>MUAA02000039.1:600000-955000 GCA_014180765.2 Marchantia paleacea | reverse complement strand
CAACAGCGGTGGGCCCGTAGACCCCCTTACCGTGGGTTCTCACCAGATGTTTGACGTCGGTTGATTCGTGTGGCACTCCGAGAGGGCATCACTACCCCCTCATATATACTTCTGGGACTCGCTTGACCCGCCCTCCTCCTTGGGCCGCGAAAATTATACCCCAACCCGTTTTTTGCTGCCTCCTGCGACTAAGTAAAAGAATCGCGGATCGAGACATGGAGACACGTCATCGAGTCACCCGACTTGCGCCGGGCTGGTTTTGCGCCCGACGTACTCGCAGGTACCTCCGCTTCCGCCCACCTTGGGCACCAGCACGGTCAACCACGTCCGCGTTGACGTCTCGAGGTCAGCCCCCGAGACTTCGGAGACACGTGGGTGGACCCTCGTGAATCGCGCCGGGATTGCGCTCGTGGGCAAGCAACTTGCGCCCGTGGGGACGGTCTGCAGGCAGACAGCAGGTGCCGCACGGTCGGTTAGGTCCCCGTCTGTCCACCGTGTGCCCTCGGGAAGGGTGCTCGGGAGGAGTAAGGCGCACGGGCGCCTAGTGTTAGCGTAGGACGGCCATCACTCCCCGCAAGAAGAGGCGCAAATCGGCGCAAAGCGCACCTCACTCGCACAAATACCCCTTATATATACTTCTGGAACTCGCTTGACCGGCACTCCTCCTTGGGCTGCGAAAATTATACCCCAACCCGTTTTTTTTTCCCTTTGACGCAAAGGTGGTGGACTTCACTCCCAAGGCCATAACTTCTTCGTCCGGACACCAAATGTCCTGATTTTTGGTTCTGCCGCTCTGTCTCAACGAGGTGCACACTCGGATATATTTTATTCCGCCGTCCTCACTGCTAAACAAACTTCAGTGACCCAACTCCTCCCCGGACCCACGACTGAACCTAGGACCGAGGGGGCAACACCATAACTTTTAGACTACCTGTGCAAATCCAGTCATTACAACTGCATAGTGTCAGACTCGTGCATTCGTACTCATGAATTGAATTTCGTTCGAGACGGAGAGAATATGTTCCGACGCTGTCTCGTGGGTGAGCCAACCGGGGCGCCAGAGATCCGAGTGTCTGGGACACCGACATAAGAATGAGCATATCGTCCGAACCGCCGGATGAAATCCTCTCATTCTTGTTCCATGATGTTATTTACTTTGCCGCCTCTTTGCATATTTAATTTTGTCGACATCCGAGTCAAATCCATCCAGCGCTGTTCCCGTGCCTCGGACGATCCGGCGCCATAGGTCCGAGTGTCTCGAACATCAAAGTCAGAATGAAAATAACTTCCAAACCGCAGCAGATAACGGACTCGTTCTTTTTTCTGTCTCTTTGCTCCGCCACCGTCTCGTCACATATTTAAAATCGTGAATTACGGATCGGAAACACTGAGACGCCGTTCCGACGACGAGGAACAAGCCGCGCCTTCGTGACTCTGAGGTCTCCTAGCGCCCAGTGTGGGAGGATCACTCCGAAGCCCATAACTTTCTACTCCGGACTGGAAATCGACTGGTTTTTGTTCCCAACGTTAGATCCTGACAAGGCGCTCACGTATATGTATTTTCTTTTCCCTATGAGAGTCGTTTCCGAACGTTACAGGCGCGGTCATACCAGGACCGAAGACTTGACCAGGGTCGGAGGGGGGCAAGAGCTTAACGTTTCAATGGCAAGTCCAAATGGAGGGATTTCAAGTGCGTGTCGTTAGTCTCGGCTGGATCTACCTACTTATTTAATTTCGTGGAGATCGGAGTCAAAATGTTGGAGCGCTGTCTCCTGGGTGGGGACCAGCGGGCGCCTTGGTGACTCGGATGTCTCCTAGCGCCAAATGGGGACAGATCACTCAGAAGGCCATAACTTTCTACCCGGGCTGGAAATCGACTGGTTTTTTTTCTTAACGTTAGATTCTGACGAGGCGCTCATGCGGATGTATTTTGTTTTGCCTCTGAGAGTCATTTCCGAACGTTACAGGGCGCGCTCTATTTGGACCTAAGACTTGACAGGTATTAAATTTCGCGAAGATCGGAGACATAAAGTTCGGACGCTGTCTCGTGGGTGGGGAACAGCCGGCGCCTTCGTGACTCGCAAGTCTGTTGGCGCCAAGTTCGGGCAAGATCACTCAGATGGCCATAACTTCCTAGTCCGGATTCCAAACGGAATGATTTTTCGTCCGAAAGTTACATCGGTGTTCTTTTTATTCGTTTGTGTCCGTCTTTGTGACCTCCGGGCTGACTCTCACTCAGGTTTACCTCCGATGGCTTTTTGGAAGCTCATCATGAATCTAGAAGGACTTAGTCCCACCCTTTGCCCATGATCCTATTGCTCACTCTTACACAAACTCTCAAAGTCCAAGCTCTATTATGCACATTATCACCAAGAGTAAGATATCACTCAAAAGGAAAGGGATATCTTTGGTAATCAAAGTCTTCATTGAATCAAGGTTCCACTCGAACATGACATCTCCAAGAACCAAGCTCCCTAAAACTAAGATCACCACACTATCTCCTCCCAAAACTAACTTCCATTGAAAAACTACTTGAGAGGTGCTTCTCAACCTCTCTATTTATACTACTTAGAATCTTACCCTAATAACTACAAGTAATCACCATGTAACTTCCTCTTACCAAGTTTAAACGAGGTAGAGATCACAAACCCCAATGAAAAGGGTACATGGCAACATGCAATTGGTCCACTTGGATCTTCTAGAAGCCCAACTACTCCATAATTGACTTCTAGTGTACCAAGTCAATCTCGCCCTAGATTTAAGGGTCTTCACCAAGTCCAACCAATGAAAACTAGTCCAAGTCAAGGGAAGTCAAGATACCCATGTGATGGAATCTATTCCTTGACTCATACTAAACAACAAAATAGTAGTTCTCATCTACCACACCAAAAGTTACTCTATATTTTCCTCCAACTTAACCATAACTAGCTAAACATAGTCATGACTAAGATAAACTTAGGCACAATTTAGATATACTTTCATTTTATCCTATATGTACAACCCCGGGTCTTACAAAGGCGTACTTTGCCGTGTTGGAGTCCTGATTTCCGCCGTGACCACAACCATGGCGTAATCCGTGAGCATGATCACTGGAGAGAAACTTGACAAGAATAATTTCCAAAGGTGGAAATTTCGAATGAAGACCTTCCTTCAAGGCCAGGGGCTATGGGAGCTTCTGACCGGGAGGAGAAAGCACCAATCGTGGGTTGCCGGTGATCTTCGCAGCGGAGCGCATTGCGTGAGTGGAGAAAGCGGTTGTATCAAGCCATCCACTACATTGCGCTCACGATTTCAGACTCGATGATTGGCCACATTCAAGACTGTGACACACCCAAGGAATCTTGGGACGCATTGTCACATATATTCCATTCGGGAACAAGCTCGAAGCCGCAATTGCTTTGCAGCAATTCAATACGGTCAAGAAAGGCTCAATGTGTATTAGTGACTATGTCAATCACATCAAACAACCGGCAGATCGCTTAGCATCCGGCAATGATCAACTTGATCTGACTGTGATTATTGATGTGACATTGCAAGGACTGTCTGCCGAGTACAAGCAGTTCATTACATCAATTTCGACCAGAAAACCTCTTCCGAAGTTCGACGAACTGATCCCAATGATGTTGGGAGAAGAAGTGCGAATTCTAGTGCTTTGTCCAGCCCGCAAGAATGTGTGTTTTTTGCAGGTTCTGGAGGTCGAGGTAGAGGTCGTGGCAAAGGAGCCGGACATGATGGTGATAGAGTTGTGTAGAACAAGGCACCCAACCAGCCAAGTGCGCCACCAGCTGCCAGAAGGCAGGTTAACACTTGCAACTACTGTCACAAGACTGGCCACTATGCCAAAAATTGTTACAAGCGTTAGAACAATCTACGCGCTTCGGGCAAATAGGGCCATGTAGCTACTGAAGAACAGCTACTCATTGTCACACACCAGAGTTATGCTGCCTTTGCACCTGATACAAATTGGGTGATCGATTTCGGAGCTACCAGCCACATGACGCCGCATCAAGAATGGTTTGCGTCACTCGACACTGTGGAGACTCCTCAGTTCTGTAAGACCCAGGGTTGTACATATAGGATAAAATGTAAGTATACCTAAATTGTGCCTAAGTTTATCTTAGTCATGACTATGTTTAGTTAGTTATGGTTAAGTTGGAGGAAAATATAGAGTAACTTTTGGTGTGGTAGATGAGAACTACTATTTTGTTGTTTAGTAGGAATCAAGGAATAGATTCCATCATATGGGTATCTTGACTTTCCTTGATTTGGACTAGTTTTCATTGGTTGAACTTGGTGAAGACCCTTAAATCTAGGGGCGAGATTGACTTGGCACACTAGAAGTCAATTAGGGAGTAGTTGGGCTTCTAGAAGATCCAAGTGGACCAATTGCATGTTGCCATGTACCCTTTTCATTGGGGTTGTGATCTCTACCTCGTTTAAACTTGGTAAGAGGAAGTTACATGGTGATTACTTGTAGTTACTAGGGTAAGATTCTAAGTAGTATAAATAGAGAGGTTGAGAAGCACCTCTCAAGTAGTTTTTCAATGGAAGTTAGTTTTGGGAGAAGATAGTGTGGTGATCTTAGTTTTGGGGTTCTTGGAGACGTCATGTTCGGAGTGGAGCCTTGATTCAATGAAGACTTTGATTACCAAAGTATCCCTTTCCTTTTGAGTGATATCTTACTCTTGGTGATAATGTGCATAATAGAGCTTGGACTTTGAGAGTTTGTGTAAGAGTGAGCAATAGGGTCATGGTCATAGGGTGGGACTAAGTCCTTCTAGATTCATGATGAGCTTCCAAAAAGCCATTGGAGGTAAACCTGAGTGAGAGTCAGCCCGGAGGTCACAGTTCATGGTCACATGAGATGATACAAAGCACGAGATCAAGCATAAGGGTAAAATTCCGCTTGATATTCCAGGATCTAATCTTCTTGGAATCGGAACGCGTTTTACATGTTCCTACTCTAACTTCGAAATCTGTTATCTGTAGGACAGATGGTAGAACAAGATATGCAAGTGCGCTTCAACAAAGATGGATGCTTTGTTGAAGATTCCACGGAGTTACTCGTTGTAGCTCGAGGTAGCAGGGAGTGGTAGACATTTAATGTCGATGCTTGACCAACTCCTATCATTACGAAAAGTGGCTTTGTAGTATCTCGACATAGATATTTGGCACAAGCGAATTGGGCACATGAACTTTCAAAAATTGAAGACTCTTACGAGTTCGGATCTAGTCACGAGGTTTGCCCAACTTCAATTGCGCTCGGCCCAACCGCAATGTGTCATGCTTGTCGGTTCGGCAAGCAAGCTAGACCACCCTTTAAGGGATCGGTAGGAGAGCGACCAAGCTTCTAGAGCCGGGTGCACACGGATGTATGGACTTCTTCTCAACCAAGTTTATCTGGTTTTGAGTACATTGTGTCCTTCATTGATAATTTCTCTTGCTACACACGGGTTTACTTCCTTAAGAGCAAGAGCTCTTCAGATGTGTTGTCAGCGTTCCGGACTTTCCACACCTTGGTGGAGAAACATGCAGACAATCTATCCCTTTGTCTACGTTCCGATGGAGGAGGCGAAGTTTACATTTGGAGAATTCACCGCTTACCTCGTAAGGCGTGGCATCTGGCCTTAAAGACTTGCGGTTATACTCCACAAATGAATGGCGTTGGGAGAGGAAGAATCATCACATAGCGTAAGCCGCCGTATATGTTGAAAGAGAAGAACCTGCCTAGACCGTTATGGGCGTAAGTCATTTCCGTTCCGCGGTGTACTTGATGAATCGAACCCCGATCGCATCGGTTCACAACAAGACCCCGATGGAGATACTTACAAGCCACAAGCCTTATTAATCATTTCTGAAAGTTTTCGATTGCATATGTTATGTACACATTCCGGATGAGAAGCGCAAGAAGCTAGATCCGAAAGCAGAGAAGTGTATCTTCCTTGGATATGCCTTAGATACGAAAGGATATAGGTGCTATAATCCTTCCTCTATGCAATTCTATATCAGTAGAGATGTTGTATTTGAAGAGTTGTAATCTTGGTATGCACTTGCGATTGATCCGGTCATACCCACTCTTCCCCTTTGAAAACTACACCAAGGAGTCCGTCCCACCGTACCTTTTACAGTGGAGTTTCGGAGACACACGTCTAGAGCTAAGTCTATTGTACCTAGAGTTGCTACGGATGAAGTTCACCGAGCACCATCCAGACCGACTCCTAGTCTTGAGGATCATCTTATTTTGCAACATATAATGTCCTCACCACGGATTACCGATATTCATCCGTTGGATGAAGCACCCCAGAACGACGCTGCTGGAACCTCATATCCAAAGCAAGGGGCGACAAACAGTACATCTGATAATGCCCTACGAAAATCTGAGAGAGTTCGGCATCCCTGCTCAGCGATTTATGCATGAAAGTTTCCTTTGCGATCATCATGCATACATGACTCACGTTCTGCCGAGCCGTAACCGCGTACGCTTGAGGAGGCGATGCAAAATGGTGAGTGGCTTGATGCCATGGAGACAGAACTTGCTGCACTTCGTCACCAACAAACTTGGGAGTTGGTAGATTTACCTCAGGGTAAGAAAGCGATTGGTTGCGTATGAGTCTTCAAGGTCAAGCGCAACTCGATGGCAATCACGTATCTCGATACAAGGCCAGATTGATAGCCAAGGGCTACGCACAACAAAGATGGAGTGGACTACGAAGAGATCGTTTAGTCCGGTTGCCAAGATGGCAACAATTGCATGCGGTGGTTGCTATTGTTTGTCAACAAGGGATGGCGATCGCATCAAATGGACTTCAAGAACGCCTTTCTCAATGGAGATCTCGGCGAGGAAGTCTATATGCAACAACCACCTGGTTACGAAGATCCAAAGTTTCTTTCCCGCATTTGTAAGTTAAGGAAATCCCTCTATGGGGTGAAACAGTTCTCGAGCATGGTATGAGAAGATTAATTCCTTTCTCATATCTCTTGGATTTGTAGTCCGTCATTCGACACATCGTTATACTGCATGAGATCAGGAGTTCATGTAGTGATGATTTCCATCTACGTAGATGATCTTATTGTCATTGGGAACCATGAGGAGATGATTGCCCACATCAAGAGTATCTTATGTTCCGAATTTGAGATACAAGACTTAGTATATCTTAAATTCTTTCTGGGTGTGGGGTTTATCACAGAGGGGAAGGATATGTGGCTAATACAACGCCAATACGCTTTAGATAAGCTGAAGGAATTCAGGATGTCTGACTGTAAACCAATCGATACTCCTCTCCAGCAAGGTCTAAAGCTAGAGTTGGAGGATGGAGAGTTAGTTGCGAGATCACCGCTTTTTATGCAGCATGGATGGTAGGGAGTCTGATTTATCTGACTATCACTAGACCAGATTTGAGCTATGTTGTTGGTCTTGTAAAGTCGGTTCTGCATGCTCCACGGGTACCGCATATGATGGCGGTTAAGCGGATTCTCCATTATGTGAAGTCCACACTTCATTTTGGACTTCCATACAGATTTGGAGGTGAGCTGAACCTGCATGGCTACACCGATGTTGATTGGGCAGGAGACATTTCCGGCAGGAGATCCACGTCTGGATATGCGTTTGGACTTGGGAGTACGGCTGTGAGCTGGGCTTCTAAGAAGCAACCGACCGTGGCACTGTCTTCCACAGAGGCAGAGTATCGTGGTGCTATGAATGCCACTTGTGAAGCAGTTTGGCTTCGTTCCTTGCTTTCTGATATTGGAGTAGATTATCCTAGTCCTACAGTTATCCTAGCTGATAACATTAGCAGCATGATGTTAGCTAACAATCCTGTTTTTCATGCTAGGACAAAGCACATTGAGGTGCATTATCACTTTGTTAGGGAGAAGGTCCTTTCAGGTGTAGTAGATCTTAGATATATACATATAGGAGATCAGGTTGCAGATATATTCACCAAAGCTTTACCTAGAGAGTCGTTTGCTATATTTTGACATTGTCTAGGAGTTCAGGATGTACAGTTGAGCTTGAAGGGGAGTGTTAATATCCCAAGCTCATCTAGTTGATATAGGTCGATTAGTGCCTGATGACTATAGGCCGTTGATCTAGGGTTGTTATGTACCGATGGTACAGATCTGTTTAGGGTTTATCCAAGATTAGGGCTAACCCAAAATTAGGGTTTCCCTGTACTCACCCTATATATACAGGGGAAGGCAAAGCCTTCCTCATCTCATTCCTGTACACTCTCTCTCTCTTGTCCCTTTGGTGTGCTCTCCTCTTCTTGGAGTGATTCCTGAAGAGTCGGCTTCTCAACAGTGACCGCCTTCCTCTCTCGATATCTCAGTGTGAGATTTACTTCCCCACTGCCCCCTTGGTAGCATCCTCTTGAACTTCCTGCTCCAACACGTTGTTTCCCTTATTCTGCCTTGTTGCCGTACTTTCTCTCAAGTATCTCAATGCTTCCTTGGGTAGTTTCTACTTCTTCTTCTCCTTCTCCCTGCACTACTCGCTCTTCCTTCAGGTTAATCCCTTTTGTTTCCCTATTTTTGCCTTCCTCCTATTCCATCACCAGCTGTTTAGTCTTATCCTTAGACTCTTCCCCCTGCATCCCTTCCATGGGCTCCATGTCTATGAAGTCTCCAATCTCGCTATCCGTCAGTCGGAATACATTAAGGCGTTTTTTCTCACATCCTGGTAGCTCTTTTCTTTTTGGTTCCCCTCTGTTAGGCCACCCGTCAAACTCTCCCTTCTCTTGAAGCTTCAACATCTGCACCGAGTTAATGGAAGACTCTACCAGTTCCCTCGAGTAGTGAGCTCCCCACTCTGTCATTTTCCCAACGGGCAAGATAGTATTTGGTCCCTTTTCCTCCTTAGGGAGTTGGCATAGCCCTTTGGCTGTTGTCTCAATCCCTACCGCTCTGCACAATCTACTTAGTGTTCATTTTTCTATTAGGTTGATGGGGGCGCAATTTCCTCTTGCATAGCTCAGTGTCTCAACTACGTTAAGATGCGGGGTGTTCCATCCTCCACACAAGATAACCGGCGAATCAACATTCTAGTTCTTGTTAGCCAAACCCTCCCATAGTATCACTCTAACCTTCTTCACATAGCTCCAGCTACACTTCCCATCGTGAGTCGGTGGTTGTCCCATCTAACCTCCATCCATACTGCACTGCCTTCTTGGCCTCCCTTTCTTCTATTATGTGCCATTTCTTGTTTACTAAGATCACCGTGTCAGAGTTGAGGTCAATGTCCTCCCGCCAAGGGGAGTGGTATCCCCCACTAGGTTGTTTTCCATCTCTATTTTCTGGGTTTTTGATATTCTAAGGTTCTATACTGCAATGAAGTCCACCTCTCTGTCCATCAGGTTTTTGATGATGCTTCTCCTCCTTATGTATTGCATGTCTTTTCCACTCCCTGCAGAGTTCCAAGAGGCCACCGTTACCTGCGTCTTGAATTCTTGACCCAGTGTCAGACCAGGGGGGATCCCCTCCACACACGCACACAGGTGTTCACACCCTTTCCTCATTCCGCTGACACAGCAGTGCTTCTCTCTCTCCGTCTGACTCTTGTGAGTGCAGTTCTCTGGTCCACATCCTAACTTCCTCTCTTCCCTCTTTTTCCTCCGTTTTTTCTCTCCTCCCTGGATTACTTTCACTCCTATTCCCCTCTCTTTTCGTGCCTATTGGTACCTTGTTGGCCTCCGAAATGTACGCAGGTGGTATGCTTGCTTTCCCCTTCTGACTGCCGTTATAGCTCCCCTGTTGTTGTCGTTGATCCCTAGCATCGGCTTTTGTGTCTATCTTTGTACTCCCGTTCTATGGTTCCTCTACGCCCCTCTAGGACCCACCACTGGGGTATGGCATGGCGTTGCAATTTACGGCGAAGTGTCCTTGCCTCCTGCATCTGAGGCATGCACTCAGAAGATGTGTGATTTCTATTGGTATGATCCTGGCCCTTCCCCAAAGTTCACCTTCACGCTGTCTGGGATTTCTTCTCCGTGTGTCCACTCAATGCATGCTTGTAGAATATTCTACTTGATTCTGTCTATTCTGCTTGGAGGTATGAGCACAAGCCCCATCCTTGCTGCAATTTCCGTCGCCCATTGGAGGTGCAGGGGGGTCATCTTCGGGAATTGAACCCACACTGGGTATCTGTTTAGTATGAAATCAGGTTCATCTACAGCCGGATTCTAGGCAAGAATGAGGAACTCGTGTCTCAAGTATGTTAGCCTTGTCTTGGTCACAGCACCGCTCCTGTCCTTGTTTTCTGCAAACTTTATCTGGAAGTTTCTACTTCCCATGCACATGACCTCGACCACCTCCAACCTTCTGTTGCATACTAGTTCCCCATTTATCCAGTCCTGTACCTGTGCAAGCCCAAGGCCTTGGTCAGGAAAGAACATCACCGTCGTATTCTCTCTCATTCTCTTGTTCCTTTCCTTGATCTCCTCCTGTGAAATCACAAGCGTACATTTTCTCAAGAGTTCCGCAGTATCCTCTACGTTTATTCCGACCTTGCCTCCATCCCCCTCACCTTCATGTACTGCTGCTTTTCCGTTTCTGTTCATTTGGCCCTTCTTGTCTGGGCTTCCTAACCTTACAATGTCAGGATCGCTGAGCACCCCCAGCAAGGGCGGGGCGGTCGGTGCCTTCCCAGTCGACCCCCATATAGTCTCCCGAAGCCTTGTATACTCCTGGATGCATACTTCTTGCACTAGACTCCCTCATTGCGAGTCCTCTCCTGGCCTTTCAAGTTGCATGGCTTAATCTTGGTGAAAACCTGCAGAGCAAGCTGCGAGGTGAAGCATTTTCAAATAATAAGGACCCGAGACAACAAACAAGCCAGCAAGAGACCCGCCACGCAGCGGGGGGAAAGGGGGGGGAGAGGGCACCCCCCCCCCCCGGAAGGTCACCGCAGCCTGGGGAACACAAAGCATCGACAGCCATGCCCAGCCAGCTGAGACCAGGGTACAACCCCGAGTCGAACAGCCCAAAGGATACCAGGGCCAGCAAACACCAGACAACATACCACCACCAAAAGGCCCAACAGCCCACACACAATAGTGCCAGCAAACATGCGGCTGCGGGACAGGGAGTGCAAGGGAGAGAGGAAGAGGACATGGCAAGGCCGAACGTGAGCCGGACGGGACGGCGGGCGCTGCAGCCAGTAGATAGGAGCCAGGGCCAGGAGCAAGAGCAGCTGCGAAGGGTACCACCTAGGGCAGGAGCCGAGCCGCACAACACCAGGGCACCACGCTAGGCGAGCCAAAAAGCCAAAGAGGAGCCAGAGCCGAACCGTACAACACCAGGGCACCACGCCATGCGAGCCAAAACCAGAAGGGGGAGGGGGCAGCAGAAAGCCCGGGAAACAGCACGGAGGAGAGAGAGAGGGCCCCACCGCCTTACAAAGGTCGCACTAAACAAAGACCACCCCAACCGCCAGAAATACAAGCAGTAAGACACCGCCGCCGGCAACCGATCGGAAGGAGCCGCCATAACCGGGCAGGCAAAACACCAAGAGGGACAGTGGGAGGGGGAGGAGGTGGAGGGGGGCAGAGGCCGCCACCAAGACGAAGTCGAAAGCAGCCGGGCGGCAATCCAAACGCAAGCAGCAACGGAGAAAACAAGGCCCGGCTCCCCGTGCCCAACCGCAAGAGCAAAAAACCACCAGCCGGAGGCAATAAAGACAAGCGGAGGAGGAGGGTACCGGCACCGCTGCAACGACCCCAGCCGCCAAAGGTCGCACCGAGCCACACCGGCACCAGCCGCCGTACAAACGAGTAGATTCCACGGCCGTCAGCGACCCTTCTCATCCCCCGCCGAGGCAATCGAGCCGTCCATCAAGCAACGGAGCCCAGGCAAGGTGGCGAACCCCAGCCGGACAATCACCCCGCCGCTAACCAACAACCACGGGCAGGAGGCCACCCGCCGCCGCGTGTCCGCCAGGTAGAGGGGGGTGGGGGAGATGTACACATCACACGCTACCAGCAAAGTATAAATCAGGAAGACATCCCTCCAAGGCCCAAATTTTCCAAAATTTCAACCAACACAAAGAAGGGAGACAGACAGACGCAAACAGCATGCAGCTAGGACACAGCACAACGGAGACGGGCCAAGCCCCTGCCGCAGCAGAGAGGTGAGCCCGAAGCCGCTTGAGCGCCAAGCGCCGCCGTAAGTACCCCGAAGTGCACAACCAGAGAGAAGATGGGCAAGAAGACTAACAAAGAAGATGCGTGCACGCCGCACAAGCCCTACCAATCCCGCATCTGATTTTGCATAGCACCGAGACTGTACTGATCGTGATGTTGTCGTATAACGCCGTTCCAGCCCCCGTCACTAGCACCGCCAGCACCAGCAGCCCCGACTAGGGCCAAGGGCCGGAGCGCAAATATTCCTTCACATCGTATTCCGTTTTGGAGCGCCCAGAGCTCTACTCCCAACCGCGCGTGTTTCGGCTCGTCATCCTCACAGCCGACTGAGGGGAGACGGCAGCATCAGCGGCATGCGTCACGCGGCCATAACAGCAAAACGACCAGGTCAACACCCAACCGGACGACCTCATAAGCCAGGAGGCAAGATTGCCCTCAACACCTTGCAGCCAACAACCCCCGCCAAGGCCCGCAAGGGACTAAGGGTGGCCCGGCGGAGGAGCCGGCTGAAGCCAGGAAGGCACAGTCCACCGAGAGCAGCTCCGTAGCCCAAAAGTCCGTCCGACCACGGTCTTACAGCCCGTCCTCAACCTGTCTCATACCAAAACATCCCGCACAACAACGACCAGTCGGGTAAGGTGGTGTGTAGCCGGGGTTATGCCGGTCCTAAGACAACAATCAGGTTAGGAAGCACTGCATCCTATCCAAAACATCCACTACTCAAAATCCTACTTCCCGAACCTACAACCGCTCACTCCCCATACACCAAACACGCTCGGCTGTGGGAGGTCATTGCTAGTTATTAGTTCTGCCGAGGGTGATAGCCAGCCACCTTTCAATTCTTGATTTTATTTTGCTATCAATACAATTTTGAATTCTGCTTGCAATCTCTAAGTGATGCATTTCCTTGAACTGAGATTGCGACTGTTTCCATTGTGCGATCATTTTGTCTACTACATTCCTCGTTCTGCTGTGGATGTTTATTTCCTCCTCTATCTGGTTGAAGAGCACTTGGTTCCTGCCGAGCCACAGATGTCTACAGATTTCAGTCATTATTGCCCACTCCGCCGCACCTTCTATTTTCATATTCCTGTCTAGTGCCGTGTCGAGGAGGCAAAAGAAGGACTGCGCCTCTCTAAAGCAAGAGTCGCCTCCAGTCCATTTAAGCTGAGCCACCCTTCGCTAGATGTTCTTAGCGGCCTCACACCCAAACATGATGTGTTCCACTGTCTCCTGGTTTCCGCATTTCCTTGGGCATTTCCCATCTCCAAATCCGATCTTTCGCGCCCTCTCGTTAGTGTACAGCCCCTGATGAAGAACTCTCCACATGGAGATCTTGTTTCTGTTAGAGTTGGCAGATTCCCAGATGTTCCTGAATCTGTCCTCCCATATCTTACGTGAGTCGCACGCCCGCCACTTATTGTTCAGGGTGCTTGCCATATCACTTTTGAGCTCCCTTATGTGCCACCAATCTTTGGCGAACTGTTCAAAACCTTCCGTAATCCTGTTTCCATTTGCCTTCCACCCCCCACTCTCCTTGAGTGGGGTCGGACCTGTTAATATCCCAAGGTCATCGAGTTGATATAGGTCGATCTTTGGTCGATGACTACAGGGCCGTAGATCTAGGGTTGTTACGCATCGATGGTACAGACTGCTTTTGGGCTAACCCAAGATTAGGGTTTCCCTGTTCTCATTCCTGTACACTCTCTCTCTTGTCCCTTTGGTGTGCTCTCCTCTTCTTGGAGTGATTCCTAAAGAGTCGTTTTCTCAACATGGTATCAGAGCTTGGTGGGAGCATTAGTTTTGTAGATTAGACATAGTAGAGTCTTTGGAGATCGGTGAGGAGGCCGGGTCCAAAAAACGAAAGTAGATTGATGGAGAACCATGTCGTGTTTTCTCAGAATCTTCAATCGCGTTTTTGGAGGTCAAGATGATCTTTTTCGACCTATTTCTGATCGCCCAACTCCCTACGGAAGTTGTCTTGCGCACAATGGTCGAATTTAGTAGTCATGAAGTTTTTGTGCGATTTGGAGTTGTTGGTGGTAGTTATCGCCTTTTCCAAAATCTTTGAGGAGCTGTTTGGAGGCCTAAACGAGTTTTTTTGGAGATTTGAGTGTTTCCTTTGAACTTTGCTCGCCTCAGTCAAAGCTCCTACCACGAAAAATTTCGGCTCAAACCGAGCTTTCTTTTTTTTAAACAGATGCGCACGCGCGCGAGAATCGCGAACACATTTCCCCCTCATCTGCAGGTCAAGATAGGCGATTTTGCCGGTTTAGGAGCTTCGCATGTTTCTTGATCGAGGTGCGGAGGAGCTTTTTTTTTCCGACCTAGTCGCGGAGGTGTTCTTTTTTTTTTTTTTTTTTGTGCGTGTAGGTTTTGCCGTGTTGGGGTCGTGATTTCCGCCGTGACCACAACCATGGCGTAATCCGTGAGCATGATCACCGGAGAGAAACTCGACAAGAACAATTTCCAAACGTGGAAATTTTGAATGAAGACCTTCCTTCAAGGCCAAGGGCTATGGGAGCTTGTGACCGGGAGGAGAAAGCACCAATAGTGGTTCTTTGGTGATCTTCGCAGTGGGAGCGGACATTGCGTGAGTGGAGAAAGCGGTCGTATCAAGCTATCCACTACATTGCGCTCACGATTTCAGGTTCGATGATTGGTCACATTCAAGATCGCGTGACACACCCAAGGAAGCTTGGGACGCTGCGTTGTCACCGATGTTCCATTCGGGAACGAGCTCGAAAAGCTGCGATTCTTTGCGGCAATTCAATACAATCAAGAAAGGCTCGATGTGTGCTAGTGACTACGCCAATCACATCAAGCAACCGCGGCGAATCGCTTAGCATCCGTCAATGTTCAACTTGATCCGACCGTGATTATCGGTGCGATATTGCGGGGGGCCGCTCTACCGAGTACAAGCGGTTCATTACGTCCATTTCGACAAGAGAACCTCTTCCGGTTCGACGAACTGGTCCCAATGATGTTGGGAGAAGAAGTGCAGTGCAGGCACTTCGGTGCTTCGTCCGACCCGCAAGAAGGTGTGTTTTTTGCAGGTTCTTGAGGTCGAGGTAGAGGTCGTGGCAGAGGAGCCGGATATGGTGGTGGTAGAGGTCGTATGCGGAAACAAGGCCCTCAACCGGTTAGGTGCGCCACCGTTGCGCCGAAAGCGAGTTAACACTGCAACTACCGTCACAAGAATGACCACTATGCCAAAGATTGTTACAAGCGTCAAAAACGATCTGCGGCGCTTCGGGCCAATAGGGCCATGTAGGCTGGCAGAGAAACGACTACTTCGTTGTGACACACCAGAGTTATGTTGCCTTCGCTTTTGATAAAGATTGGGTGATCGATTCGAGCTACCCGGCCACATGACGCCGCATCAAGAATGGTTTGCGTCGCTCGACAACGTGGGGAGACTCCTCGGTTCATGGTGACCGGAGATGATACCAAGCACGAGATTAAGCATAAGGGTAAAATTCCGCTTGATATTCCGGGATCTAATTTTTCTGGAATTGGAACGCGTTTTACATGTTCCTACTCGACTTCGAAATCAATTATCGGTAGGCCGGATGGTAGAACAAAATTTCCAAGTGCGTTTCAACAAAGATGGATGCTTTGTTGAAGACTCCATAGGTACTGTCGTAGCTCGAGGTAGCAGAAGTGGTAGGCTGTTCAAACTAGATGCTACGCTTAATGTCGATAAATGACCAACTCCCCGTCATTACGAAAAAGTGCCTTTGTAGTATCGACATAGATATTTGGCACAAGCGAATTGGGCACATGAACTTTCAGAGATTGAAGACTCTTCCGAGTTCAGATCTAGTCACAGGTTTGCCCAACTTCACTTCTGCTCAGCCCACTGCAGTGTGTCCAAATTTTGTCGGTTAAGCAAGCAAGCTAGACAACCCTTTAACGGATCAGGTAGGAGAAGCGACCAAGCTTCTCGGTGGTGCACACAGATGTATGGACTGCTTCTCAGCGAAGTTTATCTGGTTTTGAGTACTTCGTGTCCTTCATTGATGATTTCTCTCGCTACACAGGTTTTACTTCCTTAAGAGCAAGAGCTCTTGAGATGTGTTAATCGGCTTTCCGGACTTTCCACACCTTGGTGGAGAAAACAGATGCAGACAATCTATCCTTTGTCTACGTTCCGATGGAGGAGGCGAGTTTCTATCGGAGAATTCACCGCTACCTCGTAAGCATGGCATACTGGCCGGAAGACTTGCGGTTATACTCCACAAATGCATGGCGTTGCGGAGAGGAAGAATCGTCACATAGCGTAAGGCTGCGTGTCTTATGTTGAACGAGAAGAACCCCGCCTAGACCATTCTGGGTCAAGTTTCCGTTTCCGCGGTGTACTTGATGAATCGAACTCCGATCTGCGGCGGTTCACAACAAGACTCGATGGAGGTATTCACAGGCCACAAGCCCGATTACTCATTTCTGAAAGTTTTCGGTTGCATCTGTTATGTACACATTCCGGATGAGAAGCGCAAGAAGCTAGATCCGAAAGCTGAGAAGTGTATCTTCCTTGGATATGCCTTAGATACGAAAGGATATAGATGCTATAATCCTTCCTCTAGGCAATTCTATATCGATAGAGATGTTGTATTTGAAGAGTTGCAATCTTGGTATGCACCTGCGATTGTTCCGGTCATACCCACTTTTCCTGCTAAAACTACGCCAAGGAGTCCGTCCACTATACCTTCACAGAGTGGAGTTTCTGGAGTCACACAGTCTAGAGCCGAGTCTCTTCAGCACTGAGAGCCGCTACGGATGAAGTTCACCAAGCACCATCCGGGCCGACTCCTAGTCTTGAGGATCATCTTATTTTGCAACATATGATGTCCTCACCACGGATTACCGATATTCATCCGTTAGATGAAGCGTCCCAGAACGACGCTGCTGGAACCTCAGATCCGAAGCAAGGGGAGACAAACAAGACATCCGATACTGCCCTCTACGAAAATCTGAGAGAGTTTGGCATCCCTTCAGCGATTTATAAATGAAAGTTTCCTTTTGCGATCATCATGCATACATGACTCACGTTCTTCTTGAGCCGAACCGAGTACGCTTTGAGGAGGCGATGCACAAAAATGAGTGGATTGAAGCCATGGAGACGTAACTTGCTGCACCGTCACCAACAAACATGGGAATTGGTAGATTTACCTCAAGGTAAGAAAGCGATTGGTTGCGTATGGGTCTTCAAGGTCAAAGCGCCTTTCGGATGGCACCGTATCTCGATACAAGGCCATTGGTAGCCAAGGGCTACGCAACAAAGATGGAGTGGACTACGAAAGAGACTTTTAGTGCAATTGCCAAGATGGCAACCATTAAATGCGGTGGTTGCTATTGTTTGTCAACAAGGGATGACGATCGCATCAAATGGACTTCAAGAACGCCTTTCTCAATGGAGATCTCGGCGAGAAAGTCTACATGCAACAACCACCAGTTACGAAGATCCAAGTTTCTTTCCGAGTTTGTAAGTTAAGGAAATCCCTCTATGGGGTGAAACAGTTCTCGAGCATGGTATGAGAAGATCAATTCCTTTCTCATGTCTCTTGGATTTGTAGTTCGTCATTGCGACTCATCGCTATACTGCATGAGATCATGAGTTCATGTAGTGATGATTTCCATCTACGTAGATGATCTTATTATCACTGGGAACCATGAGGAGATGATTTCCGCATCAAGAAAGATATCTTATGTTTCGAATTTGAGATACAAGACTTAGGATATCTTAAATTCTTTCTTGGTGTGGAGTTTATCACGAGGGAAAGGATATGTGGCTAATACAACGCCAATATGCTTTAGATAAGCTTAAGGAGTTCAAGATGTCTGATTGTAAACCAATAGACACTCCTCTACAACAAGGTCTAAAGCTAGAGTTAGACGATGGAGAGTTACTTGCGGATCCCCGCCTGCATGCACGGATGGTTGGGAGTTTGATTTATCCGACTATCACTAGACCGGATTTGAGCTATGTTTGTTGGTCTAGTCGATCTCCTCTGATGCTCCACGGGTACCGCATATGATGGCGGTTAAGCGGATTCTCCGCTATGTGAAGTCCACACTTCATTTTGGACTTCAATACAGATTTGAGGTGAGTGAACTCGCATGGCTACACCGACGCTGATTGGGCAGAGACATTTCGGCGGGAGATCCACGTCTGGATATGCGTTTGGACTTGGGAGTGCGGTCGTGAGTCCGGGCTTCTAAGAAGCAACCGACCGTGGCACTATCTTCCACAGAGGCGAGTATCGTGGTGCTATGAATGCCACGTGTGAAGCGCTTTGGCTTCGTTCCTTGCTTTCTCGATATTGGAGTAGATTATCCTAGTCCTACGCTTATCCTAGGCGATAACATTAGCGGCATGATGTTAGCCAACAATCCTGTTTTTCATGCTAGGACAAAGCACATTGAGGTGCACTATCACTTTGTTAGGGAGAAGGTTCTTTCAGGTGTAGTAGATCTTAGATATATACATACGTGAGATCGGGTTTGCGTATATCTTCACCAAAGCTTTACCTAGAGAGTCGTTTGCTACATTTCGACATTGTCTAGGAGTTCGGGATGTACGCTTGAGCTTGAAGGGGAGTGTTAATATCCCAAGCTCATCGAGTTGATATAGGTCGATCTTTGCCTGATGATGACTACAGCCGTAGATCTAGGGTTGTTACGCATCGATGGTACAGATCTGTTTTGGGCTAACCCAAGATTAGGGTTTCCTGTTTCTCACCCTATATATACGGGGAAGGCGAAGCCTTCCCCATCTCATTCCCCGCACACACTCTCTCTTGTCCCTTTGGTGTGCTCTCCTCTTCTTGGAGTGATTCCTAAAGAGTCGTTTTCTCAACATTACCGAGGCACTGAGACACCACCCACCGTTCCACCAAGCCCCTTTCCTCACTACAGCGCAGCATTGTTCCCCGCCCGTCCTCCATTCCTGTCACATTCCGCACAACCAGCACAATAGCAATCCAGAAAGGCACAATGAAGCATAGTTGGTGGGCCCGTAAAGCCTAAGACGCTGATCCCTATGTAGAACCTACCTCTATCTAGTAATTAGCAATACAAAATCCTACTGGAGCTCTCTCCAATCACTCGGCCGTGTCCTTGTGTTTTGGGGTCATTGCTGGTTTACTCTACTACCTGACATGGCCTCCAGCCACCTTTCAATTCTTGTGTGTTTCCTGCTATCTAAACAATTTTGAATACTATGTGCTATTTCTAAGGGTGTCTTTGCTCTTGTGTGTGCCTCCGATTCTTTCCAAGGCGCAATCAGTTTGTCCACCACGTTTCTCACTCTGCTGTGTATGTTGATTTTCTCCTCCTTCTGATTGAACAGGACCTGGTTTCTACTCAGCCATAGGTGTCGGCAGATTTCTGTCATTAGTGCCCACTCCGTTGCTCCATCAAGCTTCATGTTTTTTTCCAGTACCCTGTCGAAGAGTTCCAGAAAGGTGGCGGCATTCCGAAAACTGCAGTCCCCCCCCCCCCAGCTCAGTAATGCCACCTTGTTCCACGTATCTCTGGCTTCCTCGCATCCGAACATCACGTGTTCCATGGATTCGAGGCAGCCACACTTCCTTGGACATTCACCATCGCCAAACAGTCCATGGTGCAGGACTCTCCACATAAAAATTTTATCCCTGTAAGAGTTCGTGGATTCCCAGATGTTTCTGAATCTGTCTTCCCACACTTTACCTGTGTCACTCGATCCCCACTTGCTGTTCAAGGCCCCCGCCATATTGACCTTGTGTATCCTGTTTCTCCCCCATTCCTTTGCTAGTTGTTCGAAACCGCCCACAAGCTTCTTCCCATTAACTTTCCACCCATCGCTTTTCCTGAGTGGGTTCGGTCCAACCCCTTTCGCCGTGAAGAATCTATGAAGGAAAATACACACAGGATCCCCCTCCTTTCGTTTGTTCTCATTCTCCAGGCCCTCCACCCAGCGTTTCCTTAGGCTTCTTCTTTAATTCCATAGCACCTCACACTGTGTTATTTTCAGCCTCCGTAGAGCGGCCATGACCTTCCTTATCTCACCCACATCAGTGTCCTTGGCCCGAAGAACCAAAATGACCGTGTCCCTTAGTGTGAGGTTGCTAGGAATGTCCTGTTCCTCTGGGTCCCAATACAACTTCTCACTAATGCAACGCCAGCTCTTCATGAGTATTACTCCCACATCCGTTCCATGTAGATGTCGGGGTTGGTTCGTGAGGATCAGGTCCGCCGTTGTGTAGTTCCCCCTGATGATATTTCTGTCATACTTTTTCCTGCATTCATGGACCAGGTCCTTGAAGATCGTGCTTCAAGTCTGGGAGGACCCGTCCAGGATCGCCCCGATCCATCTTCCCATCTGCGCTGTATTGGTTTCAGACATACTTCTGATGCCCAGTCCCCCCTCTTTCCTGGGTCGACAGATAAAGTCCCACTGTACCAGGGCAAGTTTGGCGCGTCCTCCCTCTTTGTACCCCCAAAGGAGCCGTCCTAGAGGCTAGCTTTCTGTTCTCCTTATCTTTGCCGAGATTGACAGTCCCAAGATCGTGCTGTAGAAGGTGGGGAGTGCTTGGAGCACATGTTGTAGCAAGATTGTTATGGATTCGAAGGAAAGGTGTCTGAGCTCCCAGCTTCCCAGCCTAGCAACGACTTTGTTGATCACATATTCCTCCTTCTGACTTTTTGTGATGTTTTTCCCAGTTGGGGCTCCTAGATATTTCTGCACTTCCTTCTCCATAAGCAGTCTGCACCCCGTTTCCTCTATCCAGTCAGGGGGGCGGTCCATGCCAAGCAACAGAATCGAGGACTTGCTTAGATTCAGTCTCGCACCACTGCATCCTTCATACAGAGCGATGACCGCCCGGAGCTCTGAGAAAGATTGAGCGTCATCAGCCAGAAAACACCCCCATATCATCCGCAAAGAGGGAATAGTCCACCATGTTCAGCCCGCCAATACTTTACCCAAACATCTGTCCATCCGCATATCTATGTTTTAGCTCCATCATTAGGGGTTGCGTGGCGATCATGAAGAGGAGGGGGGCGAGCGGGCAGCCTTGTCAAACCCCCCTTTCAACCGGAAATCTATAGATGCGCGCCCCATTTACATGTACTGCCGTCGACGCACCCACCGAGAGGCCCTAGACGAGCAATGTATAAACTTCCTTCCGAGGCCACATGCATGCATCGTCTCCCACAGGTACGCATGTTCCACTCGGTCATATGCTTTCTCGAAGTCTAATTTGATGAACATTCCTTTCCTTCTTGTCACCTTTGCCGCATCCTACGCCATCCAGAGCGTGAGGATGTTATCCAGCATATACCTTCCTCTAATAAAGCCAGTTTGATGCGGTAGGATTAACTTGGGTAGAACCATCTGCAGCCTACTAGCCATAATCTTTGCCGAATCTTGTAATCCGTGTTCAGCATTGTCAAAGGTCTCCAGTCCTTTAGCTCTTCCTTGTTTATCGTTTTGGGGATGAGCCGAATCATTCCTTCCACCACACTCTCAGTGACCACCCCCTCCGTCCAGAAACACTTGAGCATGGCATAGTACGCCCTCCCCATGACATGCCACACCATCCGTAGAGCTTCCGCCGTTATGCCGTCTACCCCAGGTGCTTTGTTCGCAGGGAGAGACATCAGAGTTTCCTCGACCTCTTGGAAGGAGGGGACCTCAGCAAGCATCTTTCGTTCCGCTTTCGTTACTACCTTCTCTAGTTTCCCCATCAGTATCCTTTGTTTCCTCTCTGCCTCCATCGTTCTTCCCTCCGTTTTGTATAGCAGTTCATAGTACTTCCCAACTTCCACCAAAATCTTACTTTGTTCTCTCGTGGTCTCTCCATTTGCCAGTTTAAGTTGCAGTATCTGAGCCCTCGCAGTACGTTGCTTGTGTATGTTGAAGAAGTATCTAGTCGGAGCATCGCCCAGCCCCAGGTGCTTAACTCTGGACCAGAGGCCAATTTCCGTGTCCCTCTCATGTTCCCTTATTCGCTTCTCCGTCTCCAGCCAGTCAATCCATGCCAATTCTTTCCTGGTTAGTTCTCCCGCCTCCTTCTTGTGGATTTCTTTCAGTTCATTTTCAAGCAGATGGATCTTTGACAGTCTATTCTTGTATTCCGCCTGTTTAGCCCGCAGGAGTTTCCTTACTTTGGTAGTTCCTTTGTGGTATATGAGTCGAGGGTCCTCTCCTTGCCGTCCTGCTCTTTCCCATATTTGTTTGATTGCTTCCAGCCCTGACGCCTTTTTTAATACCGCCAGACTCCATTTGAACGTTGTAGGTCCCGGGCCCATTTTCTCTTCTCCGTTGCCATTCTCCACCCCGATTCTCATTTCAACCGACACCGGAAGAGGGTCCGATAAGGTGTTTCCGGCATGGTGTACCACACTCGGAATTGCCGATAGCCATCTACCGCCGCCGGAAACATACACCCTGTCGAGTCTAGCCCATCTGGGTGTCCCTCCATAGTTGCTCCATTTTGTGTGTAGTGGTCCTATGGCTTCTACCGCGATCTCTCTTACATCAGTGAGGCCATGTTTCGTTTTCAGCGCTTGGAACTCCTCTTTTTCTCCTCCTGTCATTCTCTGTCTCCCCCCGAGGTGTCTTCTTCTGACTCCACCATGTTCCAGTCCCCACACAGTATAATGTTTATGCCTGGAAACTCGCTCCTCAGGTTCTTCCAGTGTACCTTCCTCTTGCCCGGACAGTGTGGCCCGTAAATCGACGCAATAAGGAAATAGTGTTGTTGTTTTTCCACTTCTACCCATGTAACGAAACCATCTCCGCTTTTCCCCGATCGCTTAACGGTAAAACTTTTGTGAATCAGTAGTGCAGTTTCTCCAGTCCCTTCTCCGCGGGCGCCCTTCTGTCCCATAGAGCACACATGTCGCATCTCCATGTCGATAAGTCTGGACAGGTTCCTAACTCCAAACTCTCCTATTTTGTGTTCCTATAAGGCAATAATGTCCGGTTTCGGATTTTTGTTCTCATAGAAGTCCCTTATTCTATACTTCCTTATATCTCCGTTCAAACCTCCTACGTTCCACGTGGCCACCCTAACATTGAGGTGCGCCTGGCATATACCGTCCCTGCTCATTCTTCACTGGAGGCCGCCTGGCCGCGCATTTCATCCAGTTGTCCTTCCTGTCTCCCCATGGATCTCGAGTTTTCTACGTTCAGAATTTGCTCAAGTGTCCCATCGTACATCACCAGCTTCTTTAGAGCTTATGCCTTCTTTGCCGCCCTGTTCAGCCTTTTCCTAATAGACGCCGGTTTCATGCACAGCCCTTTGGCATTTTGTGGCATCCCCATATTGTTCGGTGACTTCTCCTGTTGTCTTCGGAATGCCGCAAGGATCTCTTTGGCTCGATTACTCCGTGTCTCCTCTTTGGGGGGATTCGAGTAGGAGCCTTGTGAGTGGTTGTCCCTTTCTTTCCTTTCTCTGCCCCCTTCGTCCCAGGGTGTTACCTCTGTCGGTCGGGCACTCTCATTCTTCATCCTTTCCTCCTCGTCCCATTTCTTTCCTATGTCCCCTTCTGTCCATCTCCTTGGTTCCATGTAGCTTCGTCTCTCCCTTTTGCTAGAGGCCCCATCGTCCTCCTTAGGCCCTCTCTCCATTCCTTTTCTTTTCTTGTATATTTCCCTTTTGTTCTCCACTCTCCTTTCTTCATTTCGGGATGATCCTTCAAGTTTCTTGTCGCCCATCATCCTCCTTTTCTTCCCTGACAGCCACTCGGCCTCCTTCAGATCTCGTTCCGGTTCCTGCATGTGGTGTTCGTGTCTGGGGGCCCTCCGTTACCGCCTTTCTCTCTCGATATCCAGTGCATTAGATATCTCCCCACGTTCCTCATGTTCGCCTCCTCCAAAGTTTCCAGTTTCAGCATGTCGACTCCCATCTCCTGCCATGCTGCTGTATTCCCTCTCAGAGCACCCACTACTGCCCCGAGCGGGTTTCCCTGCTTCTTCCCCATCCCCCTGCACTACACGTTCTTCCTTCCTGGTGCTTCCTTCAACTTCGCTGTTTTTGTCTTCCCCCTGCCTCATCGCCATCTGTTTGGTCTTGTCCTCCGGCACTTCCCCTTGCACCCCCTCCATTGTCTCTACATTTGCAGAATCTCCCGTCTCACTATCCTCCAGTCTAGCCGCTTCCTAGTACGTACCTTCACAACCGGATACCGCATTTCTTTTTGGTGTTTCTCCATAGCTCCCCTCATCCGAGTCCCCTTCCTCTTGTAATCGCAGCATCAGCACGGAGTTTGTAGAGTATTCCACCAGTTCCCTCGAGTATTGGGTTCGCCATGCAGTCATTTCCCTTGCCATCAGGACCGAGTTCGCTCCCACATCCACCACCTGAGGCAGACAACGTCCTCTGGCCACGGACTTGATCCCAACCGCGTTTCGTAGTCTGTCTAGTGTATGTCTTTCTATTAGGTCAACGTGAGGGCAATCACCTCCTGCCTTGCTTAGTGTCGCTGTGGTATTTGGAAACGGGTTGTTCCATCCCCCACACAATATAACCAGTGCATCTACATTCCAGTTCTCGTTTGCCATGTCTTCCCATAGTATCACTCTCCCTTCCTGTTGTACAGCTCCCGCCACACTTCCCACTGTAAGCGTGTGGTTATCCTGTTTAACCTTCATCCATACAGCACTACCTTCCTTGGCCTCTCTTTCCTCTACTATGTGCCATTTCTTGTGTACTAATATCACCGTGTCTGTATTGAGGTTAAAGTCCTCCCGCCAACGAGAGTGGTAGTCCCTTCCTAGGTTGTTTTCCATTTCCGTTCTTCTTGTTCCTGATATTCGGAGATTTTGCACTGCAATAAAGTCCACCTCTCTATCCATCATGTTTTTGATGATGCTTCTGCTCCTTATGTATTGTATGTCCTTTCCATTCCCTGCAGCGTTCCAGGAAGCCACCAAGATCAACATTTTGGATTTCCAATCCAGTGTCAGGCCAGCAGACACATCCCTATTACATCCACCTGGAAGCGTGGCTCTCCTTTCCTCGCACCTCCAGCTCTGCATTCCGTCTTCCTCGCCGTCTGAACCAAGTGTGTATAGTTCAGCAGTCCCCATCATGCCTTCCTCTCTTCCCTCTTTTTCCTTCCTTTCTTCTCTCCCCCCAGGGTTACTTCCACTCCTATTCCCCTCTCTTCTAAGGCCTAGAGGTACCCTGTTGGCCTCCGACACAAAAGAAGGAGGATTGCGTGTTGCCTCCTTCTGGCTGTCATTTGGTCCCCCTTGTTGTTGTCGCATTCCCCTGGCACCTGTCTCAGTGTCCGATTTTGCTTTTCCATTCCATGGCCTCACTACCTCTCTCCAGGCCCCCCCACTGGGATACGTCACGGCGTTGCAGTTTGCTGCAAAATGCCCTTGCCTCCTGCATCTGAGACAAGCCCCTAGTAGATGGGTGATTTCTATTGGTATGTTCTCCTGCCCTTCCCCAAAGTTAATTTTGACGTTGTCAGGGACATAATCTTCGTGTGTCCACTCAATGCAAGCTCTCAGAATGTTCTGCTTGATTCTGTCTATTCTGCCATGAGGTATGAGCACATGGCCCACCCTAGCAGCAATTTCCGTCGCCCATTGTAGGTGCAGTGGGGTCATCTTTGGGAATTGGACCCACACAGGGTATTTGTCAGGTATGAACTCGGGATCAACCGCCGCCGGGGTCCACTCAAGGATGAGGAATTCGTATCTCAGATACGTTAACCTCGTCCTAGTCACAACACCGTTTTTGTCCTTGTTACTTGCGAACACTATCCGAAAGTTCCTACATCCCATGCATGTAACCTCTGTCACCGCCAATCGTCTGTTGTGGGCGAGTTCACCGTTGACCCAGTCCTGTACCTGGGCAAGCCCAAGACCTCGGTCAGGAAAGAACATCACTGCTGCATTTTTTCGCATTTTCCTGCTCCTTTCCATTACCTCTTCCCGTGTAATCACCAGCGTGCATTTTCTCATGAGTTATGCAGTATCTTCTACAGTGATTCCGACTTTCCCTCTGTTCTTGCTGTCTCCCAAAGTTGTTTCTACTCCATTCCTGTTCATCAGGCTTTTCTTAGCTTGGTTCCCCAGCTTCGCCATGTTCAGGTCAGTAGGCCCCTTCACCAAGGGCATGAAAGGCAGCGCCATACCAGTCGACTCTCCTCCAGTCTCCGGGCGCCAGACATATTCCTGGCTACCGACTTCTTGCTCTCGGTCCTCTCTTCGCTTTGGCCCTTCTGGCCTTCCATGATCCCTACTACCCACTTGGGTAGTAGGCGCTTCCTCTCGGAAGAGTTGAACCCTGGAAGGGTGTATGTGCCCACTAGTAGGCACCTTTCCTTCATCTTTCAGTGTCGGCTCCAGAGCCAAGCGTACCTCCACGCCTTGCGTGTCCCCGCCCCATGTTCTTCTTTCCTTGCTATGTACAGTCTCGTTTTGCTCCAGTATATATCCAGTTATGGCATCATCTCCTCCGTCTGACTCTCCCATTCTGATCATTGCACAGGTGACCACTACCAGTTCAGAGTTCAGGCTCCACTCGGTCCCTGCGAGCACACCTGCTCGGGGAGAAAACGCGTCTGCAGGTGCTTCCAGTATTCCCCAGGTAGGGAGGCAAAGAGCCTTAACTCAAGCTACACAAAGGCACTTCTTCCTTTCTTGTGGATTCACCGTCAGCCACTGGTGTATCCGCTTCTTCGCTTGGAGACCCTTCTCACCTTTCCTTCCTACCTTTGGTTTCTTTCCTTGTTCTATGCGTCCAGGGGTTTCTTCAGTCAGGGAGCCGTATCATCATCACCTCACCAAATGTTGGACCAGACAGCAACACCTTCTTCTCGCCAAGGTGCCCTCCGCCCTTCGCCTCTTTGTGCTCAAGTTCCCTTTCCAGCATCTCCTCTATCGTCATCTCCCCATTCCACCGCTTCTCATTTCTAGGGTTTCGCGCCGCCAACTCAATTTCCTTCTTCAGCTAAGCAGATTTCTGGTCTTGCGTCTCTTTCCTTGCAAATCATCAGGCAATTCACTCGGGCCGATTGCACCTCCGTATCCTTTAGTCGTCACTTACTCGTAATGTGTAACTATGTCGTTCCAAGATCGACGAGTCGAACATTTCGCACAACTCACCCCCGCCTCCGATCGTTTGGCTTCTCCTCGCCACCTCTAAAGCTCTACCGATTATGAAACTTGGTTTTCGTTGGAGCTTGGATTTTGCAGGACCTTTGCCATTGACTATACGACATCATCTATATGTGTTGGTCATGGTGGAGCATTTCTCCAAATGGATTGAGTTGGTGGCCTTGCATGACAAGTCAAGTGAAAGAACAACTTATGCGTTCTTAGCTACGATGCTTAGCCGATTTGATGCATTGATTGATCGTACCACCTCAAGAGATCATCCCGAGACTGATGGTCTAGAAGAGAGAGTTGTTCAGACGGTGAAGAGAGGACTAAGACTAAGGTCAGTGCCTTGCGCTGAACGGGCCAGACGACGGCGGCGTGGCGGCGCCGGAGGCCAAAGGACCCCCCTCCTCGCAGAAGGGGACCCCCCGACCGCCGGCCTCCACCGCCCTCGCACGCCCCCCGACCCCCTCGCACTTTTTCCTGTTTTTTCCGTCGAGGCGCAAAGAGGCCCGAACCGGATGCGCAATCGCGATAATTGCCTCCCCGACCCCCCCCACGACGAGGGGCCCGATCACCTTCACGCACATCCCGCTCGGGCCACACGTCTCCGACGCTGCATTTAAACCGACCACGACCGCTCGGCCCCCGCGGAAAGCTTTCCGGACGGTCAACTCCATGCTCCTCCGGACCGGAATCAGGACTTCGGTGAGAAGAGCGGTGGCGCTCGAGCGAGACATGCCCTCGGCAAAGCCTCGGGGGCCGGATGTGGAAATGCGTGGAAGGGGTCCGCCCTTGACGCGGGGTCTTGGTCAACGTGGGCTGTCGCGGGCGGGAAAAGCCGGCCTTGGTGGCGGCCGATGCCGTCGGGCGGCCGAGGAATCAGCGTCGTCCCTCGGGGCAGGGCCACTGCGCGCTCGAGGCAGCTGGCGTAGTGGGCTTTTCATCCGACCCGTCTTGAAACACGGACCAAGGAGTCTAACATGCATGCGAGCCGGTGGGCGGCAAACCCACGTTTGAGGCGTAAATAACTTAACCGGTGTGATCCTCCCTGGCGGGGTGCAACATCGACCGACCATGAGCTTATGCGAAAGGTCCGAGTAAGACATGCTGTTGGGACCGAAAAGATGGTGAACTATGCCCGAAAGGGCGGAGTCGAGGAAACTCTTGTGGAGGCTCGTAGCGATCTTGACGTGCAAATCGTTAAATCGGACTTGGGTATAGGGGCGAAAGACTAATCGAACCATCTAGTAGTTGGTTCCCTCCGGTTTCCCTCGGGATAGCCGGAGCACGAGGAGTTTTATCGGGTAAAGCGAATGATTAGAGGCATCGGGGGTGAAACACCCTCATCTCCGGAGTTTAATAAATTTAATATATATTAAATTTATTGGCATTGGAGGTGTATTACGATTTGTAGCCATACTTTGCAGAAGAAAAGATGATATGTTGGTTGCTTTTGGTATTGACACTAGGTATGGTGGCAAGCTACCATTGCTAGGCTAATGGAGTTACTAGCAAGGCCTTCATATGACCCCACCAAGTGCGATGATGTTGGATAACATGAGAGATATCTTCTATTTCTTACGTCTTTTAATCCGTGTTGAATCATGTAATGAATTGTGTAAAAATATAGCACATAACTTGAAATATGTGTTATGTTCTTTTGTCTCATAACTACCATACATACAGTATTTCATGATGGCAAAATGAACATTTTTTGATAGAATATAATATTTAAAATCTAAACTTTAAAAATATAATAACAGAAGTTGAAAAACAACAAGCATTATTCAAACATCAAAAAATATATATTTACTAATTATTTCATAAAATGATCAAATAATGATCATTTTTATGAAATAGCATTTCCGTTGTGCATGCTCAAATCTTCCTTGAGCAGATCGAATGATTTCAGAAAAAACCAAAGCGCGCTCCACATTTGTCGACAGTAGCTTCCTTCGCGCAGTGTCCGCCGTCGTTCTCCATTTTCAACGCTTCTCGCTTCAAAAGCATCTCGTGCTATGGCACACCCGCACACAACAGCAAGCACCAGTTCCGATTCACACACATTGGGCTCCACCTCTCTCGAGCATTGCAACACCCTTCCCAATCCCTCGGCCGGACCTAATCGCGCGCCTGTAGCTCCGTATGCGCGTCTCAAAGGTTAAGCCTGCATCTCTGCATCTGCATGGCTTAATCTTGGTGAAAACCTGCAGAACAAGCTGCGAGGTGAAGCATTTTCAAATAAGGGACCCAATACAACAAAGCAAGCAAGCAAGCAGGAGACCCTCCATACAAGCGGGAGAAGGAGAGAGGGAGGAGAAGTGAACCCCCCCCCATAAAAACACCGCCACCAAGGGGCCACAAAGCATCAACGGCCATGCCCAGCCAGCTGAGACCGGGGGTACAACCCCGGTCGAACAGCCCAAAAGGACCAGGAGCAGCAGACACCAGACACACACCACCACCAAAAGCCCAACAGCTTAGAAACCGAACGAGCCAGCAAACTGGCAACGGCAAAACAGGAAGGGCAAAGGTGAGAGGAGGAGGGCCGGGGAAGCCTAAAGAGAACCGGACGGGACGGGACGGGCGGGCGCACTGTAAGGCAGAGCCAAAAACCAGGGGCCGGAGCAGCCGCGAGGGGTCTACCAAGGGAAGGGCCGCACCACCCAGCACCATGGCCACACGCCAGGGAGCCAAAAGACGCAGAGATGACAGATCCGACCCGTGCACCACCAGCATTCCACGCCACCGGAGCCAACCAGGGAAAAAAGGGGGGGCACTGCACAACGAACGGAGAACTGCCCGGAGGAGAGAGCGAGGGCCCGACCGACAAAGATAGCACCTACCGCCCAAGACCACCCACCCGCCAACGCGCGCATGCGGGGCACCGCCAGCCAACGCACGTAAGCGGAAACCACGCCCGGCAGCAAGCGACCCCAAGCGGGACAAGGGGGAGGGGGGGAGCTACAGGCCGCTACCGCACGCGTCGGGCAGTCCAGGCAAGCAGTTCAAAAGCAAAAAAGCCGCGAGGTGAAAACCAAAATCTGGCCCCCAAGCCCCACCGCGAAAGCCGAAAGGCCACCCGCCATAGGCAATAAAGGCGGGAGAGGAGGTGGGTACCGTCCACGTAGCAACTGCCCAAGCCGCCAGAGACGCACCGAGACCAAAGAGCGGGGGGGGTGTGGGTGGTGAGGGGCGCCCAAGTTAAGACCACACGTGTGGCAGAGACCAAGAAGCGCCGACGAATGTCAACGGTCTGCCGTCGCACGTGCAAGGGGAACGTGTGTCTGACAGCACGCCCCACCCGCAGGCGAATCAAAACACCACCAAACCGGCCAGTATCGAACCTCGGGCCCGAAGGGAGGAAGGTATTGTAAGACCCAGGGTTGTACATATATGATAAAATGAAAGTATATCTAAATTGTGCCTAAGTTTATCTTAGTCATGACTATGTTTAGCTAGTTATGGTTAAGTTGGAGGAAAATATAGAGTAACTTTTGGTGTGGTAGATGAGAACTTCTATTTTGTTGTTAAGTATGAGTCAAGGAATAGATTCCATCACATGGGTATCTTGACTTTCCTTGACTTGGACTAGTTTTCATTGGTTGGACTTGGTGAAGACCCTGAAATCTAGGGGCGAGATTGACTTGGTACACTAGAAGTCAATTAGGGAGTAGTTGGACTTCTAGAAGATCCAAGTGGACCAATTGCATGTTGCCATGTACCCTTTTCATTGGGGTTTGTGATCTCTACCTCGTTTAAACTTGGTAAGAGGAAGTTACATGGTGATTCTTTGTAGTTACTTAGGGTAAGATTCTAAGTAGTATAAATAGAGAGGTTGAGAAGACCTCTCAAGTAGTTTTTCAATGGAAGTTAGTTTTGGGAGAAGATAGTGTGGTGATCTTAGTTTTGGGGAGCTTGGTGCTTGGAGATGTCATGTTCGGAGTGGAACCTTGATTCAATGAAGACTTTGATTACCAAAGTATCCCTTTCCTTTTGAGTGATATCTTACTCTTGGTGATAATGTGCATAATAGAGCTTGGACTTTGAGAGTTTGTGTAAGAGTGAGCAATAGGATCATGGGCAAATGGTGGGACTAAGTCCTTCTAGATTCATGATGAGCTTCCAAAAAGCCATCGGAGGTAAACATGAGTGAGAGTCAGCCCGGAGGTCACAGTACGGTGAACACTCACGACAGGGGGAAATGCAGGGGCGTCAGTAGGCCGCGCAGAAGTACACGCGCACTAGAAGGAGTTAATAGCCCGCTCACACAAAGCCACCACGTCACCAGCCGCCGTACAGACCCAACCGCCAACAGCCGTCCACAGCGCCCGCCAAGTCAATCCAGCCGTCCAGCAGCCAACGGAGCCCAGGGAAGGAGGCGCGCCACAAGAAACGATTACCCGCCGCCAACGGGCGTATCGAGGCGGTAGTCCACACTCCGCCGCGTGTCCACCAGAGAGGGGGCGGGAGCACACACCACGCGCAATCCGCAGAGTATAAAACAGGAAGGCACCCCACCCAGGTCCAGCTTTCCAGCCCCACCATCGCAGCGGGGAGACGGGCAGACGCATCCATCAGGCAGCCAGACAAAGCACGAGGGAGACAGGCGAATCCCCGCCGCAACGGAGAGGCAAGCACGCACATGCCAGGGCGCCACACGCCTCCATGAGTAGCCCGAGGCACACACCCAGACAGCGATGGGCAGCGGCACTAACAGCAGCCTGCAGGAGCGCTTTGCCCAGGCCCTCCCGCTCCCTCATCTGATCTTGCACAGCACCAAAATCGGACTGATCGTGATGTTGCCATATAACGCCGTATAAACCAGCACAAGCGACCCCGACCTGTGCCAAGAGCCCGAGCGCAAGTACTCGTTCACGTCGTATTCCATTTTGGATCGTCCAGAGCACAACGCCTCTCCACGCGAGTTCCGACTCGTCATCCTCACCGCCGACTGAAGGGAGACGGCAGCAGCCGCATCAGGAGTCGCGCGGCCCGAACAGCGACACGGCCAGGTCAGCACCATCCCCGACGAGCCCAACACCAGGAGACAGAACAGAACACACAGCACCCAGCGGCCACCCAACCCCCGCCAGGAGCCCCCGCAAAACATTCAACAACGCCCGGAGGGCAAAGTCCACCACAAGCAGCGCCCAGCCCGCCATTCCGTCCGACCACAGTCTTACAGCCCGTCCTCAACCTGTCACAAACCAAATTCCTGTATAGAGGCGACCAGAAGGGCACGGTGGTGTGTAGCCAGGGTCAGGCCAGTCCTAGACATCAATCAGGATAGGCCGCACTACCTCGTATCCAACAACAGCCCCTACTCAAAATCCTACTTCCTAACCTACACCGCTCACTCCCCATGCACCAAACAAGCTCGGCTGTGGGAGATCATTGCTGGTTATTAGTTCTGTCAAGGGTGGCATCCAGCCACCTTTCGATTCTTGTTTTTATTTTGCTATCTATGCACTTTTGAATTCTGCTCGCAATCACTAATTGGTGCATATCTTTGGACTGAGATTGCAGCTCTTTCCATTGTGCGATCATCTTGTCTACTACATTCCTCGCTCTGCTGTGAATGTTTATTTCCTCCTCTATCTGGTTGGAAAGCACTTGGTTTCTGCCAAGCCACAGATGTCTACAGATTTCAGTCATCATTGCCCACCCCGCTGCCCCTTCTAATTTCCTATTCCTGTCTAGTGCCATATCGAGGAGGCTAAGGAAGGACCGCGCCTCGCTGAAGCACGAATCGCCTCCAGTCCTTTTTAGTTGTGCCACCCTCCGCCAGGTGTTCTTAGCGGCCACACATCCAAACATGATGTGTTCCACTGTCTCCTGGTTTCCACATTTCCTTGTGCACTTCCCGTCTCCAAATCCGATCTTTCGCGCCCTCTCATTGGTATACAGCCCCTGGTGCAGAACTCTCCACATGAAGATCTTGTCTCTATTAGAGTTGGTAGATTCCCAGATGTTCCTGAATCTTTTCCTCCCAAATCTTTCCAGAATCACTCGCCCCCCACTTATTATTTAGAGTGCCAGCCAGATCACTCTTGAGTTCCCTTCTGTGCCACCAGTCTTTGGCGAACTGTTCGAATCCTTCCGTGATCCTGTTTCCATTTTCCTTCCACCCTCGGCTCTTTCTGAGTGGAGTCGAGCCAACCCCTTTGGCCTTGAGTATCCTGTCCAGGAATACACAGAGGGGGTCTCCTTCTTTTCTTCTACTCTCGTTCTCCTTACCTTCAACCCATCTCTTCCTCAGTGTCCTTCGATGGGTCCAGAGCACCTCACATTGTGTAATTTTTTGAGCCCTCAGTGCGGCCATTACCGTTTTTGCATCCTTCGCTTCCTCGTCCTTCTGTCTAAGTGTGAGGTTGACCACGTCCCTAAGTGTGAGGTTGCTGGGTATAATTTGTTCTTCCGGGTCCCAGTACATCTGCTCACTAATCTTCTTCCAGCATTTCATTAACGTGGCCCCAGCCTCCGTACCATGTAGGTGTAGTGGCTGATTCGTGAGGATCAGATCTGCAGTCGTGTAGTTCTTTCGGATGATATTCCTGTCGTATTTGCCTCTACACGTTTTGATCAGACTCGTAAACAGTCTGCACCATGTCTCCGTTGCCCCATCCAGTAGAGTCCCAATCCATTTCCCCATCAGCGAAGTGTTCACTTCCGCCAGGCTTCTGATACCTAGGCCTCCTTCTTTCTTCGGCCTGCACACAAGGTCCCACTGCACCAATGCCAGTTTCGCTTTCCCTTCTGTCTTGTATCCCCAAAGCAACTGTCTGTACAATTGTTCCGTTCTTCTGGCTGCTCCCGCCGACATTCCCAGGATTGCCCCATAAAAGGAGGGAAGGGCCTGAAGTACATGTTGGAGCAAAATTGTCCTGGATTCAAAGGAGAGATACCGTAGTTCCCAGCTTCCCAGCCTGGCCGCTACCTTGTTGATTATATACTCCATTTTTTGGCTTTTCGTAATTCTTTTCCCAGTCGGCGCCCCCAGGTATTTCTGAATTTCTTTGTCCTCTACCAGTCTGCATCCTGTGTTGGCAATCCAATCCGGTGGCCTATCCATTCCGAGCAGCAGGATCGAGGACTTGCTCAGGTTCAGCCTCGCTCCGCTACATAACTCGTACAGCGCGATCGAGTGGCGGAGCTGGGCGAATGATTGTTCATCTTCGTCCAAAAAGACTCCCATATCATCCGCAAAAAGTGAGAAATCAACCATACTCGTCTCTCCTACACTGTATCCACGTATCCGCCTCTCCTCGAAACCTCCTTTTAGTTCCATCATTAGTGGTTGGGTCGCAACCACAAACAAAACCGGTGCCAAGGGACAGCCTTGGCGCACACCTCTTTCAACCGTAAATCGGAAGGTTCGCGCCCCATTAACATGCACAGCCGTCATTGCTCCGGCTGTCAGACCTTGAACAAGCTGGAGGAATTTCTTTCCCACCCCACAGGCTTTCAGCGTCTCCCATAGATACGCGTGTTCCACCCTGTCATAAGCTTTTTCGAAGTCCAGCTTAATGAACAATCCCCGCTTCCCAGTAACTTTCGCTGCATCTTGAGCCATCCACAGCGTGAGTATATTGTCCAACATGTTCCTTCCTTTGATGAAACCTGTTTGTTGTGGGAGGACCAACTTGGGCAATAGGAGCTGTAGCCTGCAAGCTAGGATTTTTGCCAATATTTTGTAATCGGTATTCAACATCGTCAGGGGTCTCCAGTCTTTCAACTCCTCTTTGTTCACTGATTTGGGGATCAATCTGATCATTCCTTCCACCACACTTTCCGCTACCACCCCTTCTGCCCAGAATTTTTGTAGCATGGCATAGTATGCATTGCCTGCATACGGCCAGACTTTCCTCAACGCCTCTGCCGTGATGCCATCTACACCAGGAGCTTTATTCGCTGGTAAGGACCAGAGTGTCTCTTCCACTTCTTTGAAAGAGGGCACCTCAGCAAGCATTTTTTGTTCTGCCTTTGTCACTACTTTCCCCAATTTCTCCATCAACACTTTTTGTTTGTTTTCCGCTTCTTCCGTCCTTCCCTCCGTCCTGTAAAGATTTCCATAGTATTTCCCTATCTCCAACAATATCTTATTTTGTTCCCTTGTGACCTCTCCTGTGTCCAGTTTCAATTGCAGAATCTGCGCCCTCGCCGTTCGTTGTTTGTGTATGTTGAAAAAATATTTGGAGGGCGCATCCCCAGTCCTAAATGCTTCACTCTGGACCATAATCGAATTTCTGTGTCTCTCTCTTGTTCCCTGATTCGCTTTTCTGTTTCCAACCAATCTATACGGGCCAGCTCCGCCCTAGTGAGTTCACCCGCCTGCTTTTTGTGTATCTCTTCCAGTTCCTTGCCTAGTGCCTGTATTTTTGAGATTCTGTTCCTGTGTTCTGCTTGCTTGGCACGTAATAGTTTCCTCACTTTATTAGTCCCTTTATGGTAAATTATCCTCGGGTCTCCTTCCTGCGTCCCTAATCTGTCCCATATTCGCTTAATCGCCTTCAGTACCGGTTCCTTGTTGAGAATTGCCATGCTCCATTTGAAGGTTGTGGGTCCCGGTCCCATTTTGCTGCCTTCACAGCCAGTTTTCAGGCCTATCCTCAGGTTTGCGGACACCGGAAGGTGGTCCGACAGTGTGACTCCCGCGCGGTGAGTCACCACCGAGATGGCCGACAGCCACCTACCCCCTCTAGACAGGTAGATCCTGTCTAATCTGGCCCATCTAGGTACACCCCCGTAGTTGCACCATCTCATATGTGGAGGGCCCTTCACTTCAGCAGCTACAGCACGCGCATCGATGAGATCATGCTTTATTTTTAGTGCCTGAAATTCTTCCCTCTCTCCTCCAGCCATAATCTGTCTCTCTCCTGACGTGTCTTCTTCTGCTTCCACCATATTCCAGTCCCCACACAGGATGATATCAGTTGTCGGAAACTCATTTCTTAGCATCTTCCAGTGTTCCTTCCTTTTCCCGGGGGAATGCGGGCCATATGCCGAGGCAACCACGAGACTGTGCTGCTGCTTTTCGATCTCCGCCCAGGTGACAAAACCATCTCTACTTTTCCCTGTATTCTTTATATTAAAGCTCTTGTGGACAAGCAGAGCAGTGCCTCCAGTTCCTTCCCCTCTGATGCCCCTCTGTCCAGCTGAGCACACATGTCTCAGCTCCCTATCAATGAGGTATGACAGATTCCTGATGCCAAAATCCCCAATTTTATGCTCCTACAAGGCAATTATATCCGGCTTAGTCTGTTCGTTCACATAAAAGTCCTTGATTCTGTATTTCCTAGTTTCACCATTCAGTCCCCCTACGTTCCATGTGGCCACCTTGATATTTAGGTGTGCCCTATCTTCCTCGTTTTGGTTCATTCTTCACTGGAGGCCGCCTGGCCGCGCACTTCGTCTGTAACACCTTCCAGGCTTCCCTGTGAGTCAGCGTTGTTCAGCATCCTGATTTGATCGATTGTTCCATCGCTCAGGACTAATTTCTTCAAGGCTTCTGCTTTCTTTGCTGCCCTATTCAGCCTTTTCCTTATTGACGCCGGTTTCATACATAATTTCTTCGCACTTTGTGTCGTCTTGTGGTCACCTGAGTGGATTTCCTGTTGCTTCCGGAAAGCAGCCAGAAAGTCCATGGCTCTACCGCACCGAGCGTCATCTTGTGCAGAGTTCGCATTCGAGCCCAGTGAGTGGCCGTCTTCTTCTCCCCTTTCCTTGTTGTTCGGGGAGCAAGAGAGAGATCTGTGGGCTGTTTCAAAAGTTTCCTTTTCACTATCATCCTTGCTTTCTTCCTCTCCTCTGTCCTTTTTCCTCCAGTTCCGTTGCTCTTTTGTGGCCCTCCTTTCTTTGTTGTTGTTAGGTATCTCCTCGTCTTCATAAGTCGTCTCCTCCATGTCTTTCCTTTTCCTGTGCATCCTTTCACTACCCTCCAATTCCTTCGCGTTATCTTGTAATTCTCCTCTGCTCTCCTTGGTACCTTCATGACTCTTGTACTCCCCTTTAATTCCTCCTTCCTTTTCAAAGTCTGCATTCTGCTCTGCGTCTTGGATGTTCACTGCCCCTCTTTTTTCTTCCACACTCGTGTGTCTAGTTACCTTCTTCGGTGTTTCTAAGCTATCCTCTGACATTGACACCTCTATCTCTTCCTGTACAGATCTTTTCTCCGGCTCTTTCCTTCTGTTTGGGTCCTCATGAGTGGACCGTTCCGGTCCATTCCATCTCTCGCTAGTCTTCTCCTCTTCATCGATAGTCGTTTTTATCCCCTCAACTTCTTCCTGTGTGAAGCCACTTCTGTCATCCTCTTTCGCTTGCCTCGTCCAGGTGCTGTTTCCTTTCTTCCTAAGATCTTCCTTCTCCTTGCTGTCCATTTCCTTTCTTTGTTCTTCTTTCCTCACATCATCTAGGTATTCTAGGATTTTAACTGGGTTCGTAAAGGGGTCTACTTTTTCGGACCAACTCCTAAAGTTCCGCATGCGCAGGTCCCCAGCCCCCATTACTATGTCGTAATCTCCACACCCCTTAGGCCCTTGTGCATCTACCGTCTGAATACACATGAGATCCCAGGTTTCACACATTCGTATGAGCGCTTGTGCTTCTGCCCAGTCCCTAGTATGGGGAGTGGTTTTCTCCCAATCCAAACTGGACAAGCCTCTCAGGTGTGGAGTGTTCCATCCACCGCATAGGAGCGTGTGCTCATTAGTCCTCCGTGTTTCCTTAGCCATCGCTTCCCATAGTGTGACCCTTCCTTCCTGTGCATTCGCCCCTGCAACACTTCCCACTGTTAGCACGAGTTTTCCCCGTCCCACCTTCACCCAGATAGCACTTCCTACCTTTGCTCTCCGTTCCTCTATAATATCCCATCTCTTTTGTACCATTATCACAGTATCGGTATTTAGCATGTAGTTTTCCTGCCAACAGGCATGATATTCTCCCCCTAGGTTGTTGTTAATCTCCTTCCTCTGCTCTTCCGCTAGTCTAAGATTTTGAACTGCTATGAAATCAACCTTTCTGTCCATCAGATTCTTGATTTTGTCCCAACTCCGTATGAATTGAACTTCTTTTCCATGGCCAGCCGGATTCCAGTTGGCCACTGTGATTGGCCACAGGGTTCCTTCCTTGTTCTCGACAGGAGCGGTCCCCTCCAGAGTTTCATATTCCTCTTCCCTGTCCCTGCCTCCTGCATTGCAGTGCCTAGCCCTGTTATCTCTTCTCTTGACCACCTCTTGGTGTGGGGGTCTCCTTCGGGCCTCCTCACCTTCCCTCCGATCCTCACTAGGTTCCATACACGCCCTTGTTCTAGGTAGGTCTTTGTTATGTATTGTTGCTCGATTTCCTCCTAGTTGCACTTTGTTAGCCGCTGAGACGAATGCCGGCTGTCCCGTCATGTACGCCTTTAGCTCTCCCGGCCTTCTCCAGTACCTCCATGTCCTGTCCTCTTTCTCCGAGTTTGTCATAAAAGTCCCTCCCTTATCCATTGACTTGCCGCTCCTGTTTCCACCTCCAGGGTAGGGGTCTGCATCACAAGCTGCAGCGAAGTGACCTTGTCTTCTGCATCGGAGACACGCTCCCGGGAGATGTGTGATCTCTATCGGTATTTTCTCTGGTCCCTCCCCAAAATCAACGCTGATACTTCTAGGGATTTCATCTCCATGTGTCCACTCAATGCATGCTCGGAGAATGTTTTGATACGTCCTGTCCATTCTTCGAGGGGGGATTAGAACTGGCCCCACCATAGATGCCATTTCCTTGATCCACTGTAAGTGCAGGATACTCAGCTTCGGGAACTGTACCCACACTGGGTACTTTTGCGGTATGAAGTCCGGTTCGTCTGCATCCGGCGTCCATTCAATAATCAGAAATTCATGTCTCTGGTAAGTGTATCTTGTTCTAGTGACTGCATCATCTCTGTCCTTGCAGTTTCGGAACGTAATCCTGAAGTTCCTGCTCCCCATGCAAGTGACCTCCTTCACCCCTAGTTTCCTGTTGCGCACAAGCTCTCCTTGGACCCAGTCCTGCACCTGCTCTATTCCTAGTCCTCGGTCCAGGAAGAACAGAACTGCCGAGTTTTCCCTCATTTCTCTGCTTCTTTCCCTAATCTCTTCCTGTGATATTACCAACGTGCAATTTCTCATTCGCTCCGCCGCTTCCTCTATTTGCCCTTGCATTTCACTTCCTTCCATTCCTCCTTCCCTCTTAGTGTACCCTGGAAATGGGTCCTCCTCTTCAGGCCTGTACCAGCTTCCATTCCTTCTACTTTCGAGTCTCCCTTTCCTCTTCAGTAGTCCGGGGTCTTCCGGGTCATTCCCCTCTAGCCCCAGTTTCCTGCCCATGTAGGGGGGAAGAGGTTCCGAGAAGAGTCCTTTATCCTCTCTCTCCTTTCTCCTCCCATCCCCCTCAAACGTAGGAGCATTTTCTTCCTCATCCACTTCACTCTCAACATTCTGAAATCGATGCGCTCTTGACGGATGGACAAACCCACTAGTAGGGTGTTTTCTACTATCGTTTACATCTACGCTCCTTACTTTATTGGCTTCTAGGTCTCGTTCAGTCACGTGTATCTCTCTCCCTTCATCGTCAAACTGGGATGTCTTACGGGCGTAGGTGCTGTCATCCATGTTCCCGTAGTCCTCCCCCGTCTCTTCCATTCTTTCCGCCTCCTAGCGTCTGCTCGTTCTCTTATTATTCCGCAGTGCCCTCCAGGAGCAACAGCAACCGCACCTCAGGAAGTTCTTCGTATTAGCTTGCTTGTGACATAAGTCGTCTTACTATTTCACGAGTAAGGGGGATCTCCTTCTCCTTCACCTCACCCAATCATCTTCTCGTCTTTTCGCTCTATATTCCTAACTCATCCTTATTCCTTGGGTGACCTTGTAGGGCCCAATCTGCCATCTTCATGCTCGTAACATCAGCAGCCCTTCCTCGTCAGCCCGCGCCTGTTGCAGTTTCCGCCTCCTGTACCTCTCCGACTTTCATTCTCAACCTCGAGGTACCTCTACTATCCATAGCTTTCTTTCGTTCAGGCTCCGTTCCTTTTCGCTATGGATCTTGCATGGCTTAATCTTTGAGACAAGCATATGACTATTGGCAGGATCAACCAGGAAGCAAACCTTCGCGTCGATTCCAGAGAAAAAGAATCTCCCCCAAAAATCCAAGGCGCAAGCGGTTCTCTCCTTCACCGTCTTCCTCCCCCCGAAAAGAGAGTCGTGATCCGCATTGCGCCACAATATGCCCAAGGTGGCTGGAGGTGATGACCTCTCCCCCCGAGGCCGATGATCCCTCCGACAGAAGAACTCTGGCTTCGGGACCTGAATGTCTTTGTAGGTAGCCGGTTCCTTCTTCCAAGCCCAACTTCGGCGCGTTCCGGATGGAGATCGGATAGGCGACTCACACCGCAGCGCTTACCTCTTTTGAAGGGAAATTCCGAGGAAGGAACCCCTATTTGATGAGGGGAATCCGCACTCCAATGCGAGAGGGTCTCGAGAGAATGAAAAAGCTTGTGATTCTCTCTCGAACTCGGTTGAGATTCGCAAACGTCCATGAACAAGCCGTTGCGTCGCCACTGAGACGACGACGACTTTGGACAACTTTGGCATGCAGAACACTTGCGCCGGCTGTCCAAAGTCTGCAAACCACGCTCCGACCGGCTTGCCACACCGACAGAACTCTCCTCCATCCCTCCCGCAACATTACATTGGGTTTCCAAAAAAGAGCGACATGGACACGCCACCCGTTCGACCACGGCTTACACCGGGCGCTTACGGGTGATTCGGTTCCAAAACACGCCCTGCGGGTTGCTCGGCACGCGACTGCCACCATGAATCCGCAACGAGTCCACCAAGACGGACGCCCCCGAGTTTACAGATCTCACGGGGAGGGACAACCTTTCGGAGATACTAGCAATACCTGCAGAAGCGCAACAAAGGAGCGTGCCTTCTTAGCAGTACCATTCTCAGTTCGGGACGAGCACACCGGAGCACACGGGTCCGGACGAGCTCCGATAAGTCTTCCTTGAAAGGGAGACACGAAATCCATCTGGACGACCGATCCCAACATTCCAATGAACACCTCCTACGGGAAGACGGCGATCCGACGAGCCAAGGACCTCCGGTGAATTCACGACGGTTTGACGATGCAGGAATCGGCTCACGGGATGTTCACCTCGGGTCCCCGTAAAGGGCTCGCTGGGTCGTCGTCTTTGCCGAAGGAGCGCCCAAGGAAAAGCTGACCCGAAGATCGGACCCACCCCGGAATGCCCCTATCGTCATGGAGTGGGGTGTACATCATGCCTCTCACCTCAAGTCAACAATCCTTGGTTGGAGCTGAATGCTTCCACATTCTCACGTTCTTACCTACTCGAACGTCCCTTTCAGGACCTTCCGATCCAATAACCACTTGAAGTCGTGAGGGAATATGTCATGGCATCCCGCTTTGCCCCAGCACCTCGCGGCACCGGAATTGTAATGATGTCACCATGTGTGCTCCCATGGAGCCATTGTGGGACCCCGCATGACGATCCGAGATATGGCTTGCACCGATTACAGACCATCGTGGGAGTCTCGAAACACACAATGTATGTCTCGGTCTATGCAACATGGGAGCAGAAGTGTTGAGTTTCCAAAGGATATTGTAGAGAAAAATTTTGGCAGAATCTTGTCCTAAATTATCAAAGTAAAGCTTCTATTAATAAGATGATTAGCAACTTTTGTAAGAGTAGATCGCCACGCTTACTACATGAGGCTCAAATATTTCCCTTATTCTTAGTTTGAGAAGCAGTGAATATATATATGATTTTGCCTTGAAATGTTGTGCTTCAATTGGAAGCAAAGCAGTTCAAAAATTGTGAGACTCAAATTGCAAAATGTTTGTTGCAAGGCTTTGAATTTGTAACCTTCCACGAGTTGGCATTCAAAGGAGCAGTAACAATTGCAAATGTCCTCAGAGGCCACAAGTACCCAACTAATATACTCACATATAATAATAAAATAATTTTTTAATTACCAAGTAAGTCTTCGTTACAATGAGTATAAATTTGTTTGTTGGATTTCTGATAATTTTAAACATGATTTATAAAAATATCACAGAAGAAATTAAAATACTACTCAAATTTGCTAGAATTGCTTAACTATATGAACTCATATGTATTTTGAAATATATCATTGAATTGATATAATACACTTAATGTTTGAGTTTAGGATTATTCATTATTTATTGTTCATATTATCTATAAGATATTATGAAAACAATATATATCATTAATTATTTATATCAAATAACTCATGATGAAATATTAATATAAATATAAAAAAAATTTGACACAAATTTGAATTAAGCTTTGAGAAAAAAGGAAAATAATAAGCTACAAAATTTATATCAAAATTAAATTAAGCAATTTAAATAGTTGTGCAATGTTTAAATATGGAGAGCAGTGTAATAAATATAAAATATGAGGAATGTAATCCAAATTTTAAAATTTCTTGAATATAAAATTTAACTTGATGATTTTGAATATTTTTGCAGTTGATGGAAAAGAATATTATAGTTTAAGTTTATACATTTTTAACAATTGTATCTCAAACATGTTTTTTTATCATGAAAAATTTTCATAATATAAATAAAACAAAAAATATTATTGATGAGAATTATTATGAAATCAATTGATCAAAAAAATTAATCCCGGTTTTTAATTGAAAAAGAATATAATGAAAAAATTTTAACATCTTATATTACTATTATTATCAGAATGCAATTAAAATATTTCTGTCATTTAATAATTCATTCATTAATCAGTTTAATTAAAAGTATCATTTGATGATTTAAAAGTTAATATATCATAATTTTAATTATTATAGCGAGATTTAAAAATTATAAAAATAATAATCTAAAAAAATATTTTCATCAATTCATTATATTATTTTTAATAAAATTATATTCAAAAATAATGAAAATTTATTAATTATATATATTAGTGATAAATCTATATTAATAAAATTTAAATACTGTTAATATAATGATATGGAATATGAAATATAAATACTTATCATTAAATATATACCAATGTAGTGCACACTAATTAAATTTATTCTATTATTTAAAAACCATTCATATTTATTAAAATATAAATCCATAAAAAAAACTTTGAAATAAATTTTTTTTATGAGTTCGTATAAGTAAAGATTATAAAAATATAAATAATCTATTAAATTTAATTCAAATCATTACAATAGCATATTAAATTAAATTAATATTAATAAAAAGATTAAATATTTGATTTTATTATAAAATTGCAATTATAAAATATTAATTTTTTAACAAAAGCATAATTTTTGTGCTAAAACATAGCTTTGAATTTTAAATTTAATAATAATATTTTTCTGATAAATAAAAATACAAAATGATTATAAATATTAAAATGATTTCAGAATTTTAAAAAAAATATCAAATTGCATGTGTTAAAATGAATTCTCTCACTTGGTTCATTTGAAAGGTCAAAAATAATAATTTTATAATTAGAATAAAACAATTATTCATAAGTAAAACTTAATGATACAATAACAATCATATTTCATTAAAATGCATCAAATTTGTTTTCATATGATAAATCATGATTATGATATATATTCAAATATTTATTATGAATTTTTTTATTGCATAAAATAAAAAAAAAATTATTTTCCTTGATAGAAAAAATTCAATATAATGAAATTTACTAGGAAAAAATATTAAATAATGAATTTAATAAATAATTATATTTTTTATTATTAAAATTGAAATTAAAATATTTCAATATTTTATGTGATTTATGCATGATCAATAGTAAAAAATGATGAAAAAAAATTTGAAAATTTAGTCACTACTTTAAATTGAATCTGAAACTCCATAAAAATCTAAATAAAATTTTGATTAAATGCCAAGCTTAATTTTTAAAAATGTATCAGATTTGTTATTATGTATGATCAAAATAAATTAACATCATTTATTGATATGTATGGAATTTAAAATTTCTTTTAACTAGTTTCAAATATGATATGATTTAATGAAAAATTATAAGCAATTATATAAAGTCATATTATTATTAAAAAACAACCAAAACGTTTTTTTTAACTTGAAAAAAAACAACATAAATTTATAATTATATGTAATATAAATATAAACAAAATAATTTACACTAATTTAATTATTTTAAATTTTATAATGTATTCATGATGATAAATAAATTGAGAAGAATGTAATTTTTTGAAAGAGAAAATAAATTTATTTTTTTTTTAAATATCATTTTAGTTAATGTACAAAACATAAAGTGTTTATGTATAATTAGTTTTTTATAATAAAAAATAAAATTCAAATAATTTAAACATAAATCTATAATTAGTAATTTTGGACTAATGAATTTTTAGTTTAAAACGTTAATAAAATTGAGAAAAATGGATTTATATACATATAATTCAACCTATTTAAATTTTTTTTCAATCAAATATTTAAACTGAACTGTATTTCAGAATTCATTGCTTGTGGTATGTGATTATTATAAATAAACATTTTGATATTACATTCGATATAAATATATGATATGAAAAAAATTACAAAAAGTTCATTTTAAAAATTAAATTTAATGCCAAAAATCATATACGTTTTATTTTTTAGATATTTTTAACTTTTAAAAAAAATAATTCATTATTAATAAAAACTATCCTTGTTTTTAAAATGAATCATTATGATAGTCAATATTTAAGCACATAAATGTATGAAATGAATGAAGTTAGTACAAATATCATGCAATTAGATTTCTTTATTATTTTTAAATTAGATTTCATATGAAAATTGTAACTATGTTTTATACTTGAAACATTTTTTATACCTCATTAAAATGAGGATACATCAAACGATACTCAAACTCAACCACTTTTTTAAAAGGTTCAAATGCTTTAAATGACATACATATTTTTTGAAGAAAAGGTTATGGATATAGAAATCAAGACAATTAGGGTTCAAGGGTTTAGGGTTTATCCTGATATGCATAAAATTTGGAGATCATTCAAAAGTTGTAAAACTTTATCAACTAGTTGTTCAGAACATTTAACAAATAATTAAAGCATTAGATTTCAATGTTTAAATTCAGCATCAAACATTAAAGATATTATACTCCAATATCAACATGTTCCTTAAGCATAAGTTATGGATTTATGAAACAAGATTTTAATTAAATTTTATGTAAGCATTTGCAAACAAAAAAATGCTTGAAAATAAATTTTGTATCAGTAACCTCATATAGATTGTTTATATAATATAATATACATTATGTGGAGTATAATATCTTTAATTATTTATCTGATATTATATGTATATAAACCCATAATGTTAATTAAAATAACAGTATTATACTGCAGCTTACTTGTAAACATTCAATCTAACTATGTTAGTAGCTCTAGATAGTTGTTCTTTAAAACAAATGTCAAGAACTAGTTCTGAACATAATTATTTATGGTGTTTTATTTTTAAATTTATTATTTTTAATTAACAGATAAAATTTTAGTTTTAATCTGAACATATTCATCTTCTAAATGCAAATTTGCAATCATTTAAGTTATAACTCGATGTACAATCTATATATTATTATAAGTTATAATATATGTATACTTTTGACTCATATATTCAACATTTTATATTGGAACCTGAACATAGTATGATATGATGATGAACACTTGATATATGGTTTATGTATTGATTTATAACTATCTTGTATATATTCTATTCTATGAAATAAATCTATGGGTTTAGGGTTTACAAGTTTTCCAAAAATCTTAATTTCCAATCTTGATTTTTGTCATAGTTTAAAATGACAAAAATCATAAAATATATATATTTAAATAATTAATATTATTATCGAAAATTTATAATAAAAACATATAATAAAATACAATTCATTTTTATCGATCATTAATATATAAAGATAAATCAAACTGCATAATCAAACATGTAAGTATTTTGATGTAATTACATATTTGATATTTGTACATATTATTTAACAATGACTTTACATTTATACATTTTTACAAATTTGATCATTTAAGTTGTGATTTTTTAGATATTTAAATATTGAAAAATAATTAGAAGGTATTGATCATTAAATTTTATTTTATTTTATTTTATTTTATTTTATTTTATTTTATTTTTCATCTATTTTAATTTATAAAAAAAATTTAAGATAAAATTTATTTGATTTTAAATATACTTTTAAAATTTTATACAAAGTATTAACTTATTTATTGATGTTTTTTACATGTTTGGATATCTTGGTTAAAAAATATTTTGTGTAATTTTAGGGTTTAGGATTTAAGGTTTAAAAATTATTTTTATTTGATGTAATCTAATTTGCATAGAATCTTAATACATGTGAATCTTCATAAATAATTTTTGAATACATCACATTTATAAAATATAAATTATCAAAAAACCTACAATGAGTGTAAAAGATAATATAATGATAAACATATAAAAATATATTTTTAAATCAAATCTTGATTATTTTCAAATTTTTATTGAATCCAAATGCTCTGTGTGTATTTGTATCTTTACTATGTCATTATCACTAACTTCATAACAGTAATAAAATAATTGTGATTTATAGTGCTGACGCTTTTATTCAGCTAAAGGTTTCTAAAGAAAAAAATTAATATGCTTGAGGTTTCTTTGATTTTGACAAAAATAAGTGTTTATGTCATAAGTGTCCAGGTGATAAAGAGGCTATTGGCTTTACATGCGTGACATATAAAACCTGCACTTGCCAAAGATTAATTATCACATTTTAATGTATTCACAATAATAGTTTTGCAAAAATAATGAAAAACCATGCAAATGAATTGGGAGTTGGATTTTTTGACAAGCTTGAGGCTGTTTGATTAAAACTGTGAAACACCTTATGCAACCTAGGTAGATCTATACATGTCATTCTTGAAATAGTTCTACTTATCTGAAACATATGCAAAACGGTCCACATATCTCTTCTAAAGAAGTGATATCAATCATTATATAACATGATTTAAGTGTCGAGCTTCAAGTTTATCTCTACATCTTGTAACAAGCCAATACACGAACAGTGAATAGAGAAGTTACTCACATTGGGTTCTATACATGTGCTATGAATGAAATGAATCATTGTATAATCTGATTCAAGTTACCCTTGCCATGTTGTAACATGCTATACACCAGTGGACGTTACAAAATGCACGTCCATGCTTATTATTTCGTATATTATTAGAAATACGTTTTTATAGATGGAAACGATAAGGAATATGCTGTTCTATTTAAAGAGGTTGGGACGAAATCTTCCTTGGCTTAAGATGGTTTCTTGTGGATGACTCAAGAAATTATAGAAATGATCCTTCTTGTAGAAGAATCATTTCTATACAAGGCCAAGTGCAATGTGCACTTTATTGTCATCTGATGAGATATTCAATAAATGTGCTATGTTCTGAAAAACCATGCCCGCCAACGGTCATTCCATTGAGATTGGAAGACCTGTGGGCAAGTGTCGAGTTCTATCTAAGGACTTCGATTTCTTATTCCGTTTTCCATGTCCATCTTGACTACTACTTCCATCGAATGAACGGGATTGCCTACTGCAGTTACTTGCATTGTTCTCTCCTAATTCGAGGCTGCTAGGAAGATTACAATCAGCAGAATCCTCATCCGCGCTCGATATGACCTCCCGTGCCTTGAAGTGACCTCGTTCGCTGAGCTGCTCTACTGCCTGAACAACATGTTCTAATCGGGCCAAAGTTTCCACCAGTAATGAAGCAAAAGTAACCAGCGACAATACACTTGCCCCGTCCACATCCTGCTTTTTGGCTGCGACGAGTTTTGATTCTTCTTCTGCTATCTGTACTTTGATCGACGCACTTGAATCTAGGTCTAATCTTTCAAGTGATTTGTCAGCGAACTTTGGTGACATACTAGGTACTTTGATCAACTGCTTTTCCTCCGAGGGCCAAACTGCACCTAAAGGCTTTACTTTGCCAAAACTTAGACTTGCTTTAAATTTACTGCCCATGGTGGAACTTGAGCCGGACTGCACAATATCATGCTCGTCCACTACTCTACGAGAAGTTGCTAGACTTCCTAATCTCACCATCTTCGATTTGTCAGACTTGGCTAAGTTCTGTATGGCACCACTATGAAGATGCTCTTCCATCGCTGTCCATCTTTCTGGGGTCGCTAGTAAATGTGAATACTTACGGATACATTCATTGATTTCGTCCGCAGCATGAGTTGCTTGTCGAATTAGGTCTAGCAGAGGGGAGCTTGGCTTGCGCAAAGTACGAATGCAGCTTCCTAGCTCCTGAAGCAATTTAGCTGCCTCCTTACTCGCTCTACGTAACTCATCAGCAAAGAGGATTCGAAGACCTCGCGGGGCCTGATGCATATCATTAGAGATGTGCGTAAGAGTTAAATCACAACGCCAAACTACGGAATGATGATGCGAGTAACATACACATCACTTCAGATAACAAGATTGTTCTATATACAGCGTACTCCAGTAATGTGCTGTAACCTCTAGGTTCTTTCACAGTCTCACCGACCAGCATTACATTGGTCCAAGACATTCTGAGTTTCAAGCCCTTCCTTCGCGGAATAACACGCAGGAATATCAATTCCTGCTTTGTATGCTGCAACTATCTACAACGAAGCGTGACGCTAGTGTAGGTCATATACTACAGGTCGGCCATGTGTGCTATAACTGATTATGCCCGGAAGCGAGAAACGCAAAAATGAGTTGATTTTTAAAAGTATCCGTTTAATTCCTCAAACATCCAGGCACTGAACAATTATCCCATACCTGTATTTCAGATCGCAAACAACCGTGGAGGGCCAAGACGGTGTATGCGCAATGCCGAAGCATGGCTCCAACTTTCAAATATTCTTTCCAAGGATGTCCTAATCCAAAACGGCCATGTGGGGGTTCCCACCGGGCAAAATTGACCTGTCGAAGTTTTCCCAACAGTTTTTAAGGCACGTTATTACGACTGTGCAAAATGTGTGAAGCAGTACAATTCACGTGTGCATTTGTATTGACAACTTGGCACAGGATTGAGGGCTAAATCCAGGTCAAGATAGTTCTTACTAGTGCCTCTTCCGTCATCCTTGACTTTACAGCCTCTCGGCATTTTTGGTACACAGGATCAGCATCTGGTTGTTGCACATATATTTTCGTATCTGTCACAGACAGCGCGTCTTCGTTGAGATATTCTTCAACACAACCTGCACGCACGCGCGGAACGTAACGTGTGTTATAAACACTATGAATCATGACTCTTTGCATCTTATAACAACTAAATATCAATGGAATTCAACATTTCTTTGAAACTACATTCAAATCAAGAGCTACACTGCTTTGATCTACACTCAAATCTACCCGTATGCATCACGAGTTTCAACTCGTAACCTCCGGGGATTTTCTAAAGAAACTATTCCCACCTGTTAGAGCTTCAGCAAGCTTGTCAAAGTTGTCCGAAATAAGTGTATGAAGATCTGCCCCAGCCCAGTGAGGAATGACGATCAAACTAACTAAAAGACATATAAGTGCGCCGATCAAAATGGTCAATAAACGATCTGAAGCCGTCGTGACCTCATCACCTATCCGATATCCCATGATCAACACCATGCAGAATGTAAGCATAAATATAACGATCCCATAATCGAACTTGGCCTTCACTTGAGGTATTGCTCGTACAAAAGTGCAAATGCTGCCTGCAACAAAAAATGGTCACTGGTGTATCAGAATAATATCATAAGCGCTAACGAATGCACATGTCAGAGATCGGACGTAAGCTATAAATTGCACGACTGAATTCTCTCAAACTATCATGAATACGTCAAGCATCCCGTATCGATATTCGCAATGCCAAATCCTTCTAGAAATCAACCCGAAGACAAACAAGCAGGTAAAATACACAACCGGAACCTTAATCCAGTCAAGCAGTCGAGGAAATTCAGACAGCGGGATTTGGAGAATGAATATATGAATATATATAAAGCCAAAAATGTCAATCCCTGTGGATAGTATCAATCATTGCCTCATTCGTTGCCTATATGTCAGGAACAAGCTTGACTGCCAGAGTGAACTTGATTCCGATAACTGAGCATGCACTGCAAGTGTCGTATACACGGCTTCTTCATCATAAGAAGCCATAAAGCTGGTAAATAGTAAATGCTTTACCTGCAAAAAATACAGTAATTCCAATGCAGATAGGCTCTCCTGGCTCATGGAAAAGATCTGCTAAGTGTGCAAACCCAAGAGCTAAAATACCCGCCAGCACCGTCCCCACGCCTCTATTGAAACCCCTGCTTAGAGTTGCTCCTGAAAAAACAGTCAGGTTTAAACTGTGAGACGAGAAAGCCTACATTCCGAAGAAACATCGACCGTGATAAGGTTCTCTCTAAGCTAGTGAAGGTCTTGGTCTAGCTCATCGTTTCCAACATCAGGCAAAATACATAAAAAAAAAGAGAAATCTGCAATTATCGAACTCCAGATGCTCAACAATATGTTGCCTGTTAAGTCTTGTAACGACCTGCAGAAGTTTCGAAGACTACGACCACCGTTATGACAGCCCAAATTGCGTTCTGCCCAATCCATGAATAAGGCTCTTGCACCAGCACAAGCAGCGATGACAATGTCAAAGCCAGACCGACTTTGGAGGCATGGACTAATCGCCGCACATCGTTCAGACCAAGCTTCTTGCAGATTTTGACGATAGAGAATGTAGAATCAGCCTTCAACGTTTCTCCCATTTGTTCAGAGCTGTTGCTCCGACTGCTGTACCTTCCTGGTCTTCGTGAGCTTTCGTGAAGATCGCCTTCGAAGTACCCACTACGCAGCCAACCTTAAAACAGTGAGAGTCCGGAAATTGCACCGAAGATGTTCATCTAACACAACGGTGCAGATTTTAAAAAAATACAAATTCCGCGGAGGGAAGGGTTCTGTAACTGAAGTCTACAGCGGAGAGATGCCCCACGTAGCCGCATGTTTTTATCGCACACTGTCACTGATGCATTCTTTCAACTATCTCTCCGTGGTGAGACTAATTATCCTTGCCGTCTAAGTCTCTCAGTGGACAAATGCTTTCGTCTCAAGATGCAACGATGTTTCGGTGCATGTGCTAGAAGAAGTGCAAATTGCAAGCCGGTTCACAACAACGAGAACAGGACGCCGGGATTTGCATCTGTGAAATATGCATCACTTGAGGAGAGATATATTGGCTTTCCTCTTCTCCCTTTATGAGATTGGGAGGAGAAGGCTGTTTTAGATTCATTTGACGCTCCCCGCTTCGATATATGTCAGCGATTCGAGACTACATGGGAGGCACTCATAGATCAGAGCTCAGAGAGATCCTGTTTTGAATACAGGCTCGTTCAGTTCGGGTGATAAATGGACAGTAGTCTCTTCTGTCGGCCCAGCTGTGCCCGACCGGCCACAATTATAGGCCAAGAACCGGCTTTTATTTAATAGGTAGGACGATCCTTCTGGGCCAGTAGGTGCCTGCATGAATATATATACAATCGTGAATGCGAATGTGGGGACCCTCCACCGATGCCAGAGGGTAACAACAAAGTGCTCACACACAACCTTCGTTCAGTAGATTTTCCATCTGTTCAGCAAGGTTCGGAGTTTACCCCCATGAACCAAGAGAATATAAAGGAAGGAAATAATTAATAATATTGCATCATAATGCATTGGGGATGTAAACTTTGGGCCAAGCCAACGAATACTATACACCCAACCGCAAGGCAGTCAAGTCGTTTGTGTATAAAAATGAAGATAAATGAAGAAGGAGAATGCGGCGAGCCATGCAAGAAAAAGAAAGGATGGAAAAAACCATCACAAAAATTACAGAACAGTATATAGGGGAGAATAGATGGAATAGTAGGAATTTTGTTCATTCAATAGGGGGTTTCAAAATGATTCCGTAAAAATTTATGCCAGTTCCATAAAAAAATTAAATGGCCTATGGCATGAAAAATTAGTGGCTCCATAAAAGCTACCCTTAAATATTATGGAACCTATAAAGCTTGTGGGAGGGAAGTAAATGTCACCCTTATGATAATAATTGTTACAAGGACATAACAACAGATACAAAGAATCTAATGATGTAGTTCTTAAACCGAAGTTCATCTCAACGTGATTATTTATTATAAAAAAAACTTAAATTACTGAAGACTAGACATACAATTTTATAATTCATGAAGTAAATATTTCTATTTTTAAAAAAAAAATTCCAAAATTTTATTTTTTGTAAAAAAAAAATGGAAATTTTGATACTTTAAATTAATATTTGTGTGATAGATATTTTTATGTGATTTTATTTTTATTTTTATTTCATAATTATCTATTTATATTATTTATATTTTAAAGTTTATGAATTTTGATATAAATTTAAGTATATGGAAAAAACTAAATCATAAAAGATAATATTATACAATTGATAATAATATCTATATGATGTTGAGTGATAAGTTTATGAATGAAAGAAAATTATCTTCAAAAAATGATATCTTTTGTACATATTATGAGTATCGATTTAGGTTTTTGCAAACACCTCAACAATGCAACCAACAAAACATGGAACACAAACACAAGTGGATATATCATGATTTATCATCAAATTAATTCCTGAATTTTTTAAAATAACAATTGAATTCATGAAAATAATTAATCCATGAAAATACATAAAATGTAGACAAAAATTTAATAAGTTAACATGATTTGATTATTCACTTTGACAAATTTTTGTTTAAAATTTTAATATGTTTACATTAAAATGTTTACTTCAAAAATTTTCATTATGGTGTACAAATTTTGATTTATTTTAAAATTTATGATATTTGAAATAAATATAAATTATTTTATTTTAAAAATTCGAAATAATGTTTTGAATTAAAAAAATCTTGGTAAATTTCATTACAAAAAATATAATTTTATCAAATTTTATTTATATGTGATACTTTAAATATTTTTATAGTCAACACATGTGAAATTATGATCTGATTTGGATGTAAGTAAATTTTTTATAAAAATAATAAATATATATATATATAATATAAATTTAATATTTAAAAATTAAAAATATAATTAAAAACATATTTCAAAATTTCTTATAATTGAAAAATATTATATTATAATTCTATTTTTTTTTAACATTAGAAAATATATAAAAATGTGTGTGTATGGAAAATGTGTCTATTAAATAATAAATACTAATAATCTCACATTTTTTATACACATTTAAAAAATGTGTACATTTTTCTCACATTAGTATTTATTATTTGTTACAAATATATAGATGTGACAATGATGAAATGCACAAGTTTAATGTGAAGAGCCCAGTTAATATGGGCTAGATAATTTACAGTCCAATAATTGCTTTATTTGCATTTAGGGTTCGAAATTAAAGTGGGAGTCAAGTAGATTGCACTACCTAATAGGATGATCGAGTAAATTTCTGCCTATGACATGTCATGACAAAATTTCCCGAGCACTGATTTCTTATAGTGGATATCGTTCACGAACGGAACATGCAGATTCCGATGACTCACTAAGTATACCAGGATCTGCCTACCTTTATCAGGGGCATGACCTCAAAATCCTATGCTCACGTTAGGTTGATCAAACTCCTGAAACATGAGTCCAACCTACAGTGCTATACAGACCAGTAGAAAAGAGATGAAACTATACACAGGTCTGTGCTTTTGACGCTGAGAAGACCAACTGTACCGTAATCGAAATAACAACCCACCCGTCCAAGGTCAAGAACGGTCATACTTTGACCGAAAACAATGGGAGGGATGGAGTACTTTATAATGTACTGTAGTCTCCGGGGTCAAGAGCGGTCAAACTTTGACGTGTTTAGTGTTAGAAATAACACCTCTGAAATTGCGACTACTGTGCCGATTGAGGACAAAAATCTGTTTATTGCCAATTTGCCATATAATACGACGTCCGCACGGTCTCCGCGGGAGTACACTTGGAGGTCTTCAAGATACGCCATTGGAGTTCTTAAATAGAACTCCCTCAAATCTGTTGGTTTTCTTTCTAATAGTAAGGATTTTGGTTAGCATAGTGTGACTTCACTCTATATATATATATATTTATTTATTTATTTTTGAAATCGCGCTAAATTCAGTTAATAGTTTCAGCTTTGAGCAGATATGTGGACTTTTCTAATTGTTTAATTTCCTTGATTTTTATCAATAGATCGAGTATAACATGCTCACGTATTTGGATATATAGCGATCCCACTTGAGTGTTAGTCCATAACAAATCAATTTTCTAATCACGCAGGCAGTGCGCGATGTCAAGTGATACCAAGGTACGTGTTATAAAATATTGCTTTACTTCCGGACCCTAGATTTTTGGAATGACCCTAGAATTTGGTAATAAAATTTTCACTTTGCTGTTCGTTACTGTTTATGCTTTACTTTCTTTGGAAACGTTTATCTTTCTTACGTAACTAACATCAAGAACATATGCAGCTTCAAACGCACATTCGAGAATTCAACTTGTAGAAATTCTAAATGAACTAGAACAAAGAAAATGGGAGTTATGGTGTATCACATGATACTCATGGTCATTCAAAATGTTCGTTGTTAACGGGAATCGGAATAAACGCTTTTCATTACAAGAAATAGTGGAATGGTCTACTAGATATGGGGAGATGATATAATCAGTATAAAAAAGGAAATGGGTAAAAAAAATACCAAAATATCTGTTCATTAAATGTTTCAATAATCTTGCATTAAAAACTTTATATTCTTTAAAAGAAGTTTAGATTTTAGTTTAAACCCTAAAGATTTTAAACCCTAAACATAGATTTTGACGCTTGAAAAGAAGAATTCATTTTAGATAATGTCATCTTGAAATGATAATGTACGAATACGCTCTTCTTATATGCCATGTTCTTCTCTCATGATTTCATCATGTCAGGAATGATTATCGTTTTTATTCCCACATAGCTGCATCATACATGCACTATATCCTTGCAAAAAATTTTACTGTAAGAAAAACCTCAACCATCTAATGCTTTTCTAAAATTGTTGGTTAGTTTTTAATTGCTAAGAATTCAACACTTTCGTAAATTACAACATTATTAAAAATAGTAATACACGTGGGAATTATACGTGCGTTTGGCAACTTTGGCTTTACCCGTACTGTGATCTTACGGTGTAGATTCTTTACTTACTTTCTGTGGTAAGCTGTGGAATATCGGCAATGCACTGTGGGATCTCACGTTGTTGCGGGAGCTTGTCCACGTGTTGAAATAACTTTTAGCCAGTTTGGCTAAAAGTTATTGGCTCTGTATAACTTCCATGCAGCGACGATACTTGCCATACGCTAGTGCCCATACGAAAAGGGTTCGATAGAGGTGCTACAGCAGCACGCAAATTACTATCAAATTGCAGATTCTACTGGTGCAGGTCCGAATAGATGTGGTTTGAGATGGTCCTTGCGTTCTTCGTGAAGAACTCATTTTTCTACCCGATTTGATGAAAGCCGATGTGCAGATCGAAGAACTTGCTCGTAAGTTCATGGCGACCCGGAGTCCTTACAAACCGTGTTACAGGACATTAAGACGCATCCAGTGTTTGGGTAGTATCCTTTCGGCTAAGAACGGTAGCAACCGGAGGTGACACCGGCACCAGGCGCAAGCCTGGTCTTACCTGCACACCAGATCCCTGTCTAGAGCTTGCGGACCTAGATCGACAGTTCAAATTTACATGCATTACGCCCTGCTCCTGAATGACCTGTCTTTCCCACTCTCCCGTTAGTGCTTCCAAACCCGGCTTAGGGAACTTAGCCCTGAAGAAAAGAAGCTGGATCGTGCATGTCACGCACTCAAAAGTTTCCGTGAACGTGAGTTCTGGTGAGTAGACTATCGTAGACTGTGCAAGTACGCGCAACGATTCGAAAGTGATGTATATGCTAAGTAATTTCGTCAGGTCCAACCGTAAACTCAATGTCTGACTACCTTGACTCTATTTCCTGACTTCCAGATATTAATCGACTCTCTTTAAACCTGGGAGTTGCCAACCATATCGTCCCTTTGAGCCAAGCTCTTTTGTGTGCTATCCTCGTGACGTTTTAATTAGTTCACATGCCGAATCACGGCCCAGTTTATATCTAATGGGGATCAATATGTTTAAATGCTCTGGCCAAATAAATGTACCTGCATATGTTCATATATACAGACATACATTTTTTCTCTGGCAGTTACGATGGGTCCACTTGTTTAAGCTTTTTCCTCAACTGTTGGTAGCAATCTTGCGGCTTATCTAGTGCACGATATTGTGTCCCGCTAATTCTTATCCAAGGAAGAATGATTTCCCTTCTTCCATTAACCACAGTGCAATTCAGCAAAAATACATGTATTCATCAACTGTTTCGAAACCTAGAGCGATAACCGTCAATTGAAACTTGAGATGTACTCGCTCCTTTACACGAGATCCCTGAAGGGGCTGATGAGATCTTGGGGATAGGGGGTCAAGCAGATGCACGCCCATGTTCTAACCTGATTACAGCCTCTGGACTCTGCTATCGAGCGCCATAGAGTCCAAGCTAGTACATCCTTTTCTAGTCACCTTGAAGGTAACGTTAACGATTCTTTCTTCCCTTTCGTTGTCGGTAATGGATTGATTTTGCTGCTTGAACGTATGTGCTTCAAATAAAAATTTGATTACTTTCGCTGTAATTTGCTTTAGCTGTTGCTTCAGTGTATGCACTGCTTGAATCTTAATAACTTAGACCGAAGCCATTAAGATTTCCCTACTAATCATGTCTTGCTTAATGTATCTAGACAAGTATCATTGAAATATGAAGCTAATTTGATACTAGGGAGTTGCGGAATGTTCTGGATGGCGGCGTCACATTTAACAATGCATTTAACTGTTGTACCAAAAACTTATCATCAATGGCTACACAGGTCTATTGCAATGGGGTTTTGTCTATTGAACCCATGCACAAATATATGGCTCCTGAAAAAAACGATAAAAATACATTGTAAAAATATTTCATTTTTATTGCGAAACGCCCTACTCTCATGTTTTCACACTACGGTCTACGGATAAGAGAGAACAATTTAGTGCCTAACAACCATGATCCAGCTCTACTTTAGACCTTGTAATCAGCGTACAGTGATTAACATTCATGCGCAAAATATACTTCGTATGGAGGAAAGAAACTTGTGCATTTAAATCATTGTTATTATATGTAAAAGAATTAATTTTAGTTGAACAGATATAAAATTTACAATGACAGCTTTCTACAAAGATTCAGATATTAATTTAGTTTTAGAATGATGAATATAATTTTAGGCGTGAAAAAATGTGTGAAAGTCACGAGACCCATACAAATCATCTTATGCACGCTTGGTCTTAATAATATTAATCATTGTATAACATTTTTTCAGGTTAAACTTGGTTTCTTGTACCACCGTATACACAAACGGAGGTTCACTAACACATGTAAACTCTACTCTAACATGTGTGTATTCACAACAATCAAAATTATTTACTCCTTTAGCATTGCTAGACAAAAAACAGTTGTTATCCCTTAGCGCAATCATGACAAAATCTCAACAATTAAATAAAATTTCAAACTACTGGGGAATTGTGTCGTTGGATAGAGATCAGACATATTTATTTAGGCCGGTGAATGGTACATAAATCATCAATTTGGAACGCTGCTAGAATTACGATATACCATGGGACTAGCAGATATCATGCCGGCTTTCTTAGTTGGATTGGTGAGACTCTGCCAATGGAGAGGAGACAATGACTTACTGTTAACAGAACTGAACTGTCGCAGTTACATGGCTGTTTGAGTCTGCTGAATAATAATTTCCAGATGTGCAAGAGAAAGAGAGAAAAGGTCAAATAAAATATACTTAGACGGTAAACAAGTAAATAATATTCTTAAATATGACGAGCGTTTCTAATTGTGTGGTCAGGTACTTTACGGTCATGAGTCTGAATCTATTAGATTCCTTAGAGGTATTGGATTCAAAAGCTCAGTGGGTTTCGGGTTTATCAATCACATGCTAGGATGAAAAAAGATGATCGTGCCAAGTAAAAACAACGAATATGGTCGATTTCATAAGATGGTCTTAGAAGTCTTCAGAACTTCGATACTGCCTCTACTTAATAGATTGTAGTATGCCCAGCAATTTTTTACAACCCAACTAAAACAAGGGCTAAGAAGCTCCAGAAATCATCTCGTCTTCTTTCTCACCGCAGCAGCTCCCAAAACATTTTATATCTGGCAAGTCTGCTCCTGCACATGCTCATTCTGTAGACGAAAACTTCTGCAAATTCTGAGAATGTGTGATAATCTTCCATGTGTGAATATCATGTTTTTCGAGCCTGATGTTTCAAGATGCCAAACTAACGACAGAACTCACAAGCCGGCTATCTCAAATCCGAACCTCAGACAGATGGGTGGAAAACACCAGTATTATTTGTGTGTCTTATCTGTAGAGTGTTACCTATGAACGTAAGAGCCTCAGAACTACACTGGTCACTTTGACCGTTTGATAAAAAGGGCGGTGTACTGTCCCGGTCTACAAAATTTGTAGACCCATAAGTACTTTCGACTACGTTAAGGACGAGTATACAGCGCCGAGCATCCATGGGAAATATAAGGAGCCCGGTGGTCCTTATCACCTACTTAGCGCGTCTGCCAAGATATTTCTTTCCGTTCCAACTTTCTCACTGACATTCTTGGGCAAAGAGAGCCTAGCCTAAACCCTACTTTAGTAGCATAAACTCTTTACTCATACATAGGACTGTATATGCAACTTCGGTAGCATAATCAGTCCTATGTATGTGTAAAGAGAATACAATATACCCGTACAGTTTCCGGATGACAATCATATAATTCAATATAACTGCAAATGCAAATTGCTTAGGGCAGTGCAGTGGCCAAATATACTTAAATCTATGACACCTCCCAGGATTTGAGAGTGGGTTTGCTTTAAGATCTCTCATATAGATTAAAGCACAACTTCACAAGTTCAGACGTGATGATTAAGCTTGCCTGGGAGATGTGGTGACGGAGAGCGATTCACAAGACAGTACTGCTTATGACAGGATTGGATACCCGGTGACTTATAAAAAATTAACATTATTGCATTTACAACAGAAACCTGTACTGCATTGAGTACTTACGAGTACAAGGTGGGTTTCCGTGCTCAATGCGATAGCGACTTTGGTCAGGTAAGAACTAGTCTTTTTTGTCGTCGTGACATCCATCTTTGGGTTTCCCAACTACTGCCTGCGAGCTAAATTTAGTGATTTGACGTACTCAGGAAGAATGTCCGGGAGGTTGTGTTCAATGGTCGAACAACTTTGCTCAGCTTAAGGTAGCCTTGGGGCTACGACCTTCTGCCTGCAAGCTTAAAATAGTGAGGAATAAATGTATTGTACTCAGGAATCAGAACGGGCTAATGCTTAGGAATCTGTCTCGACTTCGAGAAAGGCTTTACAGCGTACGTTGTGGATTCCCAACTACATATTTGTCGGACACAGCCGGCACCCCACACATGTCGAACCATCTATTATACTTCGCCACTGAGTTGAATCTATCAAGGAAACTGCGGAATCCATACTTAGTATTTTAGGAAGAACACCACGTGATTCTATGATGGAAAGCGTCATGGAGATCGAAGATCAGATGGTAAGGGAGAGAATTGTAACGTATGGAAAAACCTACCTAAGCCTAGGATAAGTTTTGGTTCCACTAATGACCGAAATTGTATTCGAAACAGTAAAGCCAACGATGTAGAATGCTATCAGCTTGTCTACTTAATGTACATAAGAGTTTTGACTAAAAATTGTTGGGTCTCGCTTCTTGCAAAGCTCTTGTATGTTCCAGAATCTTGTTCACATTATTGGATTTGAAATCATTGTCTTGATTTTGATCAGCGACTCCTTGACTTGCATCACTTCTTTCAACGGTAGAAACTGACGATAGCCCTTCATCTTCGGCCACATCAACCAGCCGTTCTAAAGACTGCAACTGATCGTACGGAGCTATCTGTAGTTTCGAGAGGAACATCCTCAGCAGAAAGTAGTAATAGTCAGAAAAAGGAAAGACAATGTCACTACCAGAAACGTTTTCACACAAACGGTAAAGCCAGCAGCCATATAAAAGATAATCTCACAAATTCCTTTATATGTGTAAATGACGAGTACCTGACTGAATCCATCGGGCCAATTGATGGCTACGGCATAATTTCCCATAGGTTGTATACTTTCAGGTTCTATATCCTCGGCAATGTCGTTATATCTCAATCGCTGCTCTCCAGTCCATTCGTCCTGATAAAAGTATCACAGATGTCAGGATCTATATGCGTAGCTATGGTTTGATGAGTACGGAAATAACAGCAAGACTACCGTACTTGAATAAAACTGTTCCTTAGATTTGCACTAAAACAGAACTTGATTTACGATCCACGAATCCAACTGATGCAAAGTAAGACCCCAATACTCTCCACATTGGAGTATGATAAGGACATATCATGACCAACCGGGTTATGGTGTAAAATGATCTGGCGAGAGCTACAACAACGCAAGCGCTTGAACAAACCACACGATGAATGACAGGAATAATATGAACCTTCCTGATTTTGCTTTAAACTTTCATATCAAATCAGACGGAGGGGAGACGGCAACTGGACCAACTGCTTATCAAATTATCACACAAAATGGTACCAACCGTCCAACCAATTTAATCAATCCCGAGATTGGTGGTCACAATAGTGTTAGTATGAATCCTTACCATCAGTGTCGTGACTTTCACTTACCACACAAATAGGATTGCCTTCACAGATGAAATTCGCAGATAAACACATATTGCGTCCCTAGTACTATTCAGCCCCAAAGAGATTTACCACTAACTACCTTTTCATCTTTAGTGTTGACATGGTATCCAGGATCCATAGTAGTGTACTCTCATCACTTCTACAGTCATTTTGTAAAAGGGTCCACGTCATCAAGGTGGACAGAGCTTGCTCGAAACTGGGTCAATAACTTGACCAAATCCCAAACGAGGGTAAAAAAGGTTCACGTACAATGCTTTGTGCGGAACGATCGTTTCTCCGAACGGTGGCAGGGTGGAGGTAGAAATCATCATCTGTCCCAGGAACTCTAACTCGTATTGCCTTCAATGTAGAGTCATAAGACACCGCTGTTGCAACTGGACAAGACAAAGATCCGGATAATGAAACAATGAGTAGCAAATCCCGAACACCTCATAAAGTTGAGCAACTTTATACAGAAGTCCAATCAAAAAGTGTACCGAATTCTATTTAAGCAAAAACTTTCATGTAGCCCTACCTTGCTGACGAAGCTTTGCACACTGCTGAACGACGCAGACGCCGACGTTGGAGAAGATCTTGGCGACTTCACCTTGAGGATCTACTACTACTTCAGGGCTTCCAGTATCTCCGGCCGCTGATAGCTGCGTGACGACCAATACAGGAGAACAACCTCAGCAAGTTAAAAGAATGTTTTTTAAAGCTCAACAACACTTCGAAGCATGAGAACAAAATATAAGACACATTGCATTTGAGGCTAAGCAAAAACATTGACGAATTACGTCGACTTCAGATTCATTCCAAAACATGGTCAAAAGAGATAACCGCCCAAAGATTAACTTTTACAGTTGTAGCTAACAATCACCCTGGAATCCATTGTAATGACAAATTCAAGAATAACCCATGACATATACAGCTGCTCTCTGTCTATACTCATTTTGTGTGCCTGTCATAGCCTCAACACTAGAGACCCCGTGCTGTGGCTGAGCGTGCTGATATGAAGAGATTCGGTACTTGGAAAGAACGGGATCGAAGTATAAGGGAAACGAGCGACAACAGTTGTGGGAGATTTCCCCGAATGTGAAATAAGTTCAGCATTCCCAAGTATCAATCAAGAAACTAACTTACCATCCTGACGGATGCAAAAGCCGAAATAGCTATGACAGCTCCTCTCAAAGGGCAATAAAAACGACATCATAAGCTTCAGGGATATAAACATAATCAACTTACGAACATGACAAACATATACCAATGACCTAAACTTCCTATATTGCAGACGTGAAAATGATACTCACTTCTGGTCGTATAGGAAGTTCGTAAAGATGAGGGATTCCAAATTGTTGAACAACCTGTTACATTTTTAATAAAGTGGTCAGAGTACTGACTTGTTGCTAAAACACGGTCTCAAGCTCTAGACTCGCTTGCTGACGGTTAAGTATGAACACCAGCTTCTCAAAGTGAAAACGGATCTAATCTTCTTCTTCCTTGTCCAAATTCTTGACAAAGTTTTCAGCACGTAAGCGCATCATGTTCCCAGGCAAAGAAATTTAGAATGCAAAACTAAGGAATAAGTTTTCCAACATTTCGCAAGTTCTTTCTTAACTAAAGCTGCACATCGCCTGATCAATTTTGCTTTGACATTACGTATCCCTTGCCTTTTGTACACAATACGTAGAAGAAAGCGGCGAAAAGCTGTAAATAAATCAATAAAACAATGGTCTAGAATCTTAAATCTTTGACGGATAAAAACTAACCTCGGCACCAGAGCCTTTGCCGAACGGATAGTATCTCTTTCCATCGGCGTCGAAATAGCACATATTCTCCACGACAGCTATACAGGGGACCTGCACATAGAACAGAAGTTCTGTACATTACTCTTACATTGCCTAAGAAACCCAGAGATCTGAAAACGGGCATAATTTCAAGACTTGAAACAGTGCCTGCATGTATGCGTTTAGAGTTTAGGGTTTAGTGTTTAGAGATACTTAGAGATAATGCTTCAGGAAGACCTAGTGCTCTGAGAGTTTCTTGTCTTCGCATGTGCCACAACCAAGAAGCGATGCCATTTGAATTTTCATTGTCTTAAGCTAAGGAGAAGCCAAGCCGAACAAGAAATAAGACATGGTTTTCCTTACTTTCAGCTTTGAAAACATGCGAATGCCCTTAGCCACGTCAATAAATGCCAGCTTCTGTGGTGTTGTTACGATGACAGCTGCTGTGAGTGGCACCACCTGCGTACGGATATATTCCAATAAATATATAGTCCAGAATTTTAACGAGAGCTAAAATTTTGAACCATCGGGCTAGAAAATCCTGATACGAGTTGTAGCACCGTGTAGGAACCGAGGTTGACGTAGTAACCAAATTCTCACAGATATTAGACATGACCACTCAGATGATTAAAAGACATCGAAGAAAGAGGCGCGTAAGCAGAACAGATGTCTCAACCCACAAAAAACTAGAAAGACTACCGGCAACATCAAAACTGTCCTTGTTGCTACCGGTAATCACCACAAAAGATAAGGCCTCGTTCCAGAGGCCCTTGGAAGATGGCAAGAAAGAGTAACCGATGTGTACCTGGCACAGAGTTAATTGAATGTCACCAGTCCCAGGAGGCATGTCTATAATAAGGTAGTCCAACTCACCCCTGCAGAGCCCATTCCCTAAGATCAGTTTTCTTCATCGTATCTTCAACTTGGAATCAACTATATCTGACTTGTTAATTTACATAACAATCCTACTTTGGGTTTGTGTAAACAAAAACCTACTCGTAGGACAGCAATACTTAAGCCATTCAAGTAACTCACCAATCTGTTGTAGTCAATAACTGATTAATGACACCAGACACCATGGGCCCTCGCATAATGGCACTACCCTGGCCTGCAAATCCGAACGAGACTAGTTTCACTCCCATGTATTCTGTCGGTATTATAGCTCTAGTCTCAGCGTCCTGCGTACAACAGAAGGTTTTAAGAATCAAAAAAAGTATATATGACCAAAGTCGGAAATTTGTCTTGTATCTAATTAGTTAGAGAACATAGCGACGCATTAGTCTCCCAAGAAACCACCAGCGAGGGAGATAGTATGCTGACAAGCATATAATCTTGAAATATGAAACACCACGGCAGTTCCAAAGAGTATTAATTACCCTTCATTTAGCTTAACATTATACAAGATCTTGACCCTTATGTTCGAAATGAGCTTCTATAAACTAAAGAGAAGCTTCTTTCGTACTTTTATGACAAGCTTTGAGCAACGTGCATCGCTTGAAAGTGGACTCTTGAAACATCACTTACCATTTGCAGGACCCGCGTATCCGGGGACACCATAGTTGGGAGGCTAGGACCGTACACATCCGCATCGAAGATGCCTACTCTCGCACCCATTCCTGCTAGAGAATATGCCAAGTTGACTGCGCATGTTGATTTACCCACTCCACCCTGTGGATAAAGCCCATGCAAGAAGTACAAAAGCCAAGATGTTTAAAATATCAATTTACAAAGATATCAGGATGTCTTTAAAGAATCGCCTGTTGTACACTGATAATCTGCTGAAGGACCAGATATATCAAGTGATCTGCTGAGTTTTACAGAAATGTCGCCCTTGTTATACAACAACGTTCAATGACATAACTTCATTAGACTTAATAGCCACTCTTCCCTTCCTCCTCAGTCCTTGTCTTCGACTATATCAGCCCAATTTTTCTTACCGAGTGAGGATTCTACCACATAACAGATACTATCAGATGCATGCGAGGAGTTACCCTTGCTATAAACGAAACATGAAACGTACCTTACAACTTGAAACTGCTACAACATTTGAAACGCGTTGCAGCCCCTTTGGAACGTTCTCAGCAAGTAGTGGTTTAGCTGGTTGCGAAGATAAGGCGACGATCACGTCTTTTACCCATGGCAAACCTCCCACCTTGTCCTTCGATTCTTGCAAGAACTGGTGAATTTGTGCAAAATCATAGCAATGAGTATATAATGAGATAATATTGAGAGCTGTGACGACTACACAACTGACTCAAGAGATTTCGACAGAACCAGTGAAAAACATTAAAAATAAAAAACTGAGTATATTCAGGCAATGGAAAGGTATTTATACCATGTCTTTGACTGGACAAGCTGGTGTTGTAAGTTCCAGCACGAATGAAACCTGATACACCAATTGCAAAACAAAATAAAAAGTCGTCATTGTCAAATGATGAAAATTGACTGCACCCTGTATGCACTACCGGAAAGACCATTAACAGCTTCTTCTGCAGGATTCAACAACAGCACAAAGGGCAGATCCACCTGGCAAATGAGGCTATTTTTTAGTGTTGTGAAATTGGCTTCTCCGCGTAGAGAAAGAGATGTCACGACCTCAATGTCCGACCCAAAGCCTTTGAATACAGTCAGGTTGTGCAATGTCTTGTGGATGGCCGCTAAGTAAGAGTGGAGGAAATTAACAATCATGTTATTCAGATTTAGCTCTGAGTCTATGTGACTATGCTGTAAATTACCTTGCCAGTGGATTCATCAATCTCTAAGTTCTTAACAAATCCACACGACACGATATCCGTTCCGAAGTCAGGATCAATGATCTGAGAGAGTTTATGAAGAACTTCCTCTTCAGACGTTATGGTCGAATGATTTGAAGAAGACGCACCTGCGCAACCACTTTCAAACCGTTAATCCGCTGAGACCAAATGTAAAACATGACGTGTGGTTCATATTCTGACGCAGAAACAATTATAAAAAAGAACAAGCCAAAGCACTAACGATGTCCATGATAGAGCCAGACCTGCAGAGACTTTTGAAAGCGTTGAGTTGTGTTTGGAGTTAAATCTTTGCTCCGTCACAGGACGCTGCTGGGAGAAGGTATATTTGCCACTTATAGCACTTGATTTTGAGACGAAATCTTGAATATGTCGCGCGTGGCGACAACGGAGAATGGCAGTACTTCTAGGGCCAGAGGTACAGCTCGTTCTTGACACCGACCTGAAGCTTTCTCTAATGGCAACGACGTTGGTGCCAACTTCAAGCGCGACAACGCACTGAATTTTGTCAACGAGCACAGCATCTCCTATTCGAGTTCTACAATTCAAGCATGTAGATAAACATTGCGCCATTGCCACAGCGCTGTGGCCTACTGTGAATTTTCACCAGATAGCGATCTCCACCACCTTTTGCGTTCGTAAATCCGCAATTATTGCATTCCTGCGTTCGAACTCCTGAAGTAAAGCTCGACTGAGCTCAAGAGTGTGGACACCTCTCGAGGCGGGATCACGAATCGTAATCCGAAAGAACATTCATGGTCACGGGGCGGTAACATATCCACAAGGGGAAAAAGCTCACCTGGACTTCTGGATGTCCGGGCAACAAATCCGCTGCTTGGTGGTGGGGCCAATGAAGACTCCCAGTAGAAAATGCAGACAGTACGGGTTTAGTACTGCACAAGACTCCGGAGTTCCGAATTGGCAGAAAATTACTTCCGAGTACCCCATTTCGGTCATCTACCGGTGATCTCGTCTCATCTCGTCTCCTTTTCCCGTCTCATCCGGTCATATTCCTATGTGCTTATCGATAACCTGGAAACCCGTGGAACGACACAAACAGATCAAGTTTGTCCTGGCATGATCAAAGTACAGAGTCGCCATAGTTGGAGACGGAAGTCACCATGTTACTGAGTCCATGGTTGGAGGGAAATTCACACGTGTGAATAACCTGGTAACATTTCGGTGCAGCGTTTTTTATCGCGTTTCTGTCAGTGTTCGCATAGCCTTGATATTCAAATTTCTGCCACTATTCACGACACCAGGACATTTGCAGCACTGCGTCCAACCCACTGCAGTCCTGCGCTTGAACATGGTGGACCATGCTCTTAAACTCAATAGACTGCTCTGGTTATATGGAAGAGTCCGGGATTATACAGTGACGCATGGCACCTGCTACTGGAATCTCAGGAGGGTGGGGTACTCGGAAGTGATTTTATAAATCATGAGGTACTCGGACGTGACTTGCGGTCCGAATTTCACCTTTGATCTCTCTTGGGGTTTGGGCGAAGTGGTCGATATACTGCGACCAATCATAAGTGGTGAGACCCGTACGTCGTATGAAATATTGAAGGGTGTTATGCACGTGAGCTTAGAGCATCTCCACCGGTATCACTAATTACATGCCCGGATTTGTCTTCTCGGATCCCTCTACAATGTAGTTAGAAGTACAGAAAAAAATATTTCCACACGATATAGTGTATCGAAAATAACCATGGTCCTTATAAAACAAGTTACATGCGTCAAATATAGAGTATACTTCTCACCACTCCCGCGGAAGTTTCATTTATGTTTTTATGCAAAATATCAATAGACTTGTTTTCCAAGCCCCATACATCAATCTCATGAGATTTGTCATCAGATACAGAACATGAAGATGAGATAAAATTATTTTGTGATAGGCTAGTGTATTATGACGAAACGATCTCATAAAATTTTGACCTTCAAAAAATATGAAGGTGGGAGTGAAAAGGCAAGCTCGTGATGGAGGAATATATGATCAAATCTATCAAGATTTTTTTGCAAAAAAATGATGTCTATGTATGAGTGAGACACAAAATAATAACAAAAGGGATGGGAAGAACCCATCAAATCGAACAAGGATGGAACCAAACCGGTAATATGGGGCTAGGCCCCAATAGCATCACACTCGGAAATATGTACTACAACACCTAAGATATCTGAACTATCTAGGTCAAACCGTTTACAAACAATATGATTATCCGAAGAAGCATCACCTAACGTGATTGCTCTCCTGTGGATTGCACCAGCTAGTGCTCTCTGTAGAGCAATGGAAACTCGTTACCTAAAATAGACTATACAATAAGATATAGAGAGTGATACCCCATGCCGCCTAGTATTGTAGGCTCTTGCGAACTCCCTCACGAACATGTCGAAGTCGGTGTCCATAGCCTCCATATAACTCCAAAGCTAGAGGAACAAGGAGGTGACCTTTCTGCATACCTCTATACTTGGAGACCTTGGCTGATGCCGCTCCACTCACCTCCCATCCTAGAGGATGGGAGATCACCCCCTCTAAAATTGTGTCTCTAGTAGAATCGGTAACCACCACATCCACCACAGTGACATGGTCCTCCCGAACCAAGTATAGGAATGCCCTAACCCTAGTCAACTGCAAGGCATACCAACGCTCTTTCCATATGAGGTATCCACCCTCTCGCGCCATAGCAAACACCACATCCCTAATGGCATCATGGGTAGTTATCCTCTACCCTCCGAATGTATAATAAGTCATATGAACACCTGCTACATCTAACTTGATATCACACTCACATGTGAGTAATGAAGATGTAGATGGATGGATCAAACCAAGATGGAACTTCATCGTTGTGGAAAAAGTAGTTTGTGAGAGCCAGAAAGCCTTGATGCATGATCGAGTCAAGATCCACGAGCCTCCACCCTTGCCCGAGCAATAACGTATGCGAGCTCTAGTAGTACAAGGAATGGCATGATCCACTAAGAGTGAATGTAGATCCTCATGAAACTGTCGGTCTATCAAGATATAGTGTAGATCCCTAGTCCAATCCGTTAGCCAAAGAGGAAAAAGACGGGAACTCATGTCGTACCTCCCGTGATAAAGTATCTCTCGTGTGTCACAATAATACCTATAAGGGAAATGATCACATATCCACATCCCTCGCATATATCTCCATGATAGGTCTATCTGCTATCATAAATTGAGAAGATAACAAAGGTGCAACGAGCGCCCAATTAGCCAAGAATGTCATAGAAGTCGTCTCCTCCATTGATAATAAGTCTATCTCTCCATACAAAATTGGCAAAGATGTCTATCTCCTTGCCAAATCTCCTGTCTGTCGTCCGAAATAAGAATACATGGAGAAAACACATGTAATCAAGAGTCGACACAGGAAATACGTTGTTCACTTCATTGATGCTAGGTCCACGGAACACACAGAGTCACTTTACTGAATAATCCTAATTGTGTCACATAGAGCTTATGCCAACTCTCTTATATAGTAATATCAGCCTTAGCCCTAGTCTAATTAAATATAGTCAAACTAACCAGAGTTATTAAAGACTTGAGTTAACTCCTAACAATCTTCCCCTTGACTCATCTCTTGGGATCTCTAACTCTTGTTATCCATATACATACTCCGCAGAAAGTCTTAGAAGGAAACTTGAAGCATAGGCCCTCGTGTAAACAAGGATTAACTAGAATTAAGTCATAGCCTAACTATGAAGGAGTAAAGCATATACAAGAATCAAACAATGGCTAGAGTAACTCTACTAGTGCTCCTTGTGCAAAACCTGCATAGTAGCACAATGCCTCCTGAAACTCTCTAAAGGAATAACTTTGGTCAAAGCATCAGTTGGATTGAGTTTACCGTCAATCTTGACTAGCTTAACCTTCCTATCATAAACTGCATCTCTGATTAAGTGATATATGATGTCGATGTGCTTCACCCTACTATGCATCACTTGATTTGTTGCAAGATGTAAGGCACTCTAACTATCACAATGGAGATTTACAACAGTTTCAATCCCATCTCAGTGATAAGTCTATTCAACCAAATAGCCTCATTTGCTGCTTCCCCTGCTGCTACATATTCGGCTTCCGTAGTTGACTTAGCTATGCACTTCTACAGGGTAGATCTCCAACTAACGCATCCACCTCCAAGTGTAAACACATACCCAGTTGTAGACTTACTCTTGTCCAAATCTTGTCTATAGTCAGCATCAACATAAACCAACAAGGATTTGACATTGTCCAATAAACCATCAAACAAAAGACCATAATCGTTAGTATTCTTGAGGTACATGAGAATCCACTTCACAGCTTCCCAATGCATCTTCCCTAGATTTGACATGTAACTGCTCACCTTGCCCATAGCTAGAGCAATATCAGGTCTAGTGCACACCATCAAATACATGAGGCTGCTCACTGCCTTGTCAAAGGGAATACTAATTCGGAACACACAAAGTCACTTTACTGAATAACCCTAATTGTGTTACCGAGAGCTTCTGGCAACTCTCTTATATGGTAGTACCAGCCATAATCCTAGTCGAACTAAATATAGTCAAACTAACCAGATTTATTCAAGACATGAGTTAACTCCTAACACTATCACACACTCTAATGTCCGTGGTCCGATGATGTCACCAAGGACGCCAATGATTCTCCTATCAAAGGTTGTCAAACGCGATATGAATGTAGGTGAAAATGAAACCGTGCAAAAAAGGTAGATGGATCGATGAGCAATACTAGATGACAATATACCAAACGCCACCTTCGGATCCACTAGTAGAGGAACATCATCTACATGCAAAATATCCTCGATAAGTGCAATGTCTAAGTAGCGTGAAACAAAATCTTCATATCTCACTAGCACTCCTAGAATACATAAACCGTCTGTCAATGTCATGCATCCCTCTAGAAGCTAGAGATGAAGAGGAATGATCTAAGGACACCAAACCCTACAATTTGATACCTTGACTCTCAAGCCTACAAGAACAAACAATACTAGATGACAGAATATGTCTATGTATAACATTATTTAATTTTAGTGATAATATTGTGTTAAAAGAATTTATATTTATTGGAACAAGCAATAATTTTATTACATATTTAAAAATTTAAAAATTATTTATTAAAATACATGAATATCAACATTGACATGAAAATGGGGGCATGTACTTTTTCAAAATATCTTCGACGCAATCTAATCTCAATCTCTACATCTTGAATTACAACCAAATAGGCTCTTAAAATTTTTATCTCCTTGCAAGATGAGTAATTTTTTATCTTCTAGTTCTTATCTATACAACTTATCACACGTTTTGTGTCAAGTTTGACTGGCACCATAAGATTGATGGGACAAATTTTTGCAGTTTACTTACATCAACAAAAATGAATCTTTCATTGTGATTTGCGAAATCTTTTTAAAGTATGTTTTTGGTCATGCTCAACAAATTAAAGATTAAAATTCATGAATAGATTGTTAATTTTGATATAATATTGTGATTGCTAAAAAAACTATATCATATTTCATGTATTATATCAAATTATGCATATTTAAATCCAATAATAAATTTTATTGATATGTCTCTAGAGACCAACAATATTACAAATATTTATGGACTAAAATGTATGTAATGAGTTATATGATTCCATTATTGTTGTTAATATTATTCATGTAATATTTTACATGATTGTTGTAAAAGCTTATGGAAAAATTATGAAATTTTATAATATTTATATCTCATTCATAATCAACAATTGATATAAAGATATTTCAAAATAAAATTCATATATTTTTTTGTCAAATTTATAACATTGCACAAAAATTATAATCTTGTTTGCAATAGCTTAATGAAGATAATTACAATAATATGATTGACAAAAATTATATAAAAAATATAATCATCTCTATATTTAATATTGATGGTTAAAATATAAGTTTGATCTACATCTTATAAATTACGTAATAAAATATAAGCATACAAATATTTCAATATACTATAATAATATAATTAACATTATTTTATTCTATATTTATATTAATGATGGTGAAGATGAAAAATTTAATAATTTTAAAATAGAATGATTTATTCATTATTTTTAAATAAATATTAATAATATAATTTAAACAAATTTTATAAATTTTATGCAAAATATATTTTAAAATAATTTTGAATAATAAAATAAAAGTGAATTTTTTTATTTCATAAATTTTGACAATATTTTAAAAGTAAGATTGTATTCATTCAAGATATTTAAATCATTTTTTTTCAAAATAATAAATTTTAAACAAAGGAACATAATTTATAAGTTAAACATTATAAAGTAATCTTTTTTCATTTCAAATCATTAAAAATTTTTAAATTCTTTAAATATAGATTTTGATTTAATATAAAAATATTATTATTTTAATTAAAATATAGGTTATCAAAATTAAATAATATGTAAAATTTCATATTTCTTGTAACTTCATCTTGATATCAATATTTTGTTGCATTAATTTGATTCATAAATATAAATATTTAACATAAAAAATTAAATATAATTAAAAATACACTTCGACTTGTATTTTTTTTTTTAATAAACAACAGATGTGTAAACATAAATTTTGAAAACTTAAAATTTTGTTTACTTTTTCTATCAACAACCCTTCTAAGCTTTAATTATTTTGACAGATCTCAGATATTATTTTATTAAGAATAATATCAATATTTCATGTCTTCACATGAATAAAAAAAATATGATACTGATATTTTTGAAAATTTATAATATTTATGTTTGATTTTATTACTTATAATGTAATGTATTCAATCAAAATTTATAATAAATTTATCATATGAAATAATTAGATGTCTAACTATGAATACTTAATATCTATGATATAAAATATATATTTTTCATCATATAATAATTTATTTTTTATATAAAATAAAAGTAAATTTATTTTAATTCATTGAAATATTTTAATTACCATGCAATTATAACCAAGAAAATCATAATTTCAATGCGGACAAAAATATTGATATTGTAAGTTTTATTAGTGGCTTTAAAATTTTCAACTATCTAAATGAAAACTAAAATATCATTTTATTTTTTCAAAAACAAAGGTAAATACTTTCTTACTTTATACAACTTACATTATAGTAGATAATGTAACAAGCTATGATGAATATCAAAGCTGTATGAAATGTATGTAATACACTCACAATGTAATATGATATGTACTTCGTCCATAACCATCATTGTTGACCAACAAACACAACACCTAACCTCCATATGTAAGTATTGATACATATTTATTTTAAAGATGTTAAGGCTTGAGAAAAATCCCGTAACATTTTAAAAAAACTCTTTAATGGATCATGAGGATGAATATACATCTATCACATTTTCATGGTTCTGATTTTACTGCATGAATGTTCATGCGGTCTTACCTCATGGATAAGGCTCTTACATGGTACACTACATGGGAACGAATGCTTTCAGAACGAGGTGCTTCTATTTCATGGAGTGGGATGCAAGAGGGACTTCTTCAGAACTTTCAAGCGGTGGATTCCCTTCAAACCGCGAGAATGAAGTTAAGGGATTTGAAGCAGAAAGGAGGCATACATGAATACATTGAAGAATTTCGTGATCTTCAAGTATCCATTATGGATATGAGTGGAGCAGAAGCCTTAGATGTCTTCAAACGAGATATGAAGGAGAGGGTGCGAAAGGAGGTGATGGTGAGTAATCTATCCACAGTGAATGAAGCAATCGCAATTGCTCAACGGATTTCATGTGCTTATGGGATCACACACGGTGAACCATCAAACAATGTTCTCCAAAACTCCCATGGCTCTACTGCCCTTGTAGGCTTCCACCTTACATGACTTTCCCATCCGAAGTAAGAGATTGGCTTGATCTTCCATCTCTTGAAGTCGTCTCCTATTTGCCTCTTCGTTGGCAATAGCAGTCGCTTGCGGTTGAGATTGAGTCTCTTGTATCGGAGTTTCCACTTCCATCTCACCAACTCTCTCTCTCTCTCTCTACCTTCTCACTCTCTAATGCCGAGATCTTGTCCTCCATGGCTTGTTGCTTTGTATGTCCGTCTACAATAGTTTTTCTTAACTCTTTCATTTCTATCATGATTGAGTTCAGAACTTCACTCATAGAAACTGACGCTTCCATACTTCTCCACCACTCAAACTAATACAATGTAATTAAAGAGTTTTTTTAAAATCATCCCTTTTGTCATTAAACTTTTTCTGGAGTTTAATCATTTATTGTTGTCCATTTTTATATGGCTTCCATCTTCTCACTCATCACTTAGATTCCCTCCCTTGTGTTTTTATGACCTAAATAATCTTCTTTTGACTTGCCAAATTCACAATTTGAAGCTTTGGTATATAATTTGTTTTCTTACAAAACTAGAAATATCTATACTAAATACATCAAATGATATTCTAAGATTTTACTACACATCAGAATATCATCCAAAAAGATAATAACATCTTTTTCTAAATAAAAAAATAAAATTGTTCATCAATCCTTTGAATGTTGCAGATGCATTTGTAAGATTAAAAGATATCATTGGATATTCAAAGTGACTATATCTAGTACAAAATAACAAAGTTACATATTTCTAATATAAAAACGTATTATTTTCAAAAAAAAATCCATAATTTTTTGCAACAATTTTTAATATAAATGCTTAGATCAATGCTATGCCACTTTTTGTTATATATATTGAAAAGATATAATCATGAAAATACTCATTGATGTCAGTGAGAATTAATAAAATCTATAAAATGATATAAAATATATTTTTTTAAATGTAATATGATAAATATCATAAAATTTTCTCCCAAAACTAAATAAAATCAAATGATTTTTTGTATGAAAAAAATGTTGTTCTTACATCATCATATATAAAAAAAAGAAAAATATTGTTGTGTTGAAGAATTAATGTTAAAGTTAAAGACTCAAGCTTCATATCATGTTATGTTAGAACAAAATGAATCATTAGAATCAAAAGCCTTTTGTTTGACCATACGATGAAAGTTGCATCCAAATCTCTAAATTATCAGCAAAAAAAAGAAAAAATATTTGATGAATCATGAAATTTATGTTTCACTACTAGCAAGCTCTTAATAATTATTTATTGTTCATAATGATGAATCAATTTGATTAAAAATTTAGCTTTTAGCTCCTAGCACCCTAGGCAAATCCACTAACATCTTTAATTGTTCATACATTCCTTCTAATAAATCTATAGAATTTCAATCAAAAGCTTCAAAAATATCCACAAACAAATAATAGAAAATACTTAATTTGAGTCATAATACTACTAATCATGATGAATCATTATTCATAATGTCATCAATGTTACATAACTTCAAGATTGATCTTAATTTACTTATATGCCAAGTAACAAAATATCTATAAGTAATAATGCATAAACAAATCAAACTAAGAGTGAATGTATCTAGACTCCATCATATTTAAGAACCTCATGTTCCATCTTATGAAGAATAATCAAATATATATATATATATATTTATTTATTTATTTATTTATTTATTATTCATGTAAACTAATGTACATTTATCAAGAGATATAATTTCTGAAAAAATCAAGATAAATTAATTTGAAAAATTATGATTTATTTTGAATGTTATTTTTCCTTTCCACTTATTTTTTTTATTCATTTTGATTATAATTAAAAATAATAATTTATTATAAGTATACAATTATGTATGTATCATCTTTTTTTATAAAAATTTGAATATTTTAAAATATCAATAAATTATTTTTTAATATTTTATAATTTAAATCTATCAATTTAAAAAAAAAAAAAACAAATTATTTTTTATTTTAAAAATATTTAATTGATATTTATATTTTAATTTAAATATATCAATTATGTTGATATTATCAGAATATTTATTTCATGTTGGATTGAAACATTGTAAATGCTTCCAAAACATATATTTTGTCTTATATTATAAAATGATATGTAACTAAGCTTGCACACTGAAAAATAATATCATTCATCGATTCAGATTTTTAAACTCATATAATATAGTGTATACACATAACTTTTTCTACTTAATATATATCAATAATACATTAAATCAAGGTATAATATGTATAGTACAAAAATTACAATATAGATTATATTTTTAATCTTTGTTACATTTTTTATTATAACATATGTGAAAAACAACAAAGGAATTACATTATTTGATTGCATCATGTCACTATTTTATATATATTGTAGACCTTCTTGACATAATAACAAAATTATTATGAAGAGAAATGTGTTTACAATCCTTCCCCTATGTCGTAACATAGTTATTGTTACACCATTTATGTAAAAAATAAAGTATGATTTACATGGAAATCTCTATATTGTATGCAATTTGAATCCTTAGTACAACAGCTTTTTAAATCATAGATGAAAAACAAAGAAGGAATTACATTATTTGATTGCATCAATATGCTCCATATGTTGTAAATCTTCTTGACATAATTACAAGATTGTTGCCAAGAGATGTAATACCAATTTTTATATATCTTTGTCGTTTTTCATAACATTATTATTGTTACATCATATGTTGAAAACAAATAGGTAACTACATAGATTGATTGCATCATATCTCTATGTCATACATGGTGTAGAGATTTTTTGACCTCTACACCATGTAGAGGTCAACAATAATTTTTGTGAAATAAAATTTATTATCCAAATCTTTAATCTTCTTCCTCCATCCACAACTTCGTTTGTCTTGTTGGATTTTGAAGTGCATTTGATGTTGAATATTTCTCACTTACACAAATTTTTCCTTTTTCATTAACTATTGATTTTTTTTCACTTGTATGAGAAATTATAAAACTTTACTTATTCAGCCTTACGTTATGCATTAAACTATCCATTGCATTCGATATGTAAAATTTGATCAAAAAACTTCCATGGTATAAAAAAAAACAAAATAATAATTTAAATATGATTCTATTTCAAAAGATAAAAATTGCATAAAATAAATAAATAAATATTTACGAAATATAAATATTTATTAAACAAATGATTATTCAAAAAAATATAAATCAAATTTTTTGAAAATATGTAATTTATATTTAAATAAAATAATATATATTTTTAAATAAATATGCAATAAATAAATTTTTTAATAAATTTGTATCATTTTTTTAAATACATGATTAAAGATATTTTGATTTTTTAAATTTATTTAAAATATTAATATATTCATGTTGAATTAATATAAAGTATTTAATGTGAAGTGAAATTTAATAATTTTAAAATATGATGTACATTTTTCAATTACACAGAATATGATTTATTTATAATAAATTTATTTTATAATTCATATAAATGTTTTTTTAATGTAACAAAAAAACTCACAAAATTTATGTTTTGAAAACACATAAATTTTACGTTTTCAAAACATAAATTACTAACAAAAAGTGAAACTAATTATCATCTTCTATATTTATATTAACTCACATGAAAGAACAAAATTGGATGATGAAATATTTATTAATTTGAAATATATATAATTATATGATTGATATTAAAACTATACTTGAAATTGTTTATCAAATTTGTAGGTTCATAATGTGTTATTTTGAAAATTTAATGATTTCTTAATAAGTATTTATTTTCAAATCAATGTGCATAAAATGGTATATAAAAAAATTAATTTATATTTTATCAAATAAAATATGAATCACAAGTTTAAATCATTAAAAAATTGAACATTCAAGACATATAGTATACCATTTGAATCCTTGTGTTACTCTTCAAAAGTATTTGTTGTAATATACAATGATATATATAAATTATATATAATAATATAATATAATTAATATAGCATAAAGAATATAAAATTGAATATTCCTCTGAATAAATCTTATCCAACACTGAAAATATTTGTTAGATAAAAAAAATGTATCAATATAAAAATAATATTTCTTTACAAATATTATTTATTTTTCTCAAATTAAATAAAATTTATTTTGACATAAATTGATTTTTTTTTTCAAATTTTTTTTGGCAATATTTTAATTAATTTTATACAAATTTCATATTATAATTTGAATATATATATTTTATTTCATTTTAATTTGTAATATTAAAAATATTATTTCATATTTATCGAATTGACAAGCATGAATGAATTCAAAACATGTTGAAATTCAAAATATTATTTTAAAAATTTTAAATTTTTATATATTTTTCAATTCAGCATATACATTTAAAAAAATTAAAATTTAATTAAAAAATGAATTTATGATATTATAGAAATGTATATATGTATAATGAAAGAACTAAAAGATTTACAAAATGTAATATACATTCATTTAAAAAATATTTTTAACTTAATTTGTAGGCATACATATTAGAAATTTTCAGTGTAAAATTAAATTTAATATAATTTAAATATTTAAATTTTGTAAATGAAAATAAGATCAATTATTTTAATACATATTTGTATTATAAATTAATATGTAATAGTTCAAAATCAATACAATCAGGATTTGAGAATGAAAATTTTGGACATATATATATGATGTTTTAAATTATTTTTATGCAAAATAATATATTCTATAATTCTACTTAATTTAATAATATTAAAATTTTGTTACATCAAGAAAATCAAATTTGTAAGATGATACCTCATCTTGATTTGTAAATCTATTTTTATATGAAAGTATATTTACATATGTTTTTCATCCCAGAGCTTCAACCCACAAGATAGCATCCCACAAATCAGGATATCCTCACCATCAAATTGGATTCCGTTCTTTCTTGGTTTGGACTTTCTCAAACAGCTTCGGACACACAGAGTCTCATCGCCATACTACGAACGTCCCATCCAATTCTTTCAATCGCTATAATTCGCTCGCGGTCCAATCGGATTTTGACACCAAAGGTCTATATGCTCAGAGTGCAAGCTTATGCTTAGCAGACAACCAAATGGCCTCTTGCGTTCCTAACCAACTTGTAGACCGCCTCTTGGTCGGGTTCGCTCAATCCATAGCTCTCATATTTCTCACATTGTATTTTCGATGTTACGTGGGCCAAAGATATTTTTCCCTTCTAACTTTGCCCTTTTTTTACTGTTCCTTACATCCCCTTCCCTAACGACCTATTCATACTTGGGGGACAGGTGATAGGTGATATTCGCACTACCACGAGCATTCATATTCGGCCTACTTAATTCAAATATAGCTCTTTTTATTCGAGAAACGAAAAAACAACTATACATTAGCTAACTATGTTCATATAGTTTGTTATGAATGTGTTGTTTGTGTGTATAATATGATTGGCTATGATTATACAAATTGCTATTGGTTTGTCAATCAAGAGGACATGATCTTTTGATGTTGGGGAGGATGTCATAGATCCACATGTGCAAACCCTGTCACACACCCACCTGTCCCAGTTGTGCAAATCCACCACCCAATTTTGGATCACTCATATTGAGTTTTAGGGCCACAACAGAGAGAGTCCGACCTTAGTCTCTTCAATGTATTCAAACCCTTAGTACAAGGCACATAGGACACAATTTTTAGGATTTTTCACAGGCTTAGAGAGAGAGATAGTTAGAAAGACATATAGAGAGATAAATACCCAGAAAAAGGAGAGCTAGAAAGACATACATAGAGCTAGATACATAGAAAAAGGAGAGAACATAAGGGAACAAAGAGCTAGAAATACAAACACAGAGCTAGATAAACAAAAAGAGGAGGAGAGCACATGGAATCTTCTTGACATGACAGCCGGTCCAATGAGAGATTGGGGAAACCCTAGACAAGGTGAGGGGAGGTAGGGTGGTGGCTAGAAGAGCGAGACAGTCTAATGGAAGGGTCGCCTCCCGAGGCAATTGTGAGTATTCGGAGCCTTCAAAAAGAAGTCCCAGCCGAGATATGTTGTTGGGATTTGTTTTAGGAGAGTACTTCTGTTTGTAGCGAAATCGGTTTGTCTGTATGTGTTATAACCCTTCCTTAGACCCTAAACCCTAAATCTGTGATGTATTTAGAGAGGAGAAAGTGCATTACACTTTGCCCTCGGAAATGTGGTTATGTTCTTATCTTGATTTTTCATTCAAAAATAGTATTGTTGGGGATAGAGGACACGGTATATCCACCACGGCTTTCAACGACAGGAAGAGTGAGTAATCGTGAAACTATTAGAATTTGAACCTTGTACCAGGGTTCGAAGTGAAGTGTTATCCTCCTTAACTAACTTTGCTTTCCAAAAGGAACAAACTATCATGAGCCTAGGAAAGCTAACCTGTGGTTAGCTATCTACCTACCTCAATTGCTCTCACATATACTTTCTCGTGCATTGGCTTGAGGGCGGTTCGAAAGTCACGCACATCTTTAGGTTAGACTAAGTCCAACTTCTCTTCCAGTCAACAGTGGAAAATCATATACACACCCCTCTCAGGCTTAATGTCCGTGGCATTATTTATGCACATAATGAAATGAGCAATTCCAACTCTTCCACAAAAGAAAGTCTCATGGATGTGAAACCCTGGGAGAGATCCCAGTGGGGCCCGCCACGGCCCCACTCAACCGGCTGCCGTACATACGAACTGGAAAAGATGGTGTTTTCTAATTACGAATAGTATACCCTTTAGTGTCCGCAAGGATGATTGGGCAAAAAATGCACATCGTCAGGTGTCCGAGATTTGGCACTGCATTTGCGGGAGACAAACCTGGGTGAGTTTTGTACCGGACTGAGCATTGAGAGAACGATAGAGGTGGGGCCGCGAGGCTCGCTTTCACCTTGTGAGGCCATCCCAGTAGGTACGTAGCAAGGGTAAGATGAAGGAGGCCATGTGAAGCGGAGGTCGAGTGAGAGGAGCATATCTTTTGCTGACCGGGCCGATGCCCATATGGGCAGAGTCGACGTGTCACTGCTAGTAGCCAAGCGCTCAGCTAATGGCCTGATATTTACGCATCCCTCGCTCTCCTCCGCTCCTCGCTCGGGCCGAACTGCTCCGCCCCCACTTCTGGTTCTCACTCTCGTCTGGTCGCCTCCGCTTTCTCCTTCCCCCGGTCGGATGATGGTGGGATGGATGATGAGTTCACCTAGCAGGAATGAATGGCTCTCCCCTCCTCCTCCATCCCGATCACCCTCTCTGATACTACTGCTGTCTGTTGACGGTCTGGCGCACTCTTTCTGGATCTTGCTGGCTGTCACAATACTCTCACATACTGGTACGCTCGCGTTGCCAAGCGTGTATCCACCACAACTCTTGTCGAGGGGCTGGTCTCCTGTTCTCTACTTTCTGATAGCGCTTCTGCTTTGCCCAACCGGCTTACACTTCCAGAGTTCTCTTCACCCACGAGACCCTGACTGGTCTTCATGAGCCTCGTTGTCTGTCTTCAAAGTTTCGCATCTTCATCGTTCATTTCCGTGGTGCGGTGCTTGACAGTCTTTTTTCATCCCTCTCGTCCTGCATCTGCATCTTCTTGCGTCGTGACCTAATCTTCCACATCCATGGATCTTTCGTTTCACATGCGTTTCCTCTCATCTTTGACCGATATCTCTGTCTTAATGGACGGGGTCCCGTTTTTCCCGCGCCTTGGTTGTCGTCAATTCCGAGTATATCCCTAAGAATTCGGGGTTTGAAAATCGCAAGTTTGTATATCTGACTCCTTGCGAGGAGTCAGCAACACTTCGACCGAGCTGGCTATGATTAATGGAGGGTCGGAAGCTAGTGAGGGGAATTTTCAGAGAGAGATGACACTGAGGCAATGGCTTGGTAGACCAGGGCGAGTGGTTGATCGGGTTGAGAGCTTGCACATCTTTCGACAAATCCTGGAATTTGTAGATCTTGCCCACGTGCAAGGGGTACTTCTACGCAATATACGACCGTCGTGCTTCATTCTCTCACCTTTCAATCGCGTTGCTTTCATTGATTCTGCTAGCACCCCCACTAGCTCCGACAGGTCCTCTGAACGCTCCACTGGAAGGGCTTCCGTACAGCCGCTTCTAAGGAATGGCAGCCATGACGATGACGCTCCATTTGTGGATCCTTTCGAGTCAATTAGCCATCGACGTCAAGTACTGGCAAACGTAGATGATGGGGACCCCCGTCCCAATTGGCCTTCTTCTCAGGACAGGGCGCTCGGACATGGACATGGGAGCGATAATGGATATGGACAGGATCGCGCCACATTAGCGTTTCGTAGGGAAAGTAGTCGGACTGACGAATTCCGGATTGGGAGCGGCGGGAACGATGTCATCTTGCAGTCCTGGGGAGGATCTAATAGTGCCAGATGGGTGCAGGAATGTAGCGGTAGTTCTGGATCAGAGTTGTCGGGCGATATCAGGGCTAGGGTCGTTGCAGGTGCGCATTCTGCTCAGACGCTTGCATCAGGTGAACGATCCTCTGAAGGTTTTGAGGATGCCGGAAGAGGTAGTGGCACTGAAGAATCTCCCGGTGAAGAGGAAGGCCCACCTCGGGACGAACGATTTCCTCAGAGGCAATCCTTGCTGATGGAGCAGACATGGTACGCGAGCCCAGAGGAGCTCCTGGGGGGCACCAGGTTGTTCGCGTCTGATATTTACAGTTTGGGAGTAATGTTTTTCGAGGTACAAACTGATTTCATTTTGGCAGAAAGAGGGAAGCTACTTTGTGTCCTTGATCGTTTGAGGCATTGGCTGATTGTTGAGCTACTTAGTAGAGCAAGTTTTTCTTGTGAGATTGGAACCGAGGTTGAAAAGTTCAATGATAGTTTGGCCCACATGTTTCTCGGGCCCTAACGTTTAGACACTTCCTGGCAGCTGTTTTGCACCTTCGGTACTGAAGCGGAGCGAATAAGGGTTATGTCAGACCTCCGACATCGCATTCTTCCACCTCGTCTACTTTCGGAATGCCCCAAAGAGGCCGCGTTTTGCCTCTGGCTGCTTCACCCCGAGCCGAGCTCAAGGCCCAAAGCGAGGTAAGAATTGCCCTGGACATGTAGGGAATGGTAGAATTGCGTTTTGCAATTTAGTTATGTACTGGTCTGCTTGGAGGCCTTTACTCGTAGGATACAAGCTTATTAGTTTCGTGTTGCTGAAAACTTACAGGGAAGTTCTTCATTGTGAACTGCTGAGTGAAGCCGGAGAAGCGTTAGCTGAGAGGCAAGCCGCTGTCAGCGTGGAAGAGAAAGAAGCGGAATCGGATCTTCTATTGGACTTTTTGCTGCGCATGCAGCATCAGAAACAGGAAGCAGTGTGTAAATTAAGCTTAGATGTGTCCAGACTCACATCTGACATAGAGGAAGTTGAGCGGAGGAGATCAGTTCTGAAGCAACGAGGTATTCCTTTGAGAATTCCTGAGTCAGGTGATAGGTTTCGAATCGCAGGAATCAAAGAGGATGCATACACAAGAAATTCTTTGTTCGCGAAAGGACGCTGGGCAATAGGTTTAGGTGACCAGGAGGAGAGGAAGCCGCCTATACTGGGGAAGCGGTCGCGGGATGATGACGGGAATGCCACGCTTGAGTTTAAAGGAGAAGGGTGTAGGTCGGTAGATTTGCCTTCTAAGCGAAGTGGTGATATCTCCTCGAAGAGTGCTAAGGTGATGAGCAACTTCAGCCAACTCGAGAGGGTGTACTTTTCGATGAGATGGAAAGTTGGGCCACCAAGTCCCGAATCTGGTGGAGTATCATCACCCAACGGAAGTCATATAGGTGGTTCATCAAGCACTGGGGATCTAGGGTGCAACCTTAAATTAACTGATCAAGAATCTGTTCCAGGAAGGGGGAATTCAGATGACTGGCTTGGATGCTTCTTTGATAGTTTATGCAAGTACGCTCGCTACAGTAGATTCGAAGTGAAAGCCACTTTAAGACACGGAGACCTGTTGAATACTGCTAATATGGTATGTTCACTTAGTTTTGACCGTGACGAGGAGTTTTTTGCAACTGCCGGTGTTTGTAAGCGTATAAAGGTTTTCGAGTGCGATTCCTTGCTGAATGAGAACGTAGATATTCATTATCCGGTGGTGGAGATGACAAGCCGATCAAAACTTAGCAGTATTTGTTGGAACAGCTACATCAAGAGCCATATCGCCTCCAGTGATTATGAAGGCGTTGTACAGGTGTGTAAATCGGCTACAAGGATGATTGAAGTAAAGCAAGCTTTTTTGGGTAAATAGGCTATATCGATCTCGCAAACTTCCAGGATTTTCGTAGTTGCAGCAATATTATATAGTGAAGCAACGATTGTAAGGAGCTATCGGACTTGGTCACGTCAAACATGGTGTCACCTTCAGTGTCAATGGAAGTGTTGAAAACCAGTCCTACGTCCCTCTGTGAAGACAGCGTGGAACATTATGTCCTCTGTGAACATTTTATGTCTACTCACTATAGGTCTGTACGTCTAATTCCGCGTCGTGGTGCCCGAAGTAGTATAGTCTGTCAGAACCTTAGCGTACCTTCGCCAGCAGATTTAAGGTTTTCTTACGTTCCCTGTTTAGTGAGTTCCCCTGAATGGACATAACTGAGGTCTGCTTTTGGTCTTTGAATTCAGCTTTGGGACGTGAATACAACCCAGCCACTGATGGAGTACCAAGAACATGAGAAGCGAGCGTGGTCCGTCGACTTCTCTCGAGCTGACCCTACTAAACTTGCTAGCGGCAGTGATGATTGTTGTGTCAAGCTTTGGAGCATCAACACGGTAAGCACTATGCTCTTTGAGCCGGTAGGCTTCCCCTATCTTTCTCGTTCATAGTTTCTTAATCAAGTGCTACGCGTTCTTCCTCAAGATGAGGTGAAGATTTCTGCTTACCAGGCTTCTCGAGCTGTGCTTTGCAAGGAGCAGCGTCTAAGAATATAGGAACAATTTAACTTTTTGTTCAGTGTGGAAAACTGAGTCTTTTCCATTGTTCATGACAGGATTCGAGCATTGCTACCATCAAAACTAGAGCGAATGTTTGCTGTGTTCAGTTTCCACCCGATGCTTCTCATCTTCTCGTCTTTGGGTCCGCCGATTACAAGATTTACTGCTACGACCTGAGGAATGCGAAAGTTCCACTTTGTGTGTTGGCAAGTCATAGCAAGGCCGTCAGCTACGTCAAATTCGTCGACTCTGGAACTCTGGTTTCCGCTTCAACAGATAACACACTGAAGCTGTGGGACCTCAAAAAGGCTAGCAGCTGTCACGGAGTCGATTCAAGCTGCTCGCTGACATACACTGGACATACGAATGAAAAGGTAGCAACATTGGCATTTAACTCTTGTTGTCGCTGCGTATGAAATGAAGGAGCTTTGCTTCCTTGCTTCTCTTAGCCGTGCTGGGATGTGAATAACGGATGTTAATTATTTTCGCTGACATTCGCGTACGTGCAGAATTTTGTTGGACTTTCGGTAGCCGACGGCTACATTGCATGCGGCTCTGAGAAGAATGCGGTTAGTGTTTGTCTGACTCTGTTTACGCAGTTTCCTCCACTTGCTATCTCTGAGGTTGTGGGTATCCGGTCGAAGACGTGTTAAATGCTTACTTGGAGTTTTTGTTGCGATTCGAGAGGTCGTTCTTACATTATGAGCCTATTTGTCGTGCAGGTATTCGCATATCACAAGTCATTGCCCATGCCCATGGCTTCTCACAAGTTTGGATGTGCGGATCCAATTACTGGGCAAGAAACTGAAGATGATGGTGGGCAGTTTGTGTCAAGTGTGTGCTGGAGAGGAAAGTCTCAAACGCTGGTGGCTGCAAACTCCATGGGGAACATCAAAGTTTTGGAAATGGTGTAATGCCTACGTATCATCCAGAGTATTGTCACGAGTTTCGTAGCATCTGAGGCAGCCTTCACTAGTTCACTCTCACGGCAAGTGCTCAGCGTAGCAGGTTGCTGCGCGCGATTATTTTCAGGTTGAAGGTGATCTCTACATGGTAATTTTTTAGCAGTACAGCCTGTAAGTGTCAACGCATAGTGTGGTATGCACGAAAAGATTAAAGGAACACAGAGCTTACTGCTAAGTTAGATGGGGTCGGTGGTAAATTTTCTGCTGGTGGACTAGTTACTAGGTTTGATGCTTCCAACATCTGGACTGCGCTCTGTGGTTGTCCACATTTTATCTGGAGCAGTCTACTGTATAAAAGCTGAAGGTTTGGTAAACAGGCAGATCAGAGTATCTTCAGTTTTCTCTCGCTCAGCGTCGAATTGAGTTTGTACTTCAAATTCATTGTTATTCTTCACTCTTACGTGGTTCTCAAATTGTTCTGCACTCTAATCGGTAGTGGCCTAGAGAGATGGAAGAACTTTGCCCTCATTGTTGGAGCTCATGCGGCAAGACGTTCTGACTGGTCGGTAGAGTTGACAGGTTACCTTGTCCATGTCTGTTGAAGGACGTCTATCGTGTAGATTGGTACTTAGAAGCCTCATTCTGAAAGGACGCTTCAACTTTATCCTTGTGAAGATATCATTCTACGGAAAGGAGAACGCGTGTCAAGTGCTGCATTCGGGTTGTTTGTGAAAGTCCTCAACATCGGACCAGTGAACTTCTGAAATTTGACTGCAAGGTGCAGCCATGCATGGATTGTATAGAAACTGGACTTCATCCCATGGACTTGGCCTTCAGTTTTCAAGGAGAGACGGAGGAAGAAACGAATTGCTGTTCTCACCCCAATAGGCCAAGGAGAACGACCTCTGCGGGCCTGATCGTAGCGCGAGGTTGAAGGAAGACTTCGTGACAGAGGATGGCGATCTACCCGGAGAGCACAAGATTATGTGTGGAGAGGGGGTTCTGTGTTTGTTTGTTGTCGCCTCATGTCAATTAAGATGTATAGCACGACGTGAAGTCAGTTGATGCACAATTTTAAGTGGAGGCAGAAACTTTGAGGAAGCTTCAATATACTACTCCGTTCCTGCTCAATTTTTGCTGTAATTTTAATTCTTTTCTCCCGAGAGGGGACTCAGATTATATAATAGGAAAACATGTGTATGTCGAGTATACTCATACGCCTCTGCAGTGCATGTAATGTGGTTTTTACAACAGATTATGGAAATGTTTATTAGACGAGCGGCGTTAAAATGCGAACAAATATAGCAGGTTGATTAGATTTTGGTATATTTCCTTGTGGTCCCCTTGTTCTCCTGTACTGTCTCGCATTGGAAGGCAGATACGCAGTCCGTTTCTGGTTTTACCGTGCAAATTTCTCAAGATTGAAGGAAATTTAGCGAACATCTCCGATTAAAGTCATGGGCGAGAGCATTCTGCAACCTGCCAGATGTTAGTATTGCAAAATCTTAAACTAAACCCTAAACTAAAATTTGCATTAAATGTGACATTTTCAAGTGTATCGCGTCATGGAGCCGTTACTAAAATCTCTTGAAAACATTGCACCCAGGTAAATAAAAGATGATGAAGACAGAGGTTAAATGAGCATCCCATCCAGAAGATACTCCACATAGGTTTTCCCCAAATGCCCATGGTGACTAGGGTAAACAACGTAAACAATCCGCGCTCCGGCATTACATGAGCCGGGGTTGACATGGGATTTGCGGTATAAGTCAAGAATCCACCTTATTCGTGGGTTACCCCGTTCACCGATCTGGGCTACTCAAGTACTCTCCGAACAGTTATAAATTTCAACTCTAATCGAGTTCGCATACAAATTTTCTAAGTAAATTGCATATAACTAACTTGAAAGTCTACTTTTAAATTCACTTCCAGAGAAGCATATTTATTTCTAATTGCATAGAAAGGACATAAACTTCATAAGTCATGTGTATTGATTGCCGGAACATTTGTCAGTCACAGACATGTCTTGCATTAATCGAGATCGAGAAGTAAAATGCTCTTACATTCCGTTATCCTTTAGTTCGAAAGTTGCAACTTTGTTCTTAATGTTCAAATTATGGTATTCTCTAGTTAAGTCAATAATTTCGTTCAATTAATACACAAATTTCATATGTAATTGTTCATTCATTAAAAATATTTTCTTTTATTAAGAAAAATTGATTTTTTATAAAAATATTCTGAATACATAAACATATGTGAAAAATAAAATGTACATATTTAAACATGTAAATGATATAAAAAATATAATTATATCATTATTTTTGCGCATTGACATAAAAAATAAAAATAATTGTAAAAAATAACATAAATATTACATGCAATAATCATAAATCAAATTTCAAATATTTATTATTAAAATCATATTGGATTGACATTTAGTTATGATATAAATATAAATATTTATTTATGTTGATTATTTAATAAATTAATAAATTAATATTTAAAACATTATATATATTTTAATTTAAATGCTGATGAAATAAAAATGAAAATATCATATTTATTTAACTTTTTTAAATAAAAAATCTCCAATAGAAATTATATTATGAAAATATATTATTTAAAAAATTTACTATTGTTTTAAAGAACAAGAAAATCATTTACTTTAATGACAACTAAAATTTGTCAAGATGATCTATATGTGAGACAAATTGAGATATGAACTTTTTAATTTGTAATACAATTTTTAAAATGATACAGGTTTTGTCCGAAAGACAAGAAATACACTGAGAAGCAAGATGCAATCAAGAGACGAGACATGAAATACGTGGTTCACCTCACTCAGGTTACGTCCACGGAACACACAGAGTCACTTTACTAAATAACCCTAATTTGTGTTATAGAGAGCTTATGCCAGCCCTCTTATATAGTAGTACCAGCCCTAGCCCTAGTCTAACTAAATATAGTCAAACTAACTAGAGTTACTCAAGACCTGAGTTAACTCCTAACAATCTCCCCCTTGACTCATGTCTTGGGATCTCTAACTCTTGTCACCATATACATACTCCGCGGGAAATCATAGAAGGAAACCTAAAGCATAGGCCCTCATGTAAACAAGGATTAACTAGAACTAAGCCGTAGCCTAACTAGGAAGGAGTAAAGCATATACAAGAATCAAACAATTGCTAGCGTAACTCTACTAGTGCTCATTGTACAAAACCTGCATAGTAGCACAATGCCTCATGAAACTCTCTAAAGGAATAACTTTGGTCAAAGCATTAGCTGGATTGAGTTTACCGTCAATCTTGACTAGCTCAATCTTCCTATCAGAAACTGCATCTCTGATAAAGTGATATCTGATGTCGATGTGCTTCACCCTACTATCCATTACTTGATTTGCTGCAAGATGTAAGGCACTCTGACTATCACAATGGAGATTTACAACATCCTATTTCAATCATATCTCAGTGATAAGTCTATCAATAGCCCGAGCGCATGACTGTAGAAGAACCCTCTAGAACCTCGTGTGAGTTGACAATCTCTTCTTCTTCTCCTCAGCACTCCATATTACAACCGGTAAAACTTCAACGGAAGAAGATTATGATATCCGATGATTCGACCAATAACTGTTGCTTAAACTTCACAGAAAATTGATTCACAACCCTTTCAATCACTCAGAAAAGTTTTAGATGTTTTCTGCTCTAGATCTCTCACAATAATTATTGATTTCCACACTATATCACAAGGCAATATGCAGACCCCTGTGTACAAAACCCATCACACATCCTAATCCTTGACTCCAATTGCTTTCAAATTTCATGAGAAGGTCACTCATCATCCGAAATTCAAATCTGGAAAGTTTTATTGACATAACTTCATGATATCAAAAGATATGATTGATGTACTAAGTTTGTGATAGTCAGTGCAATCCCCTGAACTCGATTTGCTTATACAAACTTCAACCTATCACTCCGTACTCAAAACTCGTCCAATCGAGTCAAAACTTCAATCAAAACACAAGTCTAAGTCGTAAGCTATATCTCAGTCGACTCAGATCTCCTAAAACCCTCGTAAGATTCCCACAAACACTCCAAATACACTCAAAGGTCTAAATTTCTCTCTCTAACTTTGAATCACCGTTTTAGAGTGACAAATCCTTCAAAGCCATCCATTCTTGAGCCCACGTTGTAGCTCGTCTTGTCAGCTTTCCAACCCTATCCCTCATATCTTCGAATGTTTCCCTGGAAGGTCTCCAAAATCCCTAAAAACCTTGAAAAGTTGCCCTAGCGCCCTCATTGATCAAAACTCCTGGACCAATGGGAATGGAGAATGCTATTTTGACCTCTAGTGTGGCCAAATTAGCTCCATTTTAACTTAGAGCTTTACAAATCCTAAACACTCTACTTAGACATCCTATATACATTAAGAGTTGTCACTAATAAGAGTTAAAATGACAACTTGAAACCGGCTAAGTATACCCAAAAGCGATCACGATGAAGACACAGGATGTTGATCACAAATGGACTCGACAATGGTACATCTAGAGGATCATGTTGTCCCCTATCCATGTCCTACGTCGACTCCACTTCAATCAGATAAGCTCCTTAGTTAGCAAGGTGATGTGTCTAGATCTCCCTATCTCTTTACAGCCTTACAATGCCATCTGTTATTCTAACCTAAAGTATCACCGTCATGACAACAGCTCTGAAGATGACACATGTCATCATCTTCTCAAAGTAGCCGCGTCACAGCACGACACCGCTGATGTTACATATTCGGCTTCTGTAGTTGACTGAGCTATGCACTTCTGCAAGGTAGATCTCCAACTAATGCATCCACCTCCAAGTGTAAATACGTACCCAGTTGTAGACTTCCTCTTGTCAAGATCTTGTCCATAGTCAACATCAACATAACCCAACAAGGATTTGGCATTGTTCGATAAACCATCAAACAGAAGACCAAAATCCTTAGTACTCTTGAGGTACCTAAGAATCCACTTCACAGCTTCCCAATGCACATTCCCTGGATTTGACATGTACATGCTCACCTTGCCCATAGCTAGAGCAATATCAGGTCTAGTGCACACCATCAAATACATGAGGCTGCCCACTGCCTTTTCATAGGGAATTGACGACATCTTACCTCTCTCAGTTGCATCAATTCGACATTGAGCTGCTGAGAGCTTAAAATGTGCCGCCAAAGGAGTCCACACTTCTTTAGAGTCTGCCATGTTAAACCTGTCAAGCACACGCTGAATGTACTCACCGTGACTTAACCATAGCTTCCTCTTCTTCAAATCCTTGTGAACATCCATACCTAATATCCTCTTGGACTCACCCAAATCCTTCATCTTAAATGCAGATTTCAGTTGCCTCTTGCATCTATCGACGTCGGATTGTTCCTTTGCTAAAATGAGCATGTCATCCACATAGAGTACCAGAATAATGAGGCTAAAGATCTCATTATTCAACTTCTTCATGTAAACTCATGGATCAAACACACTCAGTGAAAATCCTTGTGCTTTCATGAACTAATCAAACCTTGCATTCCATTGCCTAGGAGCTTGCTTCAATCCATATAGAGATTTGAGTAATCTACAAACTAATTTCTCCTAACCTTTCTTCTCATAGCTAGTAGGTTGTCTCATGTAGATTTCTTCCTCCAAATATCCATATAGAAAAGCCGTGACAACATCCATCTGAACCATAACTAGACCAAATATCACAACAAGTGCACATACTGCATTTAATTGTAGCATACTTTGCTACAAAGAAAGACTTCGTTGTAGTCCACACCTTTCTCTTGTGTGAAGCCCTTAGCCACCAACTTGGCTTTGAAGATCCTCTTCTCTTCATCCGCTGGATTATCTTTCAACTTGTACATCCACTTGCTATCAACCAACGGTTGATCCTTTGGAAGCTCCACAAGCTCCCAAGTCTTGTTTTCAACAAGCGATTGCATCTCACGCTCCATAGTAATATCCCACTCAAGCTTATTGATAGAGGCTTGAGCTTCTCTATATGAACAAGGTTCTCCTCCTTCCAAGATAAACGCATTGCCATCATCATTCTCAAATTCAATATCATGATCCTCAAGAATAGATGAATCAGCCCATATTCCATACCTTTCGGGAGCTCTACTAATCCGATTTGATGATCTCCTAGTAGATGGTCTTGGTTGATTTCCATCGTTTTGTGCTCTGCAACGACAACTTGCTCCTCCAATTCCTGTTGTTCAGGAATTTGCTCCATCTGCTGCTCGAGCTTCTCCTTGTGGCGCATCATTAAACCCCATAATGATCAATCTCCCCCTCAACAACATCCGTGAGTGGAGATTTGCCCTTGTCAATACGGGGAGCCTGAGATATCTCCCCCTCTTTCAATGATCTGGGCTCATCGAAAGAAACATCCCTACTGACAATCACCTTACAAGCTACAAGATCTCATAGTCTATAACCTTTCACACCAGTTGCATATCCAAGAAAACAACTTTTCTTGGATGTAGGATCCAACTTGGTTCTATTTTCCTTAGATATGAGAGGATAAGCCGTACAACCAAAAATTCTCACATGACTATAATCAGCCCTCCGTTTGTGCCTCAATTCAAACGGTGTCAAGAAATCGATTGCACTTGAAGTAGACAGATTTACCAAATACACCTGCGGTATTTACAAACTTCAAATGTAATTCTTATGGTAAACTAGATTGGCTCAACATACTACGCACCTTCTCCAATACCAAGTAGGTTGAGCCTCTCGAAACAACATTTTGTTGCGAGTATAAACCATGGTGAGATGACGAGTGATCCCCTCCTCTTTGCAAAGAACTTCTAAACTCCTCGTAGTATACTCCCCCGCCATTATCCCGAACGTAGATATCTCACCTTATGACCGGTCTGAGTCTCAACTTGGGCTCTCCAACTTTTGAAAGTTGCAAAGACTTCAACTTGTGTGTGAGAAAATAGACCCACACAAATCTTGAGTAATCATCAATAAACGATACATAGTACCACTTCCCGGAATGTGAGGCTTGTGAGAGGGTCCCCACACGTCACTATGTACATACTCAAGTAACTCTTTGGAACTATGAGTTCCAACACCAAAACTTTTTCTATGTATGTTGCTTGTCCATGACACAATGCTCACAAAATTCCATGTCAACTTTACCTAAACCAAGTAACAAGCCCTTATCTTGAAGGAAGGTCAAGTACCTGGTACTCATGTGTCCCATTCTAGAATGCCAAACATGAGCCATCTCAGACCGAGATCTGGTAAGATTGACTTCACCACAAATGGTATTGCCCTCTAACACATACAGATTTCTATGCTTGTGTCCTCTTAAGATAGTCTTATCACCTATTCTCACCTCAAGTACTCCTTGTTTAGAACTCCACTCAAGGCCTTTTGAATATAACATTTCAAGAGAGATAAGGTTCTTTCTCATTTCGTATATAAACCCGACGTGAGTCAACGTGACGTTTGACTCCATCAAACATGTGAATCAGCATGCATCCAACACCTTCAATTCTATAGGGTTGATCATTTCCCATAAGAACTAAACCGTTTGATACTGAGAAAGTATGAAAAAACTGTCTAATGTAACAAATGTGATAAGAACAAGCACTATCCAAAATCCATACATCACCAAAACCCTTTGGTGAGTTGCATAGGGCATACCTCTGGCTTCATAGTCCATCTTCGAGCAAGTCATCCTCATCAAAATCTTGAGCCACATTGGCCAAAGGAGGATCAGTAGCCTTGGTCTTCACATGGCAGTCTTTCTTAAAGTGACCACTCTTGCCACACCGTCTTCCTGTCTTGGGATTTACCCCTAGACATGGATCTACCTTTAGATCCAAACTTGTAACCTCATTGTAAGTGATCGTTTGTCTATCATGATGGAGCAACACTCGTGATAGTGACTGATATGAAGCAGGTTATGAACTTAACAGATAAAGGGCCTTCCTCTCATCAGTTATCTCATCTCCCAGATTCTGAAGATCAATAACAAGATCACCAAAGCCATCAATGTGATCTTGGATCTTCGTACTTGTATCTTTCATCTTGAAGCTCATCAGCTTCAAGGAGTTGTACAACCTATTTGACAATTCTTTGCGATGAAAAAGTCGCTGAAGAGGTTCAAACAATAAGGTACACTTGTCATACTCATCAACTTGCTTCAGAACTGAAGGTTGTAGATGTAGTATAATAATACTCACTATTTGCTCTTGAAGGTCCTTCCGATCTTCATCATCGAATGTAGAGGGTTTATGCCTCAATGACTTGCCCAAACCGGAAGCCTTCAACTTGCTTTTGACTTGACTCTCCCACAGAAGATAGTCACCATGCCCATCATATTTGACAATGTCAAATCCGGCTCCTCCTGTCTTCATGATTGCCATCTCGCTTCGTCTAGACGCTGAACTCGTCCCTTGTGTCATTGGGTTGTCATATGGAACCTCCAAACTTAACTTCTTCCCACTCATATGAAGAAAATTGAACAATTTATCTTTGGTAAAAATCCATGAATCACAAGAGATATCATTGTCTTGCTAACTGTTACTACCTGTTAAACCACAATATGATACAAGCTGTGACCAATCAAGCGAGCAAGAGGAGGAAGGACGACTTTGTCACCCTTCATAAAATTCTTTAGAAGAGGAATGATCTGTCTATCGACATTCTGCATCAATCTAATCGGACTCAGTTGGAGATTTTAGTCACTTTGAAGACATGAATATCAGCATTCTTGCACCCTGACGTTCCGCTCACGATTGGAGAAATGACAAAAATCTTCCTTGAAACAAAATGAGTTGGAATTGGATCCATGAGTAGGTACTTCTATAAGGTGGGTCACAAGCACGAGGATGGCTCTTATGTTTGGGGTCGACCCAGCTTCTTCAAAGCGCCATCTTTTCGAGGAGAAAACTCACTTCAACGTGTGATCGCCTTCGGTGACATCGATCATATCATCAGCCGTTGCATCAAACCGTAGTGAAATATCCGCGTTATGTATTTTATACTCTCCGCAGATGGCCTTGATAGTTTTGAGATCTAAATGCATATTCGACATCGTGGACGTAAAATTGATTCCTCCTTTGTCCTTCCTCCTAAAAGTCATATTCGGGGGTTCCAAATTCAACCTGATTCCAAAACCCTCCAACTCCTCGATCAATCGCTTGTGCGTTATAGGCTTGATGGCATCCAGGAAAATAAGAATACAATTGCAATTTCGAGAAATAGAAATGACCTGACGTCCACGACCCTTTCCATCCTTAGCTCCTTTGATAATACCCGGAAGATCTAGAAGCTGAACTTTGGCACCCATGTATCGAATCACCCCAGGAACGCAAGTCAGTGTTGTAAACTCGTACGATGCTACCTCCGAGAATGTGCTCATGAGTTTGTTCAAAAAGAGTCGACTTTCCCACGGAGGGAAATCCCACCAGACCCACTCGTGAGTCACCGCTCTTGGTCACATCAAATCCTTCTCCTTCACCATTCTACAGACAGGCGAAATCACCGCTCGCCTGCAGCTCTTTCAACTCTTCAAAATAAAATAAAATGTCATATTCGTGGATCATGAAAGGCTCTCGATGATCCAGACCTCAACATTGCCAGTAACTTCCGAGCAACCCCTTCTGCATGTGGCTGTCGAATTCCCTTCCCGTAATACGACCGAATCGCAAGACCTTTCTGCAAGCTCACCTACTGCTCTGATACGATTTGTTGGTCCGAAAGACAGGAAATACACTGAGAAGCAACATGCAATCAAGAGACAAGACATGAAATATATGGTTCACCTCACTGAGGCTACGTCCACGGAACACACAGAGTCACTTTACTAAATAACCCTAATTTGTGTTACAGAGAGCTTCTGCCAGCCCTCTTATATAGTACCAACCCTAGCCCTAGTCTAATTAAATATAGTCAAACTAACCATGGTTACTCAAGACCTGAGTTAACTCCTAACAACAGATGATATTAATTCTATATTCATATATAATTAAAAAATTATAAATAGATTTTTTACAAATATTTTTCTAAAAAGTGAATATAACAATTCCAATATAAATTTTTTGGAACAATAATATAACGTGATAAAGTTATGCATTATATTTTACATGAAAATGTAACCAAAAGAAAATATAAGACATAATTATATACATTAAACTAAATTTCATGTATATTCCACGATGGACGGAGAGTGTAACGACAACAACCAATGTCTCCAAATATAGAGATATATAAAGAGATTACCTCTTTATTCTTTTAGTTTTGGAATTATATGAAACTATTGACATCGACTTTGACATTCTTGTGAGGAAATGCACTAGAGCATACCACAAGGCATCATGGGCTATCACTCCCTTTAGTTTTCTGTATAATTTATTTTAGTTAACGTGTTTTCATTGCGGTACAATACCCAACCCGGAAATGGATAAAGAGAGAGAAAGACAATACATACAAGATTAATTTAGTCTCTTTGTAATGCTGCCCTGTTCTTCCCAAGAGGTTGCTCAGGCAAATTTTTTCCTCAAACCTCCAAGTTTGAGTGCCAACACTTTGTTACAGTTACACTTTTATATACGTTTGGCTTCTTCCTGGTCATGATGTTTCAGAGCTGAAGCTGAAATCAAAGTTTCGACATGAATCACACGAATTTCTGGAAACTCGATGCAACAAACATCTTGAAACCTATCATAGTGTATGTTCATAGTGTTGTTTTCATTGTGAGCAGTAACTGGTGCAATCAATAGGAATCCATAAGAATCATCACCAAATGTGATTCTTATGGATTGCAGGCTTTCGTGTGTCTCCTCCCTTCTGTATAATCCAAAAGTGCCCAAGTGGTGATGACTTCTCAATCTTGCAGGTAGACTGGCATTGAATGACAGACAACGTTGCAGGAAAAGCCGTGGATCTGAAGCATGAAATACAAAGTATCCAGAGAGTACCGAGGGATGGAAGTGCTAGCACAGATCCTATTGATGCTGAGTAGGAATCCAGATATTGTCATCAACAAAGAGCGTGAACGCACATCAATCCACTCCCGCTATTTCCTAGACCTCATCAGCACCCTCAGGCCCTCTTGTCCATGAGCAAGAATGTAGACCTCACATTTTAATGGGAAGTAGTCTCTTGGGGTTTCGGTGCAATTGGTGACACGTATCTTCGTTGAAACACACACATTCAGCTAGCTGTAATGACAGTAAGCCCAGAGAGCACAAAGGAAATCGAGAGTCTGGAGAATCTAATAAGAAGCAAACACAAGCAGCTCACTCTTCCAGCAGGTGAGTAATAAAAAAGAGGTGAAGTTCCGTACATGCATCCACTTGATATCCTTCCCGTTCTCAGTATGACTCACCTGCTGTATGAATGAGCTCTTGCTGCTTCTTCGATTCTCCTTCCGCTCGATTTCCTTTCTGCTCTCTCGGTTTGCTATCATTACAGCTAGCTGAAGGTGGATACAGGTTCAGCGCATGGTTTTTGGTCTTGCTTAGTTTCGATATGTATTGAAAAATCATAAGATCCTGGTTAAAGTACACGAGGAAGAAGTCAACCGTGACAAGCTAAAATTCACATCTTCAACAAATCTAAAACTTGAATGAATACAGGGTCAATGTTGTTGGAATAATATGCAGTTTGTGTAAACGGATATCATTTCAGCTTGGTTTCATTCCTCTCTGCAGTGCACTCTACAGCTCAAAGGAGATCGTAGATTAAAAAACAGAATGTCAAAACCCATCGAAAGAAACAAAGGGGAAAGGACAACAAAGGACAAAAAAACCCGAATACAGTAATAAGGAAGGAGAGGATTACTTATTCTCATGACATAAAGCCATCTCTCTCATCGCTACAATGTGTGATTATAAACGAGTGCAACCGTTTTCGGATCAAAAGCCACAACTTCACGTAAAACTATAGCCTTTCCAATACAATAAGGAGGACTTAAGTTGCAAATCCCATTTCCACTGCACTCTACATACTATCGAAGTAATATACCTACAGAACGTTTCATGTGTGAATGATTTACAGATACATGCTTTTGAGAGTGGGTAGTTACTGAATAAAATACCTTATCAGGAGCACCACTATGGACGCATAAATTGATTTCGGGCTAGCATAGAAACAGCTTTCTCTACAAACAGCTTTTATTTGGAAACAACAATAGTTGTTATGGATTTTGCAGCTATGCGAACAGTCAAGATTGAAGACTCAAAGTACAATGTGGGTAATTGTTCATGATTTTCACTCACAGAGGTCCTGTATAAGGCTGCCTTAGTTTTACATTTCTCAAGGCCATGTGCTATGCTAGATGAATCAACGCTAATGTCTCTATTTCTATCAGACGAATTGGTGAACACCATAACTAGAGTAGCATGGCTAGAAGGATCCACAGCAATGACTAAGGAATTTCTACAACTACCCTCGACAGGATGTATTAGAAAGCCTGGTCGAATCCATCTACTAAATTGCATCAGAATATAATACTGTTTCTTAATCTCTACACAAAAAGAAAGGTTGTAGTCAAATTCTGCGTGCATCAGACCCCAATAGAAGTTTTTTCCAGGGATTTCCAACACCTGCCAATAGCACCAAGCTGATGCTTGAAGTTCATTGACATCCAAGGTTATGTGTTGGGCGACTGCCAGAGCAATATCCAATTCACTTCCGCGCCAATGAAGAGGTCCATATTCTGACATCCAAAGTTTCTTCTTCAGACCAACAACCATGCGCTGAACCTGTATCATCGACGATTATTAATCAATCACCTCGGATTTTACTGTTGTTCACGTTTTCACTAAGTTGCCAATTAGAAGAACGGGAGAAACATGCAGGAACGACGAAATATGGTGGTTGACAGATAGCTGGGAAAGAACTGCAATTGCAATATCGTTCATTGATCGAAGTACCTCTTTCCGTCTCGAATCGCCTTCTCTTCGAACAAAGGGAATGTAGGTATGAACGTTTATCTGACTTATGTGTCGAATTGTTTCCTCATCTAAGCCTCTGAGCACTCTGGCTGTGTTAAGACTCCATGAATCAACTCCACTTATCTCAGTTGATAACCCTTTCCGAACCAGTGACTCCTTCACTTTAGGAATAATCTGGGACCAGCAAAAGACTGGTGTTAGCATGAAGGAAAGAACCCGTTCAATTGATAATATAACCGGAATTCTTAATTCATCTTTGCTTCTTTTAGATAAGGAGAACTGAGGTGGAACTCAGAACTTCCCACCGCCCGTCTTGAAAGGTTGGTGCAGCTTCAAATCTTCGTTCACAACCTTGAGAATGCTGTGGCGTGTTTACTGTATATAACTGGACATTCACTCTGTTAACTGGAAAAGGGACAGCGGCAAGGTAGGAGAAAGACCTTGTTTATAGTTTCGACGGAGAAGTTACACCCTTCTTGAGCTGGCTTCTTCCGGTTTATGTTCCAAAACCCTTCAACCGGCTCATTGAATGGCGCCACGTAATCAAAGTGGATGCCCCATCGCTTTTCGTACTGACGCACCACTTCAGTCAGATAGTCCGCAAATGCATCATAATGCTGAGGATCCAGATTGTCTTGTCCCCTCTTCCAGTTGCCTGTAAAAAGCAGATGTACAAGGTGTTCAAAATAAAATCCGCAGTATCGGCAATTCAAATGACTCACATTTGCAATAATTATCATACCTGTGACAGACCCACTTAGCGTCATCCAACGAGGTGGAGAGTTTGAGAAGGCTTCAAATACATCGACACCGCGGGTTTTAGCCCCGAGAAGGACTTTTCTCTGCCTCTCATCAGCTGACCAGTCATACTCTCCATCAGCAGACGACTGAAATCCAGGAACGTCGGCGAATGGCCTCAAGTTTCTATCGACAGACCTGTCCGTTCCTCCTCCAATATTGTAACGGGCAATATTCAAACCTAAACCGTTTTGTGGATCAAAAAGGAGATCGAGGACAAAATTCATGTCACTCTGTGGTAGACCTCCAACAAAATTTGCCCACCTGCATTTAGACACAATTTATTGTTATTCGGTGACTTTTGACAACAATACTGATGGATCCAATAACAAGTTTCTCACTTTGGCGACAAATTCAATTTTTCAAGCAGGTCAACAGTTCTTAGAAGCTAGCTCGAATGAAGCGATGACACAGAACTAGGATATTACCAACACAATGATGTACCCCAACCCTCCCACACGAAGCTCGTTCCAACAGTCTTTCTGCTTAAATCCAAAAACTCTTCCTGCGTGCCAAGGAACAGATTTACTCAGACATGTACACATGCGAGAAGAAAGCTAAGTCAGAGTGCGAAGGCAGAGCCGCACATGATAATTTTGTTCAACTATGTTTCTAGCAAGGCAACCAATAAGTCATAAAAATATTTATGTCAATTATAAAAAGGTCAATATTCCCGGTTTCCAATTGAGACTCGAACCTCGACAGGAAGCATGGGCCAGAAATTGAACACTCCAGCAGCTGCACGCTGGAGCTCCATCAGCCAATCACCCGGAGAAGTACCGTTCATTTCGGATTTCACCAACTGTTCATCAACCTTATTCTGCTTTGGCAGAATCTTGTTTCCCTGGGAGGCAAAATCACCCCGGTTGAAAGATCTGCAAACAATGTGCGTCTGTCCCACAAATCTCCCAAATCCTAATCTCTTTCCCAGCTTTTCAGCAGGTTGTCCACTCACGCACCTCGTTGTGCACTCAATCTTGTTACATCTAAAGCCACAGTCGCGCAAATGCTCCCGATACTCGATTATTTTCCAACACTTGACTTCCCTCCTCTCTTCGTCATCGTACTGATATGCATTCGAGTCCCAGTCTTCACTATGTACACAACTGAACTCTGACCTGAGGAACCCAGTGGTAAGTGAAGGTAACGTGGAACATTGTATCGCCTGATTCATAACGCTTCTGAATATGATGAGCGATACAGTCTACAGGTTTACAAAGTGATGACAAATCAACGTCCTCACGTGTGCGAGCGAAGCCCCTCCCCCGCTTCTGTGATACGAACAAAAAAAGCAGCGAATTCTGCCCACAAATTCTGGAAAAATGCTGGGGCACGAACACGGTGAAAGTTCGATACAAGCCAGAGGGGATAGCAGTGCGGCTGAACCGAGAGTCCACTGACAGTTTTTATGCAACGTTGGCGCAGATGTAAAATGTTGAAAGCGTAGTAGACACTCGTGGGCTCTGCAAAGTTCACAGGATCTACCACGTGGACGCCTACATCGATGACACGAGAGACTTCTGTTAGGCACTCGCATGGGAGCCACCTAACATCCATTCCAGGGAGATCGCCCACACCATTGATGGGCATGCCAGCGCGCAACAAAGGTGGTGAAACCTTCACTCCCTTCAGTCCCTTCGACCGAATGTCTTGCTCCATTCTGCGATCAGATAAGCAACTCTACAGGATTATTGTAATTGGTCTATAATTTGGCAAAGCTACTGTGCGTATCGCGAACAAGCCTACATATACGGTTTCTCTGCCAGACCTTGAGTGGCGAGCATATAGGTTATCTTTTACGAAGTACAAGAACTGCTGTGGAACATGAATGAGCCTGGTCACGACTGGAGCTGAAGGCGGCTTAGTTAGATGAACGGGAATTCACCACGGTCTGTACCTGGAGACCAACAGGTGTAGGCACTGTCATGTTATCATTCAGTGGTACCGAATCCGACTTCAGTCTCGTCGCACCACCAGAATTTGAGTGTCAGTATTAACCTCACAGCCACAACATTGCACAATGTGGGTTGATTGCTTTGGGTAGCTACTGGCCCAAACATTTTCTTACTTGCTCGAACTTCATATTTAACATCTCAAGTGAATATTATTTCTCGTTGTCAATGCCAGGTGCCAATGGATAAAGACAAGAGGATCTCGTTCAGACTCGAGAAGTAAAAGACGGCTGACTTGTTACGAACCCTCCATCTGAGGTAGTGTTCATCTTGACAGCACTTGCTTGAAATTAGACAACTTATGTGTGAACGAGAATTCCTTCCACTCATCAGATGTAAATCCAAGAGTCCATTAAAGAAGTCACATAATAGATCCTACTCCTTAGCATGTAGAGTGACTTTGGAGAACAAGACGGAAATCTCCAGACAGTTCCCAAGAGTTTTGTGAATCTAGTCAAAAGTAGTTGCAAATCCAAACCATTCCTGCCGATCCTTGCACGTATCATTCTTCCAAGAGGGCCATGCCAATCTTCTTGTAAGTATCTTTCGAAGTTTTGTGATGTCCTTCAGGAGGACATCCATCTCATCTTCAAAGTATGGTTCACAGTATTATTTGAATTCGAAATCTAAATCACATGTAGACCTGCATATAGGACTGGCTTGTCATAATTGGACTTGGCGCGTAGGACAAGTCGATTATCGGCGGAAGATATGGAAAGCTCAGAGCATGAACAATTGGAAAAGCGGAAGATCTCAACTGACAGCGGTTTGACTCTTTCGTCAGTAAACATATAACAACATCCGAGATGAACCCTTTTGTGAACAAGCAATCATGTAAAAGGAAGGGGTCATTTAATCTGCTTCAACGAGTTTCTGATTAGGTCGTTTTTTCCATCACGTGTTATCTGGAAATCAACTTAGATCCGAAGATCCTCGTGGCGAATGAGGGCGAGTGAGGAGATTCTGCAACTCTATCCACGACGGTACCGAATGTGGATTGTCAACGTAAGACGCATGGGCAAGAATGGCATGAGAATTGTATTTGCAAACGTAAGGGAAGCTCTACTGGTCCTGAAATCAGCCTGTTCTATTGCGTTGTTCAAAGTTGTTATTTGAAGTCGTCACCATTGGAGAAGTGGCAGGCTTGCAGGATGGAGGAAAAACCCCAGGGGGAACATCATGCATGGTTGAGTTTCTGCTGAGGAGCAGGTGTGAAGCTGGCAGGTTCAGTTGGAAATGAAAGGAATTCTGTTAGACGTGTATGACCGCTCATTGGCTAATTGGAACTGAAATTAGCTCTACTGCATACTGAAGGCTGCAGATCGTTCTGCTTCCAGTCAAAATAAGTAGGCAAGTGGCAGATGAGACTGAAGGGGAATGATGACATTTGACAGCCTGAGAACGGGAAGTAACGACTAATGTAGTCTGATGGACTTGTCGGGGTTCAGATACATGTGGCTGGGAAGACCTGGCCCTGCAGCAGGCGTGCACAAATGCAGTGTAATCAGGTCTGACTAGTAAGTCGATGAATAACAAATTGAGCTGAGCGATCTCGCGGGTAGTGGAGCAAGGAATCATGTAGTACCTGCATAGCACACCTGGTGTCACAGCAGCAAGGTACAGTTTGTCCGTCATCTCTCGAGAGTCTTCGCTAAACATCGCAGTATTGCGGGCGCAAAGTTAACGGAGGTCGAAACTGCCGCTGTCAAAACCATCTCCATGAGTTGTTGTTAGGAGTACTCGTATTTCTGTGAGGGTTCAGGTAACTTGATTTGAAAAAACTTGTGCACTTTTCTCCACAGCGTGAGTGCTTGGTAAGAGCGATGAAGTCACGATGCGGCCACAACCAAAAGCAAGAGCCACGAAGTAATGATGAGTTAGCTCAGTAAAAATAGAAGGAATGGTTGCTGGGGACTGTCATGGACAGAGCTAGACATCCACTTGCTGTGTGGGAATGCATCTATCTAGCAAGTTGCCAGCCACATTAGTGCTCTGTTGCGTGACGCAAACAATCTGTTTCGGCTGTTGGGCCCTGACTGATTTCTCGTTCCCTCTCTTCGGCAGAGATTTGGAAGCTTTGAGACATCAACTCTACTGCCACGCTGAACGAGTTAACAGCCACTGGATAAGGATCGAACCTTTGTCTTGTGCACAAACCATATTTCGTACTGTAAGATGAGGACTGAGGGGAAATACGGTGAGGATGATGGGATGGGAATATGCCCTGTCGAATGAACCTCACCATCATTACTGGCAAGTGCGCAAATCCGAGGGATGAAACTTTCGGAGCTCTTTGATGACCATAAAGTCTCACCGCTGTACCCATAATCTAGCTAGATGCCGGAGAAAACTCAAATCTAACCTGGTTATTTGGGTTGTAATAACCCAGATCCATCATCCGTTGCTTTGTCTTGTAGCATGATTGACTCATGCCAATCGGGAGCCTCAAGAGCAGGTACTGTGCAAGCTACCAAAAACAGGCGGAAACAGCATGACATGCATTGAGAGACCCAATTGATCGAATAATGAATGAACGGCCGCCATACACAGCTCCTGCCAGCCGGGTGGGTAGTGCAGTACCGTACTGCCATTTATTAACGCGCATTTTACCCCGCGCTTCAGATGAGCGGGGCAGAAACTTTCGATTTCGGTTCACGGATTACCCCCTTTCTCCTTGGCCTGCTTCAGATTGGAATGACTTGAGTTTGGGACACACCACAAACTTCTGATTTAAAACACATGCAAAGTTTTGGTGGGCACTTTCCAGACTTCATCGTCAGAATCTGTATCGTCTCCTTCAGTTCAAGGAAACTTAGAAATGGACGTGTGGTAACGTCATTGCTGCGCTTTTGTTGCGTTTTAAAACACAGCTTAACCCGACAAAGAGCACAGCCTTCAAGCTTCCACACTCAAGGTCCATAGTCTTTCATTTCATAGCTCATGATAATCACGGCCTGTGCTGTCAGTACACTTTACTTCAAGAGAGAGAAATATTTCTTCACTTCATTGGATATTCATGAACAATATACATTAAATTTGAACCCATTTCACTGCATCTACAATCCAGCAAGAGTGGTATAAATCTCTCGGGACAGTAGCTGCCATTGTATGGATTAGAGAAACTAAAGGTCAAGTAGTTGGCTCCAAGCGAAGTACCTCTCCATAAACCGGATTCCGGAGACACAGCAAATGGAGCATGGATCATGAACGTCCGTTACACTACCATAGGGTGAAGCAATTAGGACAAGAAAGCACAGATGCTAAAGAAGGCCGACACGAAGTCAAGACGTCTGTCACTGAAGGGCTGGGCCCACTAAAGTAGAACCTCACCCGCCAATTAACCAAGAGTGAACAAAATGTGAGCTATCGTAGCTGAGCTAAGGTGGCGCTGATGCTGTTGTTCAGTGGCGTGATCACGTAATCAACAAACTCCAGTTTCGCCAGAACTCGTCCTAATTTCCTCGTTCCTTGATGCTCCTCTCTCGTCCATATATAGCCTGTCTCCTGCATTCCGATCCGTCAGACCCAACGGTCTCATGGTGCTCATGAACCCAGACGCCGATATCTCACCAACTAACTAACTCTTCACATAACATGCGCTGCATAGATCATGGCGCAAGCACATGATCTATCAACATCGCGACGACTGACGACCTGGAGACTTTAGCCATATACACCGTCCAACCGCAAGCTGACCAGAAACATAAGAAATACACTGCAGTATATTTCCTACCTACGGCAGAGCTACCTTAACAAAGGAATCATATTTTAAGAACCGGCGGAAGAAGAAGCTATTGTTTTCAAATCACGATTTATTGAATTGTTTCGGGTCATGGCTGTTTGAGACGCATGATTTTCTTCAAGTCTTCAAGCCTCTGTAACTATCAATACATACTTCTCAAATATATGAAAAGTTTGTCCCTTTATTACTTTTCTCCATCAACTCCTTCAGTATATGCGTTCAACGGTGACTGAAGCAAATTGCCGTCCAGTGTCATCTCCATTCCCCAATAAGCTACTGTAAAGTATCAATAACTTTCTCATGACAGGCATACCTCAGGTCTTTTTGAAATCGCTCGAAAGTTTTGCACTAGTTTGAGGGCTGATATATCATTTAGTATTCAGATTCAAAATGTGACAAAAAAATTTGGATTATATCTTTTAGTTAGAAATTCATACTTAACGATTTGGAAATTATCATCATAGTACCTCAAGTGTTGCCATGTAAATTGATGATATCATTTTTTTATTTTTTGGAAATGCTTAGCATATAATCAAAATAATTGTATGACAGTATTATTTAAATGAAAACTCTGCATGCAAATATATTTTCAGCTTAAAAACTTTGGAAGTTATCACAAACTCTAAAAAGTTTTCTTTATCACAAAACTATCGGTAAATCTAAGTTCAAAGTAATCATAATCATTCATGATTATGATTACAGAAGATGTAAAGAGCTAAATATTGGGACCAGAGATTTTATGTTGGGATCTTATTAACTAGTACGATGTGGTTGACTTCCTTTTAAGTGTTATAGATTCAAAATACTCTTTCAAGAAAGACCGTATTTAAATCTTCCTCAATAAATTTTACCACTTCTTGAATGATTTCATTTTTTTTAAAAAAAATAAAATTGTAATTCAAGAAATTATTTTAGATTTAAGATTAAAAAATTATGAAATTTTGTTTAAAAATATTTTTAAATTTTATTGAAAATCATATTTTTAAACTAAGATGGAAAAATGAGCACAATGTTTAGTAATATAAAAGCGCAAACATTTTATCCTTTCCTGATCTTATTGAGACCTTTCAGTCAGTATAATGTGCAATTTTGTCCATTCAAAATATCCGAATGTCTTCCATACAACAATACACTTCTGTAAGGCAAGTGTGGTATTTTAAACTATTGAATGCCTTATGTGTTTTGCAAAGAACCTTTCATCAATGTTTTTTTAATTCTTTCTCACTCAACCCATATAGTGGGAGTTCACGAACATAGAGTGGTTGGTAATTCATGTACTTTATAACTCCGAGGCTTATGTTGCACTTGCTACAAGGTGGACTTGCTAGAAGATATTGTTCAAGATAGATGATTGGTTAGATACAACGATTTTATAGATTTTTATACTTGCATATCTTGAAGTTAGTGGAGAGAGGGATTCTCAAAAAGTTCCCGTCATTTCCATAGGTTAGACTTCTTTTTTAATCAAAGGACACAGAAAAGTAAATGGGAGAGGCATAATGCTCATGGCTACCTACATAAACTTAAGTTGCTCCTATGTGTAGATTTCGATAGAATTCTTTCTCTAACTAAATACATGCTTTGTCTTTCTTAAAGCTTTGATATACGCATTTCATTTTCATGTATGAAATACATGAATACAAAGAAATGTAAGAAGTACTTCAGATAACCACCAAGGGGAAACGCAAATGAACAAGACCAGGCTGCAGTTTTACCGGACCGGAGAATGTGCTCCTGCCCCGCTAAATATGCACAATATAGCATGCCTGGTACATGAGCCCTTGTGTGAGGACGAATCAAAAGGACATGTCGCTCGCAATGATGACCCTGTTCACCTTCAAGACTGCTAGATAGACATACAGTGTGCTGGTGCAGGTGATTGTATTGCTGGAGAGGGGATAGTAAAAGCCAGAATTTACATAACTATATATGATTCGGGAATCTTCTGGACAAGGGTGGAAACGCTCCTACAAATATATGCAGAAAAAGGAAAAGCTTCAAAAGAACCGTGTATGAATTTCGGGTGTAGGTTGGTTCATGAGAAGGATTTTTTATCTCGTGTTTTGCAAACCGTTCGAATGTTCATTGTGATTATCAATGATGTTGCACATAGAGATGGTTGAATCGAAGTTAGTTGAATTAGAGCAACGATGGTTATGGCACCAAAAGGAGCCTGGTTCTTGAGATTCATACTATTTGTTAGAATGACATCATGTTGCAAAACCTGGGGACGGCCTGCTCCGAAGCACGTCGCTAGAGCGGTTGAGAAGGTTGTCACTGGTGTTTATTTTGCCGTTACATCAATGATTCCTGATTCAGCCAAATATTATCAACACTTAACTCAGTGTGTTTCTTTTATTTCCTACAGTGTGGCAGTGTCTAATGAATTGGCGACATCTACAGCACAGTCAATACATGAGAGGGGGATGTATCTGTTCTGCTTTCGCCAGCTCAGGTTATAATTTTTCTCTTTTGTGCGGCTTGATGAGCAATCCTAAAGTATTGGTGGCGCATGTCCGTTCGTTCTGAGTCTCTACTTTGTCCGTATCTGTAGGACAGAAACTGATGGCATAGAGAGCAGTTCGCTATCAGACCTGTGACGGTCCGAAACTCAAAGCCAAGATTAGTAGTTCCCAGGATGTGGTGCCAGTAATTGGGACAGATCATAGTCGGGAAAATGGGAAAAATAGCGGCATAAGCACTGGCAACCGCTAATGTGGAGCAAATGGAGTTGGAGAAGTTGTGAGGGTGGCGACTTTGAAGGAAGTACCCAGAAGAAGCCGCCGCCTCCTCTATGGAGAGAAGGCTATCTTCGTCTTGCTCATTTGGTTGTGGTGATGAAGGACGCTCCCATACTAACCCCAGCATTTTCCTGTACCTACGATCCTTCGTTCGTGCCGCTTCCGTCTCTCACTGCAATATAAGCTTTCATCATTCTGAGATAGGCCAGCTTCAACTTGTCTCCCGTCTCTCCTGCTTTACTCAAGGAGATCACAGACCCCTGCTTCTATTACACAGAGGATATCCTGTTGTGCACAATATCTACATTGCCACAATTTGCGCACTTCGACTTCGAACTTAGACATCTGAGATTTCGTTCACTGCGTCTCTGTTGATATTAGTCGACCTGTAACAATGACTCTCATGAAGCAAGGTATGCAGGTCGAGGTGGAGTTGCGCGTCCCACTACAAAAGCTGTGGGATGCACTGAAGAATCTGAACCTCCTTGCTTCAAAGATCGCTCCCAACTTGACTCATCAGATTCTTGAGGGTGATGGTGGCGTGGGAACTGTGAATCTTATACAGTTTGGTGACGGTATGATCTCATCCCCCAGCAATTCCCTCATTGTCGAGTGGCTCATGATTTCAATGAGTAAACGTTCTCTTCCATCCTTCACGTCACACACCGCGCTCGTATTGCATGGTGTTAAGTGGATTCTTTCCTGCATTCTATTGGTACTGGCTGTGAAGTTTTGGTGAAGATGTCAGTTGCTACTTGGGCCACGTTCAAGTCCACCTTTCATGGTCGATCCGATAAGGAGCGATGAGTCCAGTAAATATATGACTACTTCATGATACTTACACAGAGTGAATCATGAATTTTTCTCAGGCTATTTAGGCACACAGAAACTTTCGAGTTTCAAAAGACTTGAAAGTCTAACTTCTCGCCCCCTTCAGTGGAAGCTCATACTTGAAGGACAATCCAACCGTCGGTTGTTCGGTTTTCCCACTGACTACGCGGTCGCAGTGACAGTGATGTTCAGAGTCATGCGTTGATGGTTTTCTATCTTCTAATTGACACTTCCGGGACGTCCCGCTCTTGATATATATGCTCACTTTGACAACTTGGATTTTTCAGCTTCTAATTGCACGGGTGCGTGGACTGAAGCAGCATATGTGTTCCTCTAGAAGTTGCCATAGATTATTAGAAAGCTTCTTACACACGACCTTATAAATGTGGATGGAATCTGCTCTGTCGAACTTTGAGCCAAACATTATTCCGTCAGACCTGCAGGAGTGTCATTATCCTGAGAATGTGTCAGAATGCATAGTTTGGGACCGAAGCAGCCAACTATACCAAACTCAGTAGACATGTACGACGAATCGAAGTCTGAGGTATCACCTGATGGTCTTCTTGGTACATCTGGTTAGTGCTGCTCATCGTCGTAGCATCAATTTAAACACCCAGTAGTCTTCATGTTTCTTATAGAAAAATTTCATCCTGCGCCATTTCTGCATCGAAAGGGGTTGTAGCTCAGGCGTTAGAAAGCTCTCTCAGAGTGCGAGTAGAACAGTGCCGATACCCGCTGATGAGAACCCAAAATGACTTCCATTCATCTTTTGATTTCTTAAATCCAATAGGAAGGAAGGTAAGTTCCATAGCAACATACTCCAGTCCTACTCTCACAGACACTGCAAATTTTTGTAGATGGCTTCGGTTATTACTCTTTATAGGCAACAAGTAGAAATACTAAACACGAGCGAGGTTCAGCACGTATAACGTGGCATATTATGAGAATCCTGATCCGAGAGACAATATTTTGCTGGCAGGAAGGTACGAGAAGGAGCGGGTGGACATGATCGATGAAAGAACCCACACGCTGGTTGCAACTGTGATGACGGGAGGGATGGACGTCAAGTATAATCAGTACAAGAAAACGGTAGCTCTGTCTCCAGCTCGCAACGGTGCCACAACTATCGCATGCTGGCGTGCAGAGTACGCCCCCGTCGCAGAGTCTACTCCTTCCGGGCTGTCTCGAGATAACGCACTTTCATTCTTCAAAGCGCTGGAGTCATTCCTCAACACAACCAGAAATCCTTACGCTTAGCCTTGTAAGTTGTCTTCCACAGTCATCAGTACAGTAGTGTCTCACACTCGTGGCGCTGAATCGAAATGGCAAGTGGATGTCACGACGGCAAATACTTCTACTATTCACACGCATTTCCCGTTTTATGTACCATCTTCCATAGATTGTAAAATGTATACTACGCCGTGTCCCACGGTGGGTTATTAAACCTCCTGACAAATGTACCTTATGTGTCTTAAGATTATTGTGGATGCATCTTACACCGTTGCATAACTACGAAAATGCTGGTCACATGGCGCTTGCTGGGAGAACCATTTGTGTTTGAATCTATAACACTTCTATGTGAATACCACACTTTTCAGCTTACTACTATGGTGGCACGATTGTGCACCCCAGCACCCTTTAACTGAAAATCGTTTTGGACGCATCTTGATCTTGACATAAACAATACACTGCGATGGACTGTAGTGAAACAAGCACAGACACAAACATACACTCCACGTGAATTTTTATAACCAAAATTATGGGAATAAAAAATATGTGTTGAGATGAGATGACTATACACGTTATTCCCTGTTCATCAAATTGAATGTGTTTGCAGTAAGTGGAAACACTGACGTCGTATGAAACCCACACACAAAAGTGTAAGTCAGATATGGCTCTTTGAGTAAAAAAATAATAATCTACGTAACAAGAAAAGAGAATTATCTGTATGCGCAAATAACTTGACGGGTACCCTATGTACAAATATTATTCTGGATGTAAAGATAAATGGACACAGGAAAATAACCAAGAGGATGGGAAGGCCCCATCAAATCCTACATGGATGAAACTCAACATATACCATGGAGCTATTGGGGCCAAGCCCCAATAGCATCACACTGGAAAATATGTGATACCACACCTAAGATATCCAAACTATCTTGGTTAAACTATCTACAAACAACAAAAACATAGATAGCAATCACTTTAGGTGATTGCTATCTATGTAGAGTAATGGAAAATGTTGTCTAAAATAGACTATACAATAAACTAAAGAGAGTGATATCCTCTACTCCATGGTATGGTAGGTTCTCATGCATTCATGCATGTTGAAGTCAGTGTCCATAGTTCCATATACATTATTCCAAAGCTGTAATTTCAAAGCTAGAGGAACAAAGAGTTGACCTCTCTACATACTATTATACTTGGAAACCTTGGCTATTGCAGCTCCACTCGCCGCCCATCATGGAGGATGGGTGATCATCCCCTCTAAAACTATGTCATATGTAGGATCGATGTCACGACTTATGTAGTAGCATCTCTAGTTAGGTAGGTGCACGTATGCAGAAGCAGATACATCAGTTAGAGCCGATTGTGCAGTTAGCGCCGTTCGCACTGGGACTGCCGTTAGGGGTCCTAGGGCTCAAGGGATAGAGTTCGAATTAGGGCTCCTTGGAGGCCAATTTTCGAAGTTGAGCCTTTGAGAGTGTGGCTATGGTGGATAGTATCTAGTGTGGAAACCTGGAGTCTTTGAAGCACAAAGTAGGTTTGGCTTGACTGTAATCTCTCTTTTATGCTATGGTTATGAGCGGAGTGTCCTTGTGGACGTTTTGAGAGTAGAAAAGATTACTTCGAAAACTCAAATTGGATTCTATGGTGGGAACTGGGAGTTCTTGGAGCGCTGAAAGTATTTTGGTGAGTTTGGATCGATGGTAGCTTCGATCCGTTGGCTATTGAGCATGCAGGGCGTTGCTAGAGTGCAGCCCGTGGTGGTGATCTAGAAGTAGAGTCGACTTGAGGTGGATCTTATTGATTTCGAATTTCTGTATTTTTTGTTTTAGTGTAAATCCGAATGGGACATTTTCGAGGGTGGAAGCGCTGCTGGAAATTGACGAAGTGGGTCGATGCTTATAGTTGTCTTGGAGCATTAATTTGAGATTGGCCGAAAAATATTTTGAACAGAAGTGCTCGAAGTCCAAGATTTGGTTTTTCGAAGTTTTCGGGTCGAAAATAGGAGCAGCAGGCTATCAGATTATCATACAATGTTCGTTTGATCTGAAATTTGGTGGGGTGATAGATTATATAAAGTTTATCTCGCGGGGGTTGAGATGTCAGGCCCAAGATTGGCAGTGTCAGAATTGCAAAATTTGGACGTTTAGGGATCTGAAATCAAAGTTGAAGATTTTCAGAGTCCCGTAGAAGTTTCAAACGGTGTCCGTTTACGAAAAAAATAAATTGCATTAGGTAGCAAATTGAAAAAGGCTAGTTTAAGCCGGATTACTAGTTCCAGTTTATTGATCTGGAGAGTAGAAGGCCTCCAAAATCGAGTTTTTGTGTTTTTAAATGCCCTTCTGAGGCTATGTTAGTCCGGGTTGGGTTGATTTGACCCCTTTGATGGATGTTTTTGAGATGGAGTATTATTCTTTATGTTTCTTGTGATTGATATACCTCCATCTCTGCTTCCTATTTGTGCACCATGTTTGTTTGTGTTGGTGCTTTGTTGTTTGTTTGTGTTGGATAGTGAGGCTGTCGATATATGTGCTGGATAGTGAGGCTGGATTTGTGGACCAATCATACTATCCATGTTTCTCCCCAGTGAGATAGGACTTGCGGACCTTTAGACTGGATGAGTGCCTGTGGTGATGGCAGGTTTCAGGTTGCCCTCGTGTTAGCACCTTGTAGTGCCTTGGGTACCTTCTTGCGGTTTTAAGGTTACAATTGTTTGTTTGGTTCCAGTTGGGGACCTATTTTTGTACAGTTGTGGAGGTGATACATTGGCGTCATAGTGGAGTTCTCTGGAGGTTTAGGAGGAGAGACTGCTCGGGTTAGCATTGGGTGCACCCGTAGCGGAGTTCGATACCAACCATGGCCTTTGAGGTTCACAAGAAGACTCGATTTGGTTTCGAGAGAGTGACGTAGCCGAGCTTGGTGATATCTTGAGTGTGTACCCACACCGTTGTTGTGGAACATGGGCGATATCTATGGGGCCACCAAGGGTCCCCGACGATATTCGAATACGATTGGCACTATTGAGTTGGATGACTTCATCCAGGAGTTTGACTCATGGTGTGATTTACAGTGGATGCGCAACTCTACGTTGTTCAGTCCGTTTATGGCTTGGAAAGGATTATTCTAGCATATGGTGGGTTCGCCGATGGATGATTATCATGAGTTTTGACGTGAACACCTTGAGGAGATAGAGTTTTGGAGACAATACTAGTCTCCAAACTACATCTCTATTACTTCTGGTACAATGTTTGGAGGTGCGAGTTCATCCTCTGTACCTGGCACTGATGATACGGTTGGAGCTAGTATGTAATAGCACAGGTAGGCACTATTAAGTCCGAATTCGTATAGATTGATTCGTTCCCAAGGGAATGAGGGATCAAACCACACTAGCAAAGAAGGAAAACAAGCATTTAGGTATCTTTCTAACTCTGGACTGCGAAGTCTGAAGAGCATTCACAACGAAGTCAACTGATTCAAGTCCAATTCCTTCACAAACCCATCTCATTACCAATTTGACAGACACAACAAATAGATTTCAACTTCTTGCTTTACGTTAGGATGGGGATCTCTCTCGTTACAAGTTTGCGTCTCGGCGAAAACACCCTCTAGAGTACTTCTGATGCTAAAGACAGGCTCAGCTCGTGGACGAATATCCGGGTAACTTCACGGCTCACGCTTTAGTTGTCACAACGTCAGCCTGCAGACATCAGCTCTTCGAGTGCTCGTTCTACCCTGACTACAATTTGCAATCCAACAAATTGGACACTTGCAAAGATGAAAGATCCACCACTTTATTACCTACGACTATTTATAATGAATGTTCTAACTGCTACTCCTAACTGCCTCTACACAGATCGCTCTCTCCTAAGTCTTCTACTCTGATCTAAGCCACTCGATCGCACCTCCGCTGCTTGCGTGAATGCGTCGATTCCTAATTGCATTTCATGTACATCTGCCGCGATCTCTTGTCAATGAAGTGCCATGGCTTCCCTGAAATCTTGACCCAATGCCTTGTACATTTCCTTTCTCCGATCCTTCGAGTCACCGGGATTCTCCATCGCAGCCACAAACTACTCTAACCGCTGCGTCTCAACACGATCACACCGTGTGAACAGATGCTGCGCACATCTGTTAGCGAGGTTCTCCAACTTTGCAGGTGCCTCCACATCCACTTGAATCAATCTTTGCTTCAGGTCTTGCACCGTCTCCCGAAGTTGAGCGTTCTCCTTCTCCACAAAATGGATCTCAGCACCCCGAATATGACAGATCTCTTCGTAGGCCTTCTTCGCCTCATGAACCTGTTTCTCCATCTCAGTCTTTTCCTTAGACAGCTTGTCCACGTTCTCCGACAGCTCCCTCACTGTGATGGATTGGTCTTCCTTCCCCAACGCCAGACGGTTCATCATCTGAATCAACTCCATATACCCATCTGCTTGAGGATCCCATCCTGGCATATACATCGGCCCCATCTCGTTTAACTCCAGCAATACCGGGACCACTACAACTTCCAACTTTTACGACAGCTGTAGTACTGAGGCCATGGGTTCTGCAATCTCCTTCAAGGCTTTCAGGCTTGGCTTCACAACCATCATCTTCGGTCGAGAAGTCTTCGCCAGTCCTACTTCTTCTACCTTCTTCTTCCCCACATCTCATCGAACTGCTAGAGTGGGTGGCGGACTGTCCTCCACTACTCTCTTTCTCTTCCTCAAAGCTCTGATTACTTCAAGGTCTGAGGCCCAATCATGCTTGCTCTGCACCGCCGGCCTGACTTCTCCGTTCTCTTCGGCTCAGGAGGAGCACTCGTCCCTAGACTCCTCGTCGACCCACTACTGACACTGTCAAGATCTGCATCCAAATCCGACAGTCCACTCTCCAACCGATACAATTGCCGCTCCTTAGGCGTCAGCCTCTCCAGCTTCGCGTACAGATGTACTAAAAAAGACAAGAGATAGACTACACTCTTATCGTCTTCTCTTAGCTTCGTCGCCATTGCATGTACATTCTTTGCAAAGATTTCTCCCCAATTCAACCGGATAGTCCCACCGATGAACCCTTCCACGATCCTCACCTTGTGCATGCTCACATATGTTGTTCTCTGCAGTGAGAAAAGCTGATTCAAGGTGAGAGCCACCTTCCTCTTAAAGACATCTTTGATCAAATCGAGCTTGTAGCCGTTCGTCCCCTTTCTCTCCCTAGGGTTGAACCACTTCTGCTCATCGAAGGTAAATGCCGTGTGCATCGCCGATCCCTCCCAATCGACGCCGCCTTTGTCCTCTTCGTGGTTGCGTCCATAACTTTGCATCCCACTTCTCAGGTTGAGCCCAGCTTCCAATTTCCGTTAGCGGTTTCCCTCTCTGGACTTCATCGCACGGCTCTGGGCGCACATAGTCACATCGCCATGACAGAAACGCTCCCCCGAGGTTTTTCAACCTCAGCAACTCTGCTGAAGTCCAATCCGCCATCAGAATAAGCGGTCGAATTCTCCCCATCGTCGCACTTCTTCCTGCTGGAACTCCTCCGGTTCGACGCTTCGACATTACAGCTAGCTTCTCCTACTCCGGCCGCTCGGCAAGTTCTTGGCATCGACTTTCTCTCAACAATTCTTCAATTCGCCGCCCAAACGTGCACTTAAATTCCCTTGCAATTCACTCGTGTGAACTCCCTTATGGTATTCATGTCTAACAAACATGTATTCGGACGAATACCTCCATAAGAACCCGAATATAACTCTTTATTCACAAAAACCAAACAAAATCCTACTTATCCTAAGGACTACGCTCCTTCAGTAGAGTTGGGAAGAGTTCAGAGGTCCCAACCTTTAATCCTATTCTGGAGTTCTTTGCACGGTTGAGGAGAGACTACCAAGGGGTGAGAACTGACAAGCTATGAGGCTTGCAGGAGTTTCAACGGAAGACAGGGGAGAGTCTTCGGGAGGCATATACCCGAATGCGTCGGTTGATCAGTGTTACCCATGGGATGACAGAGGCACAAGCTGTCCAATATTGGTATGGGATATTGGATAGGGAGTTGAGACGTAGAGTGAGAAATGCTACCTTACTACAAGAGACATCACCTCGTTGGCCATTGTGTTTTGTCTTCTTTGAAATATTGAGCTCAACATGCAAGAAGAGAGGGTGGTGATCGCCGAGTTCGACAAGGATTCACCATCTTCATCAACTTCTTCACGTTACCATTCTACAACACAAACCCAGAGTGGTTATGGTAGACATGTGGGACAGTCTCGACCATCCGGACAGAGTGGTGAAGGTGCAGCATCCATACCATCGCCATCCTTTTCAGGTCAACAATCAGTTGTTGGGATGATGTGTTGGACATGTGGTGGACCTCATCACAAGAAGGATTGTCTTCAAGGTCGAAGGATGGATCCTGTTGGATCAAAATCATGTGAGCATTGTCACAGACATGGTCACATGACGGATCAATGTTTTGATCTCCATCCAGAATTACGATCAACAAGAGTTGCCATGGTAGTCCCTGGAAGAGGATGAGGAGTTCAAGGTGTCAGGGGTGGTGGTAGAGGACCAGCCCCTTCTCAAGTGTTAGCCCATGAGGCTAGTCATGAGGTGAACATGGCATCTCGACTGGAGTTGTTGGAGCAGAAGATAGCAAGTATGGCTATAGCCCAACAAAGATCAGATTCTAGAATAGGTGCCTCTACATCATATGATGCAGATGTTGTGGAGTACATGTGCACAACGGCACAACCATGTGCAGTTGCTGTGACTCGTAGGGAATCCTGACTGTGACACATACTAATGAGTCTAGGGAGCATCTGTGGAGTTGGATCCACAAAGAGGGGAAGCTAGCCGACAGGTTAGACTTCCTCAGTCTTTCACATTGTCTGAGGCATTGAACACCTCATCCATGGCTCCTAGACAATCTATTGGAGAGATGAGGGTGCAAGCCAATGTGGATGTGTTTGGAGATGGAGCAAGTAGGGACCAGCCATCAACATCGTCTGAAGTAGCATCCAGCGGAATGTTGGGGGCGGCAAGGACTCTTGTTCATTCTCCTGTTTTTTCAGCCAAGGATTTATTGGCGTTGGGGGTGTCATCATCCCATATACTACGATTATTGGCGGCCACACTTTGCGAAAAGCAAAAAAGGATGTGTTGGTTGCTTCTAGTTGTGTGAGGACTAGTAGTGTTGATCCTCGGATCGGGGCCGGCTACTAGTGGAACTTGGGCAAGCTAACGCTGCCGCTCGAATGATGGAGTTATCAGCGAGGCCGGCATACGAAAGCGTACCAGGGTGTCACCAAGTACGGTGATGTTGGATAACAGAAGTGGTGTCTTCTGTTTGGTCAGACCTTCAGGAAAGGTTTATAGACCTCAACGCGTGTTGTTGGATTCTGATGCATAACCTCTTATGTTGGGTAAGGATGCACTACTTGGTCTTGGTTTGCGAAAGACCGATGTGGAGAGATGTCCATTCCAGATTCAGACATCTCTTGGAGGTTCTAGTGATGCCCCGACACCATACATCACGCGAGTGGCGTTGACTGTGCAAGTGTAACCAGATCATGTCGCAGATAGCTCTATAACATGAGCACGTTATCGTGTTGTGATGCGGCTACTATGAGAAGATGATGACATGTGTCATCTTCAGAGCTGTTGTCATGACGGTGATACTTTAGGTTAGGATAACCGACGGCGCACTATAAGGTTGTTAAGAGTCCACCGTTGGATCAACTTTATAGAGTCAGGATGTTGAAAAGGCTCCAAGAGATATTATCTTGGACCTTATTAGATATAAAGCGCAGTCAGGATGGAAAGGGTATGGGAGAGAGTTAGACACATCACTTTGCTGACTAAGGAGCTTATCTGATCGAAGTGGAGCCGACGTAGGGCATGGATAGAGGACAACATGATCCTCTAGATGTACCGATGCCCAATCCATTTGTGATCAACATCCAGTGTCTTCATCGTGATCACTTTTGGGCGTGGTTAGTGTATCATTTTGGAGATAACTTTCTGCAACAAGTGATAAATTCTCCAGACCCGATATTCTTCCAGATGTTTCCTACGGCACGATTTGGGACGTATCAGTATACATTTTATGATTTAGTTTGGGCGCTATAGATCTGAACTTACAAGTAGTGGTGGCTTTCAACACATGGGTTCCAATCCATCACTACTGCTTACCAAAAACAAGCCATAGGGAGTTGATTGTTAGGAACTTTGGTGAGAAGTATTATTCTCAAGTTATAAACTCCCCGGTTCCGTTTGTAGTTCCGTTCATACTTAGCCGATTTCGAGTTGTCATTTTGATTCTTTATTAGTGGGAACTCGTATTGTGTATATGATGGCTAAGTAGTGTGTTTAGGATAGTTGTAAAGCTCTAAGTTAAAATGGAGCTAATTTGGCCACACTAGAGGTCAAAATAACACTCTTCATTCTCATTGGTCTTGGAGTTTGGGCCAATGAGGGCACTTAGGCAATTTCTTCGAGGTTTTGAGGAGTTTTGGAGACCTTCTAAGGGGACATTTGAAGATCTGAAGACAGGGTTAGAGAGCTGAGAGGACGAGCTACGACGTGGGCTCAAGAATGGATGAATTTGAAGGATTTATCACTCTGAAATGATGATTCAAAGATAGAGTGAGAAATTTAGACCTTTGAGTGTATTTGGAGTGTTTTTGAGAATCTTATAAGGGTTTTGGGACTGAGTTGACTGTGATATAGTTTACAACTCGGGCTTGTATTTGGATTGAAATTTCGACTCAATTGGATGAGTTTTGAGTATGGAGTGATAGCTTGAAGTTTGTGTATACAGTCAGAGTCGCAGGACTGCACTGACTATCACGAAGTTAGGTCGGAGATTGTATCTTTTGATATCAAAAATTTCTGTCAATAAAACTTTGCACAATTCAAGTTCTGATGATAAATGATGTTCTTATGAAATCTCAGAGCAATTGAAATCAAGGATTGGGATGTGTGATGGGTTTTGTACACACGGGTCTGCATATTACCTTGTGATACAGTGTGTAAATCAACAATTGTTCTGAGAAATCTAGAGAAGAAAAACATATGAAACTTTTCTGAGAGATTGAAAGGGTTGTGAAGAAATTTTTTGTCAAGTTTAAGCGAGAGTTATTGGTTAAATCATTGGCTATCATAATCTTCTTCCGCTAAAGTTTTACCGGTTTATAATGAACTCGAATGTGGAGTGATGAGGAGAAGAAGAAAAAATTGTCAACTCACACGAGGTTCTAGAGGGTTCTTCTACAGCTAGGCGCTCGGGCGTTCTCAGAGCAAAGAAATGTCCATGCGACAATGTGTTGTGGTTACATTTGGAGAGCCTTATGAGGTATTGGTGGATGCATCAGTGTTATACCCGATGGGGTTTAGCATTGATTATTGGGAGGAGACATCCTCTTATCGGCCAGGTTGGCAATCTGGCGAGGGCCGAGTGAGTCGATTACCTATACGATTCATTACCGGTTCTAGGCCTTTATCAAATGGAGGTTTGGTATATGTTGTAGCCTTTAGTACTTGTGTTACTTGGCCTGGTGATTTGTTGGAGGGTAACATGGATGCTCATGATAGTCATGGTCGAGAGGATGTGACTATCATGCCAAGTCTTAGTGGAGTAGTGTCATCCACGTTGGATGGAACACTAGGTACTTCATGTATGTAGCTACAACAGATGGCTAATCAGCTCATACATCAGACTTGGAGTGAGTCTTTTGCTATGGAGAGGGAGGAGACGAAAGAAGTTATTCCCACTTCCACTTTGTTGTCCCCTTTAGATACAACGCCTATTGCTTGGCAGTATCTAGAGGAGGGTATATGTGTGTTGGATCTGTTTGGAGGGATTAGCACAAGTTTGGTCTTTGTTTTGCTTGATCGACATACGATTATATCGATACTTGTATGTGGAGCGAGATGAGATTGCAAGGCGCGTCTCATTACGCCATGTGGCACAGTTGGTGCGGAGATATCCAAATCTTCTATCAATGTTGGCAGTTTAAGGATATCAGCAGGCCTTGCTGTCAGATTTTTTATTGTCGGGGGTACAAGACCTTACTCGGCATGGCACCATACATTTGGTTATTATTGGATGGCCATATCAAGGACACACACATGCTGGTAATGGTCATGGGTTACACGATTCACGTTCAGGCATGTTTTGGGAGATGTTACGTGTGTTACGTTCTCTCCAGTCACATCAAACCTATTTTACGGCATACATTTTGGAGAATGTTTCCTTGTTGGGTGATCCACGTGCACGGGTGATGACGAGTGCACATCACGTGCGGTCATGGATTGGACCAACTTTATTGTTGGATGCAGCGAGAGTAGGATCTCGTGCACACCGTCCACGTCTATGATGGACAAACCTTCTTCCAAGGGAGGTTTTATTACGAGCATATGACGGAGTGGAGAGGCCCTCACATCTCACACAGGAGAGTATTTTGGATGTGGGTAGACACTCCCGAGCAAAGGGTCTATGCTGACAGGTCACCCATGGCAGTGGTGAATCTTGTGGGTCAGCCAAGAGCTGCATTACCCACGTTGTTGAGTTACCCACCTTCCCATGCTTATAGAGAGGGAGGACCTGGACTTGTATGGGATTCTCGCTTGTAGCGGTTGGTGGAATCCAACACTGAAGAGAGAGAGAGCGAGCTATGGAATTTTGTACCAGTACTACAGTAGTACCTACATTGTGAGAGGCATCACGACGTCGGGAGTTGGGTCGGTATGGACTGAACGTTTGACATGGATTGTGAGCCTTGGATTGGCTGAGCGGAGACGCATGCGATCCACATGTATGACTGCAAGACCATTGATAAGCTCTTTTTGCTACCGAGACGGTGGAGGCAAAAGTCAGGGGCAAGAAGTGCCCAAGATCTCATCCTTGGTCTTATGGGGATGTAAGAGAAGGAGAGGTAGGGTCTTCTTAGAGTATCGTTAGAGTTTTTTGCGCGGAGCAAGCGGTGGTTATCACTTTAGACCGTTGTGATACAACACAAGAGGTTACAGCTACAACAACATGAGTTGTTCACACTGAGATAATGGAGCCTGGTATGAGAGAGCAGAAAAAGCTTTCTGCTCAAGAGGTTAAACTAACAGGAGAAGAAAGACGTAGGATGTGGAGGTTTCTGAGGAGTTTCACAAACTATTTTGCCTTCAGTATGAAGGATTTAGGTTGTTTGAAGGGACCTTGTATACGGATTGACTTGACAACAGATGCACCAGTCTTCTGTCGTCCCTATTGATATAGTGATATGGAGAGAGATTTGATCCAAAATAGGTGTCAAGACCTTCTTGAGGCTGGATTAGTGGAGATATTATATGGAGAGTATGCCTCTGCTGTGGTGATGCCAGTCAAGAAGGATATACATGACAATTATAAAAATAGACGCATTTGTGGTGACTACCGATCTATCAATCGACAGAGAAAATCTGATTGATATGCTATACCTACACCTGAGGAGATCTTTGATGCAGTTGGGCATGCAAAGGTTTTTAGTACATTGGATTTACGAGCGGGATATCATCAGTTGCGGATTCGAGATGAGTAAAGGCCAAGACAGCCTTTTGGGCAATTGATTCACATGGCAAGGATGTGTTGTATCAGTGGAGAATCTTACCATTTGGGTTGAAGAATGCACCTGCTGAGTTCCAAAGAGTGATGGATAGGATCCTAGCCGGACTTGATTGTGCCTGAGCCTACATCAATGATATTCTAGTGTATAGTGCTACAGTGAGGAAGCATGAGATACATTTGCAGGAGGTATTTGAGCGACTAATTGCTCATGGCCTGAAGTTGCATCCTGGAAAATGCAAGTTCTTTTAGGAGCAGGTGGAGTACTTGGGTCATACCATATAACCAGGAGGATTGGGAGTTTAGCAAACCAAGGTGGAGGCAATCTTGCGTATTCCACAACCCTCAGATGTGAGTAGGGTGTGAGCTTTCCTTGGACTTGCAAACTTCTATCGTCGATATGTGCGAGGATTTAGCACTATTGCTAAAGCCTTGACAAAGCTGACAAAACTAGATCAAGAGTGGAGTTGCGGCGATGAACAAGAGAGAGATTTTGTTGAGCTCAAGGGAAGGTTGACATCTGCCCCTATTTTGAGGAGACCCAGTGAGAGGTCGTCCGTTTCAAAGTACATCTTGATTGGAGTATGTTGGGTTTGGGAGCGTGCTTACCCAACATGATGATGAGGGGAAGGAGTTTGTAGTGGCTTATGCAAGTCGTTCCAACAATGAAGTGGAGTCGAAGTAAAGTTCTTATGAAGGAGAATGTTTGGCAAATGCTTGGGCGGTGACACATTTCAGATGTTATTTGTTTGAAAACTCCTTCACTCTTATTACCGATCATCAACCGTTGAAGTGGTTGATGGAATCTGACAAACTTACAGAAAAGCTTGCACGATGGGCTCTTATCCTACAAGAGTATGATTTCACGGTTGTTCATAGACCTGGAGTGGTGAACCATGATGCAGATGGGTTAAATCAAAACCCATGTACAGTCAAGTTGATGAAACCGGGGCTCGATGGCACGGTGATACTTGATGAGGAGATGGTGCCGAGTTGGCATGCATTTGTCTTTTTTGAGTATGTTAGCTCTAGAGAGCTATATTATATCTCTCTTGGGTCGAGAGCGATAATATGTTAGCCTTGGACGCCGAGGCGAGGGACGGTTTGATGGTAAATCGAGACATCCATGATGACATGGTGGTGTTGGAGTATCTTCGTACATGAACTTTGTTGGACACCTTGAGTGCAAAGGAGCGGGATCAAGTTTTACTGAGAGCTCGACTGTTCAGATGAGAAGGTAGACTCCTTCTTTGAGTATGGGGAGATGACAACGTTTGTGTTGTGCCACTTCCATCTCAGAGAACACAGTTGGTCAGACATGCTCATGAGGAGTTAGGTCATTTTGGAGTAAAGCGGACATATAGCTTACTTCAAAGTCAATATTGGTGGAGAGGTATGCAAATTGAGGTGCAGTTTGTGGCCATATATATGGTATGTGATCATGTTCGAGCATCATTCAATGCCCCTACACCACAACTACATCCTCTATCGATTATGGGACTTGGTTATCGTTGGAGCTTGGATTTTGTAGGACCTTTGCCATTGACTATACGGCAAAGTCTTGGACTTGGATAACCCTGATGTTTGGGTTAGGGTGTGTTTTCAAAGGGCAAAACTCTTCCGTAAAGTCATGCCCATGGCATTTGAGAACCTTGCTATTGCTCAACATAGAGATACTTTGCGTTATGCTACCATCTGAGGAGGTGGATATCGACCTTCAATTCGCAGATTTCATGTTGGTGATTATGTTTACTTGCATCAGAGTGCACCGACCATATTGGATATTACGGTTGGTCGCACGATTCTACGAGTACGTGAGGTTTTATCTTCTGGAGTTTTGGTATTGGAGGGTCGTGATGGTGTGATTTGGAAGGATTATGTGCGTAATTGTGCGCCATGTCACCTTCCAAACATTGATGGTACTATGGATCCAAGCCTAGCAGTTGTACGTACATGCTTGAGATGTATGTTATGTGGATCAGCTGGTGGAGCAGCTAGTATGTTGATTTGTGATTTTTGTTCGAGAGGATGGCATATGTCATGTTTGACACCTCCTCTCAATGCGGTGCACAGTGGGTTTAGGATTTAGGGTTTAGGATTTGGAGATGTCCTCGATGCATTTAGCAGGCAAGCAGGTCTGACCATTACATGATATGGATTGCAGATAGGCGACTAACGATGGGGCATTGTAGCACCCGGCCTCATGATCTTAGCCCCACGAAGGGCATATCATGTTATGGACTAGATGGCTACCTGATATTAGAGGGACCTAACTGCTAGTTAGGGGGGCGATTGTGGTACATTTGTGTTGGTGTATGACGATCTATGTGTTGTGATGTTTGATGTGAGAGCGATGTATGTTGTGATGCGATATGTATGTGCACGATAGCTGTCACGACTTATGTAGTGGCATCTCTAGTTAGGTAGGTGCACGTATGCAGGAGTAGATACAACAGTTAGAGCCGGTTGTGCAGTTAGCGCCGTTCGCACTGGGACTGCCGTTAGGGGTCCTAGGGCTCAAGGGGTAGAGTTTGAATTAGGGCTCCTTGGAGGCCATTTTCCGAAGTTGAGCCTTTGAGAGTGTGGCTATGGTGGATAGTAGCTAGTGTGGGAACCTGGAGTCTTTGAAGCACAAAGTGGGTTTGGCTTGACTGTAATCTCTCTTTTATGCTATGGTTATGATCGGAGTGTTCTTGTGGACGTTTTGAGAGTAGAAAAGATTAATTGTGATACACTTGTGTTGGTGTATGACGATATATGTGTTGTGATGTTTAATGTGACAGCAATGTATGTTGTGATCCGATATGTATGTGCACGACATCGATAACCAACACTTGTGTTATAGTAATCTGATCCTCCCGAACCAAGGAAAGGTATGCTCTAACCCTAGTCGATTGCAAGGCATACCAACGCTTTCTCCATATGAGATATCCATCCTCTCGTGCCATAGCAAACGCCATATCCCTAATTACATCATAGGTAGCTATACTCTCAACTCCTAATGGGCAACGAATCATATGAACACATGCTAAAGCTAAAGTGATACCACACTCACATGTGAGCAATGAAGATGTAGATGGATGGATCAAGCCAAGACGGAACTTCATTGTTGTAGAGAAAGTAGATGGTGCAAGTCGGGAAGCCTTGATGCATTGTGAAGGCAAGATCCACGAGCATGCATCTTTGCCGAAGCAAGAGCGCAGACAAGCCGTAGCAGTACGAGGAATGACCACATCCCCTAAGAGTGAATGATCCTGCTCAAATTGTTGATCCATCAAGATAGACTGTAGATCTCTAGTCTAATTGATGGTGAAAGAGGAAAAAGACGGGAGCTAAGGTCGTACATCCACAGGTAAAGAATCTTTCGTATGTCACAATAATACATGTAGAGTAAATGATCATGTATCCACATCCCTCACATATATCTCAAGGATGGACCTATATGCAATCACAAATCAAGAAAAATAACAAAGTTGCGGAGAGTGTCCAACTAGCTAAATATGCTATAGTTGCAATCTCATCCATCGATAATAAGCCTATCCCTCCATACAAAATTGGCAACGATGTCTATCTCTGTGCCAAATCTCATGTCACACATTTGAAGGTCCCTCGTCCAATGATGTCACCAAAGACGTCCATGATCCTCCTATCAAAGGCTGTCAAACGTGATATGAATGTAGGTGTAGGATGAACCGTAAAAAGAAGATAGATGGGTCGACTAGCAATACTAGATGAGAGTATATCAAATGCCTCATGTGGATCCCCTAGTAAAGGAAGGTCATCTACATGCAAAACATCCTCTGCAAATATAACGAGGTAGCATGAGACAAAATCCTCGGACCCTACTAACACTCCTAGAATGCGGAACCATCTGTCAATATCATACATCCCTTTGGAAATTGGGGATGAAAAGTAATACCCAAATGAAACCAAGCTCTCCACTTGGACACCTTGATTCTCAAGCCTACAAGATGAAGCTCAATAGTCAAATAATCAAAGACATGCCTAATGTGGTCTACATGAAAGATTAATGCAATAGCTCGTACCACAATGTGTGTATACTCAGCTAAAGAGGGAAACACACAACCTGGCATGGTCAAAACAGTAGACAAAAGAGCTCTATAATGAGTCATGGCAAATATGGGTCCTCCCAAATGATCTCTTTGTCAAGTATCAATGACAGACTATAGGACAATGACTCATTCATCAGAAAAGCCATGTTGATAGAAGAGAGAAGAATGTGAACCGTAGAAAGACCGCACCAAAGGAATGAGGCTCGATAAAGGTTCACCAGCCTCTTTAAGCTTTCTAAAGATGGATGCATGTGAAACATTATTAAAAGTATTTTTTACGTTCATCTCCAAGATAACGCAATCTGGATGGATATCTAGAAGTGCTCTAATGCCTAACGATACCGCCTCACAACCTCATGGTGTGGCGTTTCCAAACTCATGTTGACAAAGATGTTGCATGACCATAGTACGATTGACTAAACACAATAAAACCTCACCAATAACAATCATTCTAATGCCCCCGTGTCATTCTCCATCGCTAGAAGCCGAGTAGCATGAAAACTCATTTAAATGATCAATGAATCTCCCCTCTCGCAATTGATGTTCATGTGGAACAACTCTGCGAAACCATTAGATGGATTATCCGCATGAAAGCAATTTCCAAGATGTTCATATAGTATCATTGACAAGTCCCCTGAAGATAAATGTGGGGTTGTGCATAGAGAATGGACAAATAATGATATATCAAAACATAATGGCTCCTTTAGCTGATACTCCAAGACCTTTAATGATATCTTCTCATCCATGGGTTTATGTAAAAAGTGTAAAGATGAAATAGTCTACTCAATAGAACTAACCATAGACGAAGGATAAAATGCAAACACGACCCTTCTAAACTTCTTGGTCTACCCCAAGATCATACATCGTCGCAGTCGAACCAAAGCAGAAGTATCATGGGACTGAACCGACACCTAATTTGTGTGGCCCAATCCTCTATTCTGAATCTGTGAAATCTAGATGCCTACTCCATATGTCCAACATGCCCCCACAAGTATAACTTAGATATCATCGAGGACCATGCTAATTCGTCCTTAGGATCATGTGCCAACCGATCGAATAGTAAACAAAAAAAACGTCTAATCTTGTCATGGAGTGCATGAGGCAACCTATGAAACAAATGTGTGGATAAGAAACTAATCTCAAAAAGCTCTAAAATAAAACTTGCATGAGAAACTAATCACTCACTCAAGACCCAATCAATATACAATGAACGATTAACAAAAGAATCGATATAGTCTACGTGTCCTCCGAAATGATAAATGTCAATGTGATCATCTTTCTCGCTTGTGCATACCAAATGTTCCGATTATAATCTTCGTGATCTTTCTCTCGTGAATCTTTACCCTAAGATATAAAAAAGTGATAACACACTAGATGTGATTTATCGCATATCGCTTTTGACTGTCCCGCGAAAAGAAATGAAACTATAGTAACACAAAAAGAACGATAAGAACACACAACATTCCGTCATGTATCTCGTTTCATATGCAGAATCACAACCCATTTACACACCACATTATATACGAAAATAATGACTACAAAAACAATAAAATTTAAAAACATTCATAATTTTTATAATTTTCCAATTAATTTTGAATAAAACCGATTAAGGAAAAAAAACCTGCCCCTTATTTCCAATAGGGGAAAAATCACTCAAAAGCCTAATTCTCACCCTCCTCTCCACTAGTTATCAATTTAGATACCAATAGAACTCCACTTGACTATTGAAGAAAATAATGTATTCCATCTCCATTCTTGACCTAACATAACCCTACAAATATGATAATTTATCACATGATAAATTATCCCAAGTTATCATCCACATCAGCCAGCTCATATATGGGTCAAGCTCTTTCCGCATAATGCTTAATTCACTGCAACTAAACAACTTTATCACATTTTTCGTGATCCTCCGTAGGGGCTTAACATGCCAGTGGACCGAAAACATCATGGACCGAGGAGGTCCGTCTCACGGGTGCAAACTGAGCAGAAAACGGTGGCAACTGAATGGAAACGGATAGATGCAAACATGCAGATACAGACAGAGAGTCGAAAAACGATGGAAAAACTGTGGAAAATGGGTGCAAATGAGAGAAGTAGGAGAAGAAATCCAGCAATTATAGATTACACTGCAAACATTATGGTCAAAGATTTAAACCACATCCGGTTGCCATGACAGCGTTAACAGGGACCATGACCGCTACATGACCTCTAGAACTAGATAGTCGTAGAGACATCTAGCTTGTGGACGTAGTAAGTCTCTTAATATTTATCACAATTTTTAACATTCATTACGCAAGCACTCCTTGCACGAAGGCGCAGTAATACAATAGGTAGATCCGATTGGTCTAGATAAAATATTATAACAACTGCTGTGCTTCTGGCAGGTCAAGGTCCATTTGTGACCTTATCATTATCAAATCTGGAGCTTTCGCGAGGACCGAGAGGGCTTAATGCGTACAAATGTCCCAATCTATTGTAATCAGAATCCAAAGGATGATTAAAGTAAAATTAAGACTAAATGTAAGATTTAAGGTGGCATTCTACGGAGAAGCCACCGAAAACGAATCATTCGGACGGTGCATACATAGATGTACGTCTAATTTCCCAAACCTGCACCATCAGCACAAACAAACTGATTTAGATGTACTAGGCAATCCGCAGTACGGTGTTTGACAGGAAACGACAAACTGGGAAAAAAAACTCATCTCAATTTATTCACTGGGATACTGATAAGTATTGACAGCCCTAAAAACGTACGATATATAGCAGTAAGCAAGCTAAACAATATTAAGCATAAAGTTTTACCGTATGTGTCAAACCGGAGATTTGATCAATGCGGTCTGCCACCTTCACCATGAAGAATCAGTTGGCTGTACTCAAATCTCAGAGATACTACACTATGTCACCAACTTCCCGGCAACAATCGCACTACACACAATAGCTCCGAACCATTTGTTTGACACAAACCTGTCGAACAACGAGACAAAGTTAGGCACAAAATCAATTGTGCAGTTTTGTTCAAAAACAAAATTCCCTGCCGAAGGTCTTTCACTCTCACAGACGACAGAAGCAGGCTCGTCAGGTAGCAGTAGTCTAACCATTTCTACTTTTCTGCTGGAAAGCTAATTGATAAATCAGCTGAGAAGTGTACCTGAAATACTTAGAAAAAGAACCGCACTTACTTGGAATTGCAATCAGCACGACTATGTATGTCCACAGAAGACACCTGCCACGCTAAGTGCCCGGCTGATGCTATCACCCCAGCGTAAAATGGCCATCCTGCAAGACATGAGAACTTCCATTTTCAACTTTCACCTTCGCCAATAGACCTCGATTTGTAAATCCAGCAAGCACTTGCATGAATGGGCTGTACTCGCGGCACTCAAAAATAATTTGCTTCGTCACAAAGCGTTTGCATCGTTTAACTTTAGCAAAAAATTAGAAAAATAACTACCGAGATCTGCACTGAAACCGGCCAAAGCTAGGCCACTGACACAGACAGCACTGAACCCAGCCAACCAAGTCTTCGTGTGGTCACCAAATCGCAGTGCAGTTGAGAGCACTCCGACCTTCAAATCATCCTCCTTATCCTAAACATATAACAAGTTTGCACCAGATCAAACAACAACCTCCTTGAGAGAAAAAATTACTTTATCTCAACTGAACTCCACAACCGTCGTAGATCGAACAGCCCAAAGACTCATGAGACCGATGGAAGACTAAAACAAGACTGCAGAATATATAAAACTGGAATATTCTAGAGTTTGAAGAGGGAGATTCGGTCTCTGTACCTGGTGGGCATAAATGGTATCATAAACAAGAGTCCAGCTCACCCCGGAGGCGTAAAGGGGAAGAATCACAGAGAGATCAAGGCCACCATGGACAGCTGCCCAGCCAAGCAGAGCACCCCAGTTGAATGTTAAACCTAAAAATGCCTGTGGCTGCCAGAGAGAAAGCAAGGCCTCAGTAAGTGATCAAGTTCCGCTAACAATTCCAAAAAATGTATCGTCAGCAAGACAGGTGAGTTCGGGCATCACCTTCTCTATAGACAAGAGACTTGCTCAAAAGATAACAAGACCAGACCCCTTGTTTTGGCTTTCTTCCTTTTCAAATTCAAAGCTTGATTCGAAATCGAAGAAGTTCAACTTACCCAGAACGTCCATCTTTTCATCAGGGGATAAGTGCCCACTAGTACAAGCGACGATGCTCCTAAAATTCGGCTGCATGTAAAGGACGTAAAACTTAGGGTTTCTCCATTAATGCTCCATTTAAAGTCTAATATCAAATATGCACGAGATGGGGGGAACAATCCAACTCACTGTATAAAATCATTACCTGAAATCATCAACATGAGATCACTAACCTGAAGTCATTAAGCTGAAGGAGAACCCCAAGTCCCAACAAAAGTTGACATCCCAGGAAGCCAACTCCTTGAAAGGTTGTCAAAGCGCCTGAGGCAAGGGGTCGATCTCGTGTCCTTTCAACCTACGCAGCAACACATACTGTAACATGGAGTTCATACCCCGGTTATGAGGACCGGGTTCTCATCATAATCAACATGAAAGCCCATAAAATCATTTCGTATACAAACTTCCAAGCCACAGACATCGTTCAATAGTATGGAAAGAATGGCAGTTTCCACTGATACATCGATCTTGTTCACGAGCAAGAAGCACGCAATGAAAGCTGAAGCCAGCTCGAGAGGCCGCGACAGATTCTTACCTTTCCGTCAATATCACTGTCCAACAAGTCATTCACCGTGCAACCCGCACCTCTCAAAAGAATAGCACCCAAACCAAACAAACTCATCATCTTCAGATCTGGAAAACTCCCTGCAGGTGCTGCCAAACAGATCGACCTACAGGAACAAACGCACATTATTTTACAAGCAAACAGACTGCATACTGCTCACATTACTGTACTAAAAAGCATTGCCTGTGGCGACCTGAAGGCCAACCACGTACACAGATAGACCAAGAATCACCTATGCACACAACCAAGACCATCCTAACAGGAGGAAAAAATTTATGAGTCACAAAAAGCTTTATAACATGTACAAAGAGCATCAACCGGATGTGAGAGACAAGACAATACAAAAAGAATTCTGGAGTAGTTTGTATGTGCTAAAGCTATTGACCACGGAAGGAAAAGAGAAATATGCCGGTGACAGTTACTAAGCCACAAGCCTGCCATTTTGTCTGAACAGATGTTAAGAGTCAAACTGGAATCTATAGAGAAAGGTGCCGACACAAAGACATTTTTCTGTATAATGCAAAGTTCTCACCAAAAGCAAGGCCACGCAAGGAGCCAAGTGCCAATAGGTCGGTCCAAGCGTGCTAAGTGAGCAAAAGGTTGTAAATTCTTCGGTAAAAGAATCTGCATCCACTTTGTCTCCTTTACTCCGGGTGACCTCACAGGTACAATTTTATCCTGCTCATCTTGATCAAAATCGTTTCCGGAGTTGGAGACACTACTGTCACCTGCTATTGAAAAATGACGTCTATCAAAACAGCCTTTCGACGCAAGACTGATTGAAGGTTGTGCGGCGTAGCCAGATGAGGTGAGTACAAGAGTACTGGATAATAGAGACCCATTCGGACAGAGCTGTAAGTCGCTCTTCGCCAAGGATTTGTACTCGCCATGGGGCATATTAAAATGATGCTCGATGTTGAAACCCCTACAAAAACTCTTGAAATCAACAACTGGGCCCTTGAAGGATTTTGTGAGACTGTGAAAAGCGAAAACAGCAGGCTCCGACTCTTTCGAGAAGTCGGGCTCCGTGGTAGCGAGTCTCCTTAAGACATCATGCGATGACGTCTCATCTGTGAAGCAAAATCTCTTCCCCGCGATCTGTAAGTTTGGATGCCAAATCTGATGTGGCAGACGACATCAAAATAAAAGAGATTAGTTTAGAACGTCAACTATGTAATCGACCCACTCTAAGGACGCCAACACCAAAACAACCAACACCGCGTCATTGCGAAAGGAGTTAGAGACCTTACAGTGTTTGCAGTGGTACGGCGAAGAGTTGTCCGCAGGGCCATTAGTTGGAACAGCAGACGGCAACAAAAATTGAGTCAACTCCTATGAGCAATACCCCAGTCTCAAGTGCGATGCAACCAAATGACCAGCTTGTAAAACCCTCGACATGACAATGTACGCGACACCGAGATCGGCACTACATTCCCATCAAACACAAGATTCTGAAACAATGGTGCAATTCATCTGTCTGTGTGCCTTCATGAGGGAACTGGTAGCAGTTTCTATTTCCGAGCCGTATCTACTGGAGGAGAAGATCTCCCTAGTTTTTGAAAACAGAGTTGATTGCCCACACATTTTGCTATGCATTCGCATAGCCAAACGTGAGTTTGAGAGTTCAGCAAGAGACAAGTCAGTACTGCATTGTCTTCACTCCGATATTAGTTTTTCTCCATGCTTCTCACGTTTTTAAATCAACTCTCTCTAACTATATTCAATCGAAAATTTCATAAAGAAACAATTTCAAATGCATAGCTTCGCAATGAAATTGCTAAATGGACAAAGTATAATAACAAAAGGGATGGGAAGACCCCATCAAAGCCTACAAGGATGGAACCAACCCCGTAACATGGGGCTAGACCCTAGTAGTAACACACTAGAAATATGACCCTAAGATATTTGAACTATCTAAGTCAAACGATCTACAAACAACATGAGTATCATTTACCGTGATTGCTCTCTTATAGATTGCACCAACTAGTGCTCTTTGTAAAGCAATGGAAACACATTGCCTAAAATAGGCTATACAATAAGCTAAAGAGAGTGATACCCCATGTCACCTAGTATGGTAGGCTCTCATGCACTCCCCACGAATATGTCGAAGTCGGTGTCCATAGCTCCATATAACTCCAAAGCTAGAGGAACAAAGATGTGACCTCTCTCCATACCTCTATACTTTGAGACCTTGGCTGCTGCCGCTCCAGTTGCCATCCATCCTGGAGGATGGGTGATCACCCCCTATGAAACTGTGTCTCTAGTAGGATCGGTAACCACCACATCTGCAACAGTGACCTGGTCCTCCCGAACCAAGGACAGGTCTGCCTTAACCCTAGTCGACTGCAAGGCATATCAACGCTCTCTCCATGTGAAGTATCCATCCTCTCGTGCCATAGCAAACACCACATCCCTAATGGCATCATGGGTAGCTATCCTCTGTCCTCCGAATGGATAACGAGTCATATGAACATATGCTACATCTAAAGTGATACCACATTCACATGTGAGTAATGAAGATGTAGATGGATGGACCAAGCCAAGATGGAACCTCATCGCTGTGGAGAAAGTAGCTAGTGCGAGTCGGAAAGCCCTGATGCATGGTTGAGCCAAGATCCACGAGCACCACCCTTCTTGCCCGAGCAAGAGCGTAGACGAGCTCTAGTAGTACGAGGAATGGCCGGATCCACTAAGAGTGAATGTAAAGCCTCCTAAAATTGTCGGTCCATCAAGATAGACTATAGACCTCTAGTCCAATCGGTAGCCAAAGCGGAAAAAGATGGGAACTCATGTCATACCTCCCGTGGTAAAGCATCTCTCGTATGTCGTAATAATAGCTGTAAGGGAAATGATCCCGTATCCACGTCCCTCACATATATCTCCAAGATAGGTCTATCTACGATCACAAATCGAGAAGATAATAAAGGTGCAACGAGTGTCCAACTCGTCAAGAATGCCATAGGTGCCGTCTGCTCCATCGATAATAAACCTACCCTTCCACACAAAATTGGCAAAGATGTCTGTCTCCTTGCCAAATCTCATGTCACACACTCGAATGTCCCTAGTCTGATGATGTCACTAAAGATGCCCATGATCCTCCTATCAAAGGCTGCCAAACATGATATGAATGTAGGTGAAGGAGGAATCGTGCGAAGAAGGTAGGTGGGTCGATGAGCAATACTAGATGACAGTATACCAAACGTCACCTGCGGATCCCCTAGTAGAGGAAGGTCATCTACATGCAAAACATCCTTGGCAAGTGCAACGTCAAGGTAGCGTGAAATAAAATCCTCAGACCCTACTAACACTCATAAAATACGTAAGCCGTTTGTCGATGTCATACATCCCTCTGGAAGTTGAAGATGAGGCGGAATGCCCAAAGGAGACCAAGCCCTACACTTTGACACCTTGACTCTCAAGCCTACAAGATGAAGCTTGGTAGTTAAGTAATCAAAGGTTTGCCTAATGTTGTCTATAGGACCCACTGCTATGTGTATCATCCGCTAAGGAGGGAAACACACAACCGGGCACGGCCAAAGCAGTAGACAAAAGAGCTCTGTAATGAGCCATGGCAAATAGGAGTCCTCCCAAAGGATCTTCCTGTCAAGTGCAAGCGGCGGACTATAGAACGGTGACTCCCTCCTCGGAAAAGCCATGCTGATAAAATAGATAAGAATGTGAATCGTAGAAAGGCCGTACGAAAGGAATGAGGCTTGATAAGGGTCCACCAGCCTCTCTAAGCTCTCAAAAAATGGATGCATGCGAGACGCTGTTAAAAGCGTTCTCAATGTCCACCTGCAAGACAAGCCAATCCAAATGGATATCTAGAAGTGCTCTAATGTCCAACAATACTGCCTCATAGCCTCATGGTGTGGCGATTCCAAACTGATGTGGACAAAGATGTTCCTGGAAGTGTGAGTGATGCTGCAAGACAACGGTACGACTGACTAATCGAAATAAGACCTCTCCAATAGCAATCGGTCTGATGACCCCAGTGTCCTTCTCCATCGCGAGAAGCCGACTAGCACCAAGAACCTGACTAACTGACAACGGAATCTCCCCTCTCGCAACTGATGCAGCCACATGGAACAACTCCGTGAAACCACTAGAGGGATCATCCGCCTGAAAGCAATCTTGAAGATGCTCATATACCATCCCTGACAAACCCCTGGAGGATAAACGTGGGGCTGTGCATAGAGAATGGGCAAATAATGATCTATCAAGACATAATGGCTCCTCTGGCTGATACTCCAAGACCTCTAATGGTATCTCCTCGCCCATGGGTGGATGTAGAAGGCATAAAGAGGACATCGTTTCCTCATGAAGGACTAGCCATGGACAAAGAATGAAGGGCTCATGCAACCCTCCTATACTCCCGGGCCTGCTCCAAGATCCTACACCTTCGCAATCGCACCGAATCAGAAGTATCATGTGGTGAACCCGACTCGACTGTGTGGCTCAAAATGCACTCTCTTCACCGCAATGTAGCCCAATCTCTTGCTCGGAATCTCCGAAATCTAATTGCCACTTTCCTATGTCCAGCACGTCCCCCTCTAGTATAACGTAGACACCATCGCGGAAGCAATAAAAACAAAAACCATGCTAACTCCTCCATGGGATCGTGATCCAACTGATCGAGCGGTAAACAAAAAGCACGTCTAGCCTTGTCATGAAGTGCATGAGGAAGCCTATGGAATAAACGTGGACATGGAAACCTAGTCTCAAAAAGCCCTAGAATCGAACCTACATGGGAAGCTAACCACTTCCACGATCCTGTCACGACTTATGTAGTGGCATCTTTAATTAGGTAGGTGCATGTATGCGAGGAAGCAATCTGACATTAGAGCCGGTTGTGCGATTAAGCGCCCGTTCGCCTTTGGGGCTGCCATTAGGGCCGACAGAGCCGTTATGGGTCCTAGGGCTCAAGGGGTAGAGTTCGAATTAGGGCTCCTTGGAGGCCAGTTTTCAAAGTTGAGACTTTGAGAGTGTGGCTATGGTGGATAGTAGCTAGTGTGGGAACCTGGAGTCTTTGAAGCACAAAGTGGGTTTGGCTTGATTGTAATCTCTCTTTTTATGCTATGGTTATGAAGCGAGTGTCCTTGTGGACGTTTTGAGAGTAGAAAAAATTACTTTGAAAACTCAAATTGGATTATGTGGTGAGAACTGGGAGTTCTTGGAGCGCTGAAAATATTTTGGTGAGTTTGAATCGATGGTAGCTTCGATCCATTGGCTATTGAGCATGTAGGGCGTTGGAGTGCAGTCATGGTGGTGATCTAAAAGTAGAGTAGATTTGAGGTGGATCTTATCGATTTTGAATTTCTGTTTTAGTGTAAATCCGAATTGGGAATTTTCGAGGGCGGAAGTGCTGCTGGAAATTGACGAAGTGGGTTGATACTTATAGTTGTCTTAGAGCATTAATTTGAGATTGGCTGAAAAATATCCGGACAGAAGTGCTCGAAGTCCAAGATTTGGTTTTTCAAAGTTTTCGGGTCAAAAATAGGAGCAACATGCTATCAGATTATCATACAGTGTCCGTTTGCTCTGAAATTTGGTGGGGTGATAGATTATGTAAAGTTTGTCGCACCAATGTAGAAATACTCAGCCCAAGGCTGGCAATGTTAGAATTGCGAAATTTGGACGTTTAGGGTTCTGAAATCGAAGTTGAAGATTTTCGAGTCCTCAAAAAGTTTCAAACGATTAATACGTTTGCAAAAAAAAAATTGAGTTAGGTAGCCAACGCCTTACACAACCGGATTTTCAGTCTCAGTTTATCGATCTGAAGAGCAGAATGCCTCCAAAATCGAGTTTTTGTGTTTTTAAATGCCCTTCTGAGGCTATGTCAGTCCGAGTTGGGTTAGTTTGACAACTTTGATAGATGTTTTTGAGATGGAGTATTGTTCTTTATGTTTCATGTGATTGATATACCTCCATCTCTGCTTCTTGTTTATGCATCACGTTTGTTTGTGTTGGTGCTTTGTTGTTTGGAGTGTTGGAGCTCATGTGTGTTGTCGATAGTGAGGCTGGATTTGCGGACCAGTCAGACTATCCATGTTTCTCCACAGTGAGAATGACTTGTGGACACATGACCGGGTGAGTGCCCGTGTCGATGGCGGCTTTCAGGTTGCCCTTGTGTTAGAACCTTGTGGTGGCAGTCTCTCCTCCAGAACCTCCAGAGAACTCCACTATGACACCAATGTATCACCTCCACAACCGTACAAAAACAGGTCCCCAAGGGAACCGAAAATAACAAGCAGAACCGGGCTCCGCTACGGTTGGTAGAGAAGCGGAGTGCGGTACCAACCATGGCCTTTGAGGTTCCACGTAAGACTCGATTTGGTTTTACGAGAGTGACGAGGCTGAGCTTGGTGATATCTTGGAGTGTGTACCCACACCGTTGTTGTGGGACATGGATCGATATCTATGGGGCCACCAAGGGGTCCCCGAGGCGATATTTAGATACGATTGGCACTATTGAGTTGGATGACTTCATCCGGGAGTTTGACTCATGGTGTGATTTACAGCGGATGCGCAACTCTACGTTGTTCGATCCGTTTATGGCTTGGAAGGGATTATTCCAGCATTTGGAGGGTCCGCCGATGGATGATTATAATGAGTTTCGGCGTGAACACCTTGAGGAGATAGAGTTTTGGAGACAATCTTGGTCTCCAAACTACATCTCTATTACTTCAGGTACAGTGTTTGGAGGTGCGAGTTCCTCCTCTGTACCTGCCACTGATGATACGGTTAGAGCTAGTAGAGATGGGAAGAGTTCAAAGGTCCCAACCTTTAACCCTATTCTAGAGTTCTTCGCACGGTTGAGGAGAGACTACCAAGGGGTGAGAACTGACAAGCTACGAGGCTTGCAGGAGTTTCAACGGAAGACTGGGGAGAGTCTTCGGGAGGCGTATATCCGAATGCGTCGGTTGATCAATGTTACCCATGGGGTGACAAAGGCACAAGCTGTCCAATATTGTTATGGGATATTGGATAGGGAGTTGAGACGTAGAGTGAGAGATGCTACCTTACTACATGAGACATCACCTATGTTGGCCATTGTGTTTTGTCTTGCTGAGCGTATTGAACTCAACATGCAAGAAGAGAGGGTGATGACTGTTGGGTTCAGCAAGGATTCACCGTCTTCATCAAGTTTTTCACGTTACCAGTCTACAACAGAAACCCGGAGTGGTTATGGTAGACATGTGGGACAGTCTCGAACATCCGAACAGAGTGGTGAAGGTGCAGCATCCAGACCATCGTCATCCTTTTCAGGTTAACAATCAGTTGTTGGGATGGTGTGTTGTACATGTGGTGGATCCCATCACAAGAAGGATTGTCTTCAAGGTCGAAGGATGGATCCTGTTGAATCAAAATCATGTGAGCATTGTCACAAACATGATCACATGATGGATCAATGTTTTGATCTCCATCCAGAATTACGATCAACAAGAGTTGCCATGGCAGTCCCTGGAAGAGGACAAGGAGTTCAAGGTGGTAGGGGTGGTGGTAGAGGACCAGCCCCTACTCAAGTGTAAGCCTATGAAGCTAGTCATGAGGTGAACATGGCATCTCGACTAGAGCAGTTGGACAAAAGATAGCAAGTATGGCTATAGCCCAACAAAGATCAGATTCAGGAGCTGGTGCCTCTACATCATATGATGGAGATGTTGTGGAGTACATGTCTTGGCCCCGCACAACCATGTGCGATTCTTTGTGACTCGTAGTGCAACACATACTACTGAGTCGAGAGGAGCATATGTGGAGTTGGATCCACAAAGAGGGGAAAGTAGCCGCCAGGTTAGACTTCCTTAGTCTTTCACATTGTCTGAGGCATTGAACACCTCATCCATGGCTCCTAGACGATCTATTGGAGAGATGAGGGTGCAAGCCATTGTGGATGTGCTTGGAGATGGAGCAAGTAGGGACCAGCCATCAACATCGTCTGAAGTAGCATCCAACGTAATCTTGGGGGCGGCAAGGACTCTTGTTCATTCTCCTGTTTTCTCAGCCAAGGATTTTTTGGCGTTGGGGGTGTCATCATCCCATATACTACGATTAATAACCACACTTTGCAAAAGTAAAGAGGATATGTTGGTTGCTTCTATTTGTGTGAGCACTAGTAGTGTTGGTCTTGGGATCATGATAGCTACTAGTGGAACTTGGCAAGCTGCTGCCGCTCGAATGATGGAGTTATCAACGAGGCCGGCATACGACCGTACCAGGGTGTCACCAAGTGCCGTGATGTTGGATAACAGAAGTGGTGTCTTCTGTTTGGTCGGACCTTCAAGCAAGGTTTATCGTCCTCAACGTGTGTTGTTGGATTCTGATGCACAACCCCTTATGTTGGGTAAGGATGCACTGCTTGGTCTTGGTTTGCAAAAGACCGATGTGGAGAGATGTCCATTCCAGATTCAGACATCTCTTGAAGGTTTTAGTGATCTTGTAGGCACCATACATCACCAGGGTGGCGTTGACTGTGCAAGTGCAACCGGATCATGTCACGGATAGCTCTACAACACGAGCACGTGCTGTTGGTACACTTCCAGAGTCCTATGATGTATTGGTGGGTGCAGTAGTGTTATACCCGATGGGGTTTAGCATTGATTATTGGGAGGAGACATCCTCTTATTGGCCAGGTTGGCAATCTGGTGAGGGCCGAGTGAGTCGATTACCTATATGATTCATTACCGGTTCTAGTCCTTTACCAAGTGGAGGTTTGGCATATGTTGCAACCTTCAGTACTTGTGTTACTTGGCCTGATGATTTGTTGGAGGGTAACATGGATGCTCATGATAGTCATGGTTGAGAAGATGTGACTATCATGCCAAGTCTTAGTGGAGTAGTCTCATCCACGTTGGATGGAACACTAGGTATTTCATGTACGCAGCTACAACAGATGGTTGATCAACTCATACATCAGGCTTGGAGTGAGTCTTTTGCTCCGAAGAGGGAGGAGACAAAGAAAGTTATTCCCACTTCCACTATGTTGTCCCCTTTAGATACAACGTCTATTGCTTGGCAGTATCCAGAGGAGACTATATGTGTGTTGGATCTGTTTGGAGGGATTAGCACAGGTTTGACTGTTGTTTTGCAGTCTGGCATACGAGTATATCGATACTTGTATGTGGAGCGAGATGAGATTGCAAGACGCGTCTCATTACGCCATGAGGCACAGTTGATGCGAAGATATCCAGATCTTCTACTAGTGTTGGCAGTTCAAGGATATCATCATGCCTTGCCGTCAGATATTTTGTTGTTGGGGGCGCAAGACCTTGCTCGGCATGACACCATACATTTGGTTATTCTTTGGATGGCCATGTCGAGGGACACACACGTCTTTGGTAATGGTCATGGGTTCTGAGATTCACGTTACGGCATATTTTTGGGAGATGTTACTTGTGTTACGTTCTCTCCAGTCACAGCAAACCTATTCTTCGGCATACATTTTGGAGAATGTTCCCTTGTTGGGTGATCCATGTGCACGGGTGATGACGAGTGCACATCACGTCTTGATCATGGATTGGACCAGCGGTATTATTGGATGCGGCCCGAGTAGGATCTCGTGCACACCGCCAACGTCTATGGTGGACAAACCTTCTTACAAGGGAGGTTTTATTGCGAGCATATGACGGAGTGGAGAGGCCCTCACATCTCACAGTGGAGAGTATTTTGGATGTGGGTAGACACTCCCGAGCAATGGTCTATCTTGACAAGTCACCCATGGTAGTGGTGAACCTTGTGGGTCGACCAAGAGTCGCATTACCCACGTTGTTGAGTTACCTAGCTTCCCATGCTTACGTAGAGGGAGGACCGGACTTGTATGGGATTCTCGCTTGCGGCGATTGGTGGAACCCAACGCTGAAGAGAGAGAGCTAGCTATGGGATTCTTACTAGTACTACAACAGTACCTACATTGTCAGAGGCATCACGACGTCAGGTGTTGGGTCAAGCTATGGACCTAAACTGTTTGACATGGATTGTGAGCCTTGGATTGGTGACGAGATGCATGCGATCCACATGTATGACTGCAAGACCATTGGTAAGCTCTTTGCCTACTAAGACGGTGCAGGCAAAAGCTGGGGGCAAGAAGTGCCCAAGATCTCATCCTTGGTCTTATGGGGATGTAAGAGAAGGAGAGGTTGAGTCTTCTTCGAGTATCGTTGGAGTTTTTTGTGCAGAGCAGGCGGTGGTTACCACTTTTGACCTTTGTGATACAACACAAGAGGTTACAGCTACAACAACATGAGTTATTCACACTGAGATAGTGGAGCTTGGTATGAGAGAGCAGAAAAAGCTTTCTGCTCAAGAGGTTGTCATTTAGCTACCACATACTACGTCTTCTATCTCTAGTGTTGATGGAGAGGAGATTTGGGATATTGAGATTGGTCCCAAACTGACAGGAGAAGAAAGACATAGGATGTGGAGGTTTCTGAGGAGTTTCACAAACTATTTTGCCTTCAGTATGAAGGATTTAGGTTGTTTGAAGGGACTTTGTATACGGATTGACTTGACACAGATGCACCAGTCTTCCGTCGTCCCTATCGATATAGTGATATGGAGAGAAATCTGATCCAAAGTAGGTGTCAAGACCTTCTTGAGGCTGGATTAGTGGAGATATCATATAGAGAGTATGCCTCTGATGTGGTGATGCTAGTCAAGAAGGATATACATGGCAATTATACAGATAGACGTATGTGTGGTGACTACTGATCTATCAATCGACAGACAAAATCTAATCGATATGCTATGCCTACACTTGAGGAGATCTTTGATGCAATTGGGCATGCAAAGGTTTTTAGTACATTGGATTTACGAGCGGGATATCATCAATTGCGGATTTGAGATGAGGATAAGGCAACACAGCCTTTTGGGTAATTGATTCGCATGGCAAGGATGTGTTGTATCAGTGGAGGTTCTTACCATTTGGGTTGAAGAATCCACCTGTTGAGTTCCAAAGAGTGATGGATAGGATCCTAGCCGGACTTGATTGTGCCCGAGCCTACATCGATGATATTCTAGTGTATAGTGTTACAATGAGGGAGCATGAGATACATTTGCAGGAGGTATTTGAGCGACTGATTGTTCATGGCCTCAAGTTGCATCCTTGAAAGTGCAAGTTCTTTCAGGAGCAGGTGGAGTACTTGGGTCATACCATATACCCAAGAGGATTGGAAGTTCAGCAAACCAAGTTGGAGGCAATCTTGGACTATATGGAGGCAATCTTGGACTATATGGACTAGATGGCTACCTGGTGTTAGAGGGTGTCGTGCACATATATATCGCATCACAACATACATCGTTGTCACATCAAACATCACAACACATAGATCGTCATACACCAACACAAGTGTACCACAATAATCTTTTCTACTCTCAAAACATCCACAAGGACACTCCGCTCATAACCATAGCATAAAAGAGAGATTACAGTCAAGCCAAACCCACTTTGTGCTTCAAAGACTCGAGTTCCCCGCACTAGCTACTATCCACCATAGCCACAATCTCAAAGGCTCAACTTGAAAACTGGCCTCCAAGGAGCCCTAATTCCAACTCTACCCCTTGAGCCCTATGACCCCTAACGGCCCCGGCCCTAACGCGATCCCCATGCGAATCGCGCTAATCGCACAACCGGCTCTAATCTTTGTATCTTGCTCACATACGGCACCTACCTAACTAGAGATGCCACTACATAAGTCGTGGCGATACCGCCGTGCACATACATATCGCATCACAACATACATCGTTTGTCATCAAACATCACAACACATAGATGGTCATACACCAACACAAGTGTACCACAATCGCCCCCTAATTTGTGGTTAGGTCCCCTCTAACACCGAGGTAGCCATCTAGTCCATAACATGATATGCCCTTTGTGGGGCTAAGATCGGGGAGGCAGGGTTTACAATGCCCCATCGTTAGTCGCCTATCGCAATCCATATCATGTAACAGTCGGACACAACTTGCACGCTAAACGCATCGAGGACATCTCCACCGCCCACTGGGCACCGCATTGAGAGGAGGTGTCAAACATGACATATGGCATCCTCTCGAACAAGAATCACAAATCAACATACGGGGCCGCTCTACCACCGATCCACATAACATACATCTCAAGCGTGCATTACAAGCGACGGGCTTGGATCCATAGTACCATCAATGTTTGGAAGGTGACATGGCGCACAATTACGCACATGATCCTTCCAAATCACACCATCACGACCCTCCAATACCAAAACTCCGGAAGGTAAAACCTCACGTCTTCGTAGAATCGTGCGACCGGCCGTAACATCCAATGTGGTCGGTGCACTTTGTTGCAAGTAAAACGTAATCACCAACATGAAATCTGCGAATTGAAGGTCGATATCCACTGCTCGGATGGTAGCATAACGCAAAAGTATCTCTATCTTTGAGCAATAGCAAGGTTCTCAAAGCCATGGGCATGACTCTACGGAAGAGTTCTGCCCTTTGAGAACACATCCTAACCCAAACATCAAGGTTATCCAAGTCCAAGACTTCACCGACTCTCTACGGATAGCTGCGGGTAAAGTGCGGATCTCTACCATATAATAAAAAGTACGGTGAGAATGACGCTAGAGATGCTTGCCGGCTAAATCGATAATCCATGGCCAACCATGGTAGCTGGATGTCCCAGTTTCCCATATGATCTTTCTCCAAGCCAAACTTTTCGCAGCCCTCTCTTCACCGTCTGAACAACTCTCTCTACTGCTAGACCATCGGCCTCGGGATGATCTCTTGAGGTGGTACAATGATCGATCAACGCCGATCACACAAAAGCCCGAAAACTTCGCCCAAAAACTCGGTACTGCTGATCAGTCAACACTTCTTTAAGCACCAAATCGGCTAAGCATACTGCACTAAGAACGCATAAGTCGTTCCCTCACTTGACTTGTCGGGCAAGGCCATCAACTCAATCCACTTGGAGAAATATTCCACAATGATCAACACATATCGATGATGTCGTATAGTCAATGGCAAAGGTCCCAAAATCCAAGGTCCAACGATAACCAAGTCCCATAATCGGTAGAGAATGTAGTTGTGGTGTAGGGGCATTGAATGATGCTCGAACACGATCACATACCATATATCTCGCCACAAACTGCTGCACCTCAGTTTGCATACCTCTCCACCAATAGTGACTTTGAAGTAAGCTATATGTATGCTTTACTCCAAAATGACCTAACTCCTCATGAGCATGTCTGACCAACTGTGTTCTCTGAGATGGAAGTGGCACAACACGAACGTTGTCATCTCCCCATACTCAAAGAAGGAGTCTACCTTCCCATCTGAACAGTCGAGCTCCCAATCCTCCTGGGTATATGGTATGACCCAAGTACTCTACCCGCTCCCGAAAAGAACTTACACTTTCCAGGATGCAACTTGAGGCCATGAGCAATCGATCGCTCAAATATCTCCCCGCAAATGTATCTCATGCTCCCTCACCGTAGCACTATACACTAGAATATCATCGATGTAAGCTCGCACAATCAAGTCCGGCTAGGATCCTATCTATTACTCTTTGGAACTCGGCGGGTGCATTCTTCAACCCAAATGGTAAGAACTTCCATTGATACAACACATCCTTGCCATGCGAATCAATTGCCCAAAAGGTTGTCTTGGCCTTATCCTCATCTCGAATCCAGAACGATGATATCCTCGTCAGAAATCCAATGTACTAAAAACCTTTGCATGCCCAAGCGCATCAAAGATCTTCTCAGTGTAGGCATAGCATATCGATCAGATTTTGTCCATCGATTGATAGATCGGTAGTCACCACACATGCGTCTATCCGTATAATTGCCATGTATATCCTTCATGACCGCATCACCACAACAAAGGCATACTCTCCATATGATATCTCCACTAATCTAGCCTCAAGAAGGTCTTGACACCTACTTTGGATCGGATCTCTCTCCATATCATCAGATCGATAGGAACGACGGAAGACCTGGTGCATCCGTTGTCAAGTCAATCCGTATGCTAGGTCCCTTCAAACAACCTAAATCCTTCATCTTGAAGGCAAAACAGTTCGAGAAACTCCTCGAAAACCTCCACACCCTACGTCTTTCTTCTCCTGTCACTTTGAGACCAATCTCAATATCCCAAATCTCCTCTCCATCGACACTAGAGATAGAAGATGTAGTATCTCAGTTGCTAAATGACAACCTCTTGAGAAGAGAGCTTTTTTGCTCTCTCATACCGAACTCCACTATCTCGGTGTGAACAACTCCTGCTTCTTTGTAGTCAGAACCTCTTGTGTTGTATCACAAAGGTCAAAAGTGATAACCACCGCCTACTCCACGTAAAAAACTCCAACAATACTCGAAGAAGACCCTACCTCTCCTTCTCTTACATCCCCATAAGACCAAGGATGAGATCTTGGGCACTTCTCGCCCCCAGCTTTTGCCTCCACCGTCTCGGTAGACAAAGAGCTTACAAATGGTCTTGCAAATACATGTGGATCTCATGCGTCTCTGTTTCACCAATCCAAGGCTCACAATCCATGTCAAACAGTTCGGGTCCATAGAATGACCCAACACCCGACGTCGTGAAGCCTCCGACAATGTAGGTATTGTTATAAGATGCAGTACAAAATCCCATAGCTCGCTCTCTCTCTTCGGCGTTGGGTTCCACCAACCACTTTGCAAAGCGAGAATCCCATACAAGTCCAAGTCCTCCCTCTCTATAAGCATGGGAAGTTGGGTAACTCAACAACGTGGGTAATGCGACTCTTGGCTTACCCACAAGGTTCACCACTACCATGGGTGACCTGTCGATGTATAGACCACTTTGCCTCGGGAGTGTCTACCCACATCCAAAATACTCTCCACTATGAGATGTGAGGGCCTCGCACTCCGTCATATGCTCGCAATAAAACCTCCCTTGGAAGAAGGTTTGTCCACCATAGGCGTGGGACGGTGTGCACGAGATCCTACTCTCCATTGATCCAACAATACCGCCCATTCCAATCCATGACCGCACGTGATGTGCACTCGTCATCACCCGTGCACGTGGATCACCCAACAAGGGAACATTCTCCAAAATGTATGCCGGAGAATATGTTCTGCTGTGGCGGGAGAGAACGTAACACACGTAACATCTCCCAAAACATGCCGAGCGTGAATCCACGTAACCCATGACCATTACCGTGTGTGTCCCTTACATGACCATCCAAAGAATAACCAAATGTATGGTGCCATGCAGAGCAAGGTCTTGCGTCCCCAACAACAAAATATCGGCGACGGCAAGGCCTATTGATATCCTTGGACCGCCAACACCGGTAGAAGATATGGGTATCTCCGCACCAAACCGTGCCACATGGCGTAATGAGACGCGCTTGCAATCTCATCTCGCTCCACATACAAGTATCGATGTACTCGTATACCGATTCCAAAACAAATACCAAACTTGTGCTAATCCTCCAAACAGATCCAAAGACACATATACCCCTCCTCACGGATAACGCCAAAGCAATAGGCGTTGTATCTAAAGGGGATAACATAGTGGAAGTGGGAATAACTTCCTTCGTCTCCTCCCTCTCCCGAGCAAAAGACTCACTCCAAGCCTCGATGTATGAGCTTATCGACCATCCATTGTAGCCGCATACATGAAGTACCTAGTGTTCCATCCAACGTGGATTTAGGGTTTAGGGTTTACTACTCCACTAAGACTTGGCATAATAGTCACATCCTGTCGATCATGACTATCATGAGCATCCATGTTACCCTCCAACAAATCACCGGGCCAAGTAACACAAGTACTGAAGGTCGCAACATAAGCCAAACCTCCACTTGGTAAAGGCCTAGAACCCAAGTGATGAATCGTACAAATAATCGACTCACTCGGCCCTCACCAGATTGCCAACCTGGCCGATAAGAGGCTGTCTCCCCCCAATAATCAATGCTAAACCCCATCGGGTATAACACTGCCGCACCCATCAATACATCATAGGACTCTACAAGTGTAACCACAGCACGTGCTCGTGTTGTAGAGCTATTTGTGACATGATCTGGTTGTACTTGCATAGTCAACGCTATCCGGGTGATGTATGGTGCCGGGGCATCACTAGAACCTCCAAGAGATGTCTGAATCTGGAATGTACATCTCTCCACATCGGTCTTTCGCAAACCAAGACCAAGCACTGCATCCTTACCCAACATAAGGGGTTGTGCACCAGAATCCAACAACACGCATTGAGGTCGATAAACCTTTCCCGAAGGTCCGACCAAACAGAACACACCACTACGTTATCCAACATCACCGCACTGGTGACACTGCTGGTACGCCGTATGTCGGCCTCGCTGATAACTCCATCATTCGAAAACAACAAACTTGCCAAGTTCCACTAGTAGCTGTCATGATCCCAATATCAACACTACTAGTGCTCCCACAATTAGAAGCAACCAACACATCCTCTTTACTTTCGCAAAGTGTGGCTGCCAATCGTAGTATATGGGATGATGACACCCCCAACGCCAATAAATCCTTAGCTAAGAAAACAGAGAATGAACAAGAGTCCTTCGCCCCCAACATTGCGCCGATGCTTCCTCGCACAATGTTGATGGTTGGTCCCTACTTGCTCCATCTCCAAGTACATCCACATTGGCTTGCACCCTCATCTCTCCAATAGGTGGTGTAGGAGCCATGGATGAGGTGTTCAATGCCTCAGACAATGTGAAAGACTGAGGAAGTCTAACCTGTCGGCTAGCCTCCCCTCTTTGTGGATCCAACTCCACAGATGCTCCTCTAGACTCAGTAGTATGTGTCGCACTTCGAGTCCAAAGAATTGCACATGGTTGTGTCGCTACGCACATGTACTCCACAACATCTCCATCGTATGATGTAGAGGCACCAGATCCAGAATCTGATCTTTGTTGGGCTATAGCTATACTTGCTATCTTCTGCTCCAACTGCTCCAATCGAGATGACTTTTTCAATTTGCTACCTAACGCAATTTTTTTTTTTTCAAAATGGACACCGTTTGAAACTTCTCGGGGACTCGAAAATCTTCAACTTCGATTTCACCCTAAACCTCAAAATTTCGCAATTTCGACACCGTCGAGCCTTGGGCCTAACATCTCTATCCCCGCGCGACAAACTTTACATAATCTATCACCCCACCAAATTTCAGATCAAACGGACATTGTATGATAATCGATGACAGGCCGGCCGCTCCTATTTTCGACCGAAAACTTCGAAAAACCAAATCTTGGACTTCTAGCACTTCTGTCCGAAATATTTCTCGGCCAATCTCAAATTAATGCTCCAAGACAACTATAAGCATCGACCCACTTCGTCAATTTCAAAGCCAGCGCTTCCGTCCCGACAATTCCCCGATTGATTTACACTAAAACAGAAAAATACAGAAATTTGAAATCGATAAGATCCACCTCAAATCGACTCTACTTCTAGATCACCACCACGGGCTGCACTCGAAAGAACGCCATGCATGCTTAACGACCAACGGATCGAAGCTACCATCGATCCAAACTCGCCAAAACACTTTCTGCGCTCCAAGAACTCCCAGTTCTCATCATAGAATCCAATTTGAGTTTTTAAGTAATCTTTTCTACTCTCAAAACGTCCACAAGGACACTCCGCTCATAACCATAGCATAAAAGAGAGATTACAATCAAGCCAAACCCACTTTGTGCTTCAAAGACTCGAGGTTCCCCGCACTAGCTACTATCCACCATAGCCACAATCTCAAAGGCTCAACTGAAACCGGCCTCCAAGGAGCCCTAATTCGAACTCTACCCCTTGAGCCCTAGGACCCCTAACGGCGCCGTCGGCCCTAACAGCAGTCCCCAAAGGCGAACTACGCTAAGCACACAACCGCTCTAATCTGCCAGATCTGCCTCCCGCATACGCCGCACCTACCTAACTAGAGATGCCACTACATAAGTCGGGACAAGGGACCTAACCGCCAGTTAGGGGGGCAATTGTGGTACACTTGTGTTGGTGTATGACGATCCATGTGTTGTGATGTTTGATGTGACAACGATGTATGTTGTGATGCGATATGTATGTGCACAACAACCCAATCGGTATATCCGAAATGCTCAACGAAGGAGTCGATGTAGTCTGCGTGTTCCCCGAAGTGACAGATACCGATGTCGATGTGACCGTCCTCCTCACATGTGCATCCCAAGAAGTCCAATCATAATCTTTGTGCATCTTTCCCACGTTGGTCTTTACCCCTTGCGAGGTAAAGAGACAATGACACACCGGACATGGTGTATCACGCACTGTTTTTGGCGACACCATGAGGGAAAATGAAGCTATAGCTAGCACAAAGAGAACGACAAAGAAACCGAGCACTCCATCATGTATCTCCTCCCACCTGCAGAACCACAACCCCCTAACACCCCACCTCACATTGGAAAATGCTAACTATGGAAACCCTAAAATCTAAAAACACTCATAACTTTTTATTCAAATCTCCATAATTTTCCAACTAGGTTCGAATGGAGGAAAAGGAAGAGATTGGAACAAAAAAAAACCTGACCCATATGTCTAATTGAAGAAAAATCACTCAAAACCCTAAAAAAACAAAACATTCATATCTCACTATATCATTCTCCATAGTCTTCAATTTAGGTATCAATGGAACCCAAATAGAAAGACGAAGAGAATGGACTATTCACTCTCCATATTTGGAAAAGTATGGCCACCTAATATGCAAGAAAATATAGTACCCTTTTCTACTCTCTTTCTCCCCGTAATCTCCATACCCTCCTCCCCTCGCGGTTCAAATTCCTCAATTCCTAAATGGAACGTACAGTTATTGCTTGCACAACAGCTTGTTAATAATGTGACCAAATAGAAGAAAGAACAGGCGAGAAAGTTGTCAAGATGCTACAGGGCAAAAAAGCTAAAAGAGTCAAATTAGGAACAAGCTTGTGTACCATCCAACTTTCCCCTTGTAATTTTTTCTCAAGCTACATAGAAGCTTCACTTGCCATAGGATGTTTTGCATGTAGATGACGTTACTCTACTAGGGGATCCGTAGTTGATCGTCGACCCATCTTACTTCTTCACACGGTTACTCCTTCACATACATTCATATCACACTTGATAGCCTTTGATAGGAGGATCATGGGTGTTTTTGTTGACATCCTCAAACCACAGATCTTCTAGTGTGTGATAGGAGATTTGGCACGGAGATATACATTTTTGCCAATTTTGTGTGGAGGGGTAGGCTTATTATCAATGGAGGAGATTGCACCTATAGCATTTTTTGGCTAGTTGGTCACTCTCGGTATCTTTGTTATCTTCTAGATTTGTGATTGCAGATATGCTCATCCTTGAGATGTATACGAGGGATGTGGATACATGATCATTTCCTTTACAATTACTCTTATAGGATACGAAAGATGCTTTACCTCTGGAGGTCTGACATGTATTCCCGTCTTTTTCCTCTTTGTCCGCCGATTAGACTAGAGGTCTACATTCTACCTTGATGGACTGACAATTTCAACATGCTATACATTCACGCTTAGTGGATCCGGCCATTCCTCGAACTACCAAGGCTAATCTATGCTCTTGCTCCCGCAAGGGCGCAAACTCGTGGATCTTTGCTCGACCATGCATCAAGATTTTCCGACTCGCACAAGCTAATTTTTCTATAGTGATGAGGTTCCATCTTGGCTTGATCCATCCATCTACATCTTCATTACTCACAAGTGAGTGTGGTATCACTTTAGATATAGCAAGTGTACATATGACTCGTTGTCCATTTGGAGGTAAGAGGATAGCTACCCACGATGTCATTAGGGATGTGATGTTTCCTATGACGCAAGAGGGTGGATACCTCATATGGAGGGAGCGTTGGTATGCTTTGCAATCGACTAGGATTAATACTTAGCTATACTTGGTTGAGAGGAGCAGTTTACTATGGCAGACGTGGTGGTTACTAATCCTAGAAGTGACACAATTTCAGAGGAAGTGATCATCCATCCTCTAGAATGGCCGGCGGCAAGTGGAGCGGTAGCAACCAAGATCTCCAAGTATAGTGGTATGCAAAGAGGTTAACTCTTTGTTCCTCTAGCTTTGGAATTATATGGAGCTATGGACACCGACTTCGACATGTTCGTGAGGGAGTGCGCAAAAGCCTATCATACTAGATGGCAAGGGGTATCTCTCTCTTTAGTTTATTGTATAGCCTATTTTAGTCAATATGTTTCCATGGCTCTACACAAAGCACTATTTAGTGCAATTCATATGAGTAAAATCACTTCAGGTGATGCTTCTTTGGATGCTTTTATTGTTTGTAGACCGTTTAGCCTAGATAGTTCAGATATCTTAGCTGGAGTATGACATATTTCCCATTGTGATGCTATTGGGGCCTAGCCCCATGTTACCCATTTGGTTTCATCCATGTATGGCTTGATGGGATCATCCTATCTTTTTGTTATTTTACTATGTCCTTTACTTTCCCCTTCTTCTTCTTCTGAACTTTCCGGTATAAGATGCTCGATCAACCTTGCATACAAAATACTTGCACCGTAGCTTTTGCTGAAAAAATGCAAAACAAAAAATAAAAAATGGCGAGAGGCCAACAAGTAAATACATTTTAGAGAGAAGAGTACATGAAAAAAAAATCCCCTAAATGGAAGTAAGATATCCAAGTTAATCAACCAAAATCAAAGTAATCATGACGAAATGAAATAAATAACTAATTGCAAATGACACATCTAGTAAGTCGGATGGGGATTACTACGTAGTACGCTCAATCCAAATATTTATTCAGTGCATGATAACGCTGCGAGCAGTTGGACCCTTCTTACGATAATATACATATGAACACATAAGTCCATCTTGCCATGTCAAGCTTCAGTCGTTGGAGCTTTTGTGTATTGATTACTCATCGTGTTGACAAAGCTGCAATACCCTCCAATTCACTAGTTTCGTTCTTGACTAATTTGCAAAGATTGTTCACATCAATGCCTCTAAATCACAAGAAGTTAGAAGGTTTAATTTAGACGACACTCTTTGCATCAAAATATGTGTAAATCTAAAGCAGTCACAAAATTAAAATCATCATTTATAAGATATCGTGTATAAAAATTTATACTGATTGAAGTTATTAACAAAATAAAACAAAAAATTTCAATAAAATTGTTGTCATATTTTTTTTCAAATGTCATGGCAATAACGGATATCTTAAAAAATAAATTGCAAATGAATAAAAATTGATAATATAGTTATTTCATAAGAGTTTCATAATCTTATAATTATAATATCATTTTAAGAAATATCTTTAAATAAATCAGTATTTATTTTTTTATGACATAAATCAATATCAAATATATTATTTTTATGTAAAAAAATTTCAAAAGTTCATATTTTTCAATTAAGTATATGGAATTGTTAAAACTTGGCATAATTTTTAAGGAGATGAAATATAACCAAATTGTACCTTTTTTAGGAAATGTTAAATCAATTATTAAAATAATTTTAAAAAATCAATAAAAATATTTAAACACAAATATAGCTAAAAATATAATATAATAAGATACAAATATTTAATAAAAATTAGTTTTTCAAGTTTTTCATATTAAAAAATATATATTATGTAATGATGTCATACATATTTTTTAATTATTTAAATAAATTTTTTATAAAATAAAATTAAATATTTTTATAAATAAATATTATATGCTTCATTTAGACTACCTTTAATATAAAATAAAATCATCAATTTAAAAATATTATATATGAGGATCTATTTCAGAAATCTAATCAATAATGCTACCAACGCAGTTCAGGGTTCACTAGTAGGTTACATCCACATGCATGAACAACATGTTTTCACTAAAACTCAAAGTACATGAGACTCCATAGTAAGAGTCTATATACTAACTACCTAGACAAGTGGTTTAGTATATATAGCCATGAGAAAGAGTATCAACACACATGAGAGTTATGAGGATTCTTCTACAGCCAAGCGCTTAGGCGTTCTCAGAGCGAAGCAATGCCTATGCAACAAAGCAGGTAAAAATGGATAATAAAATTGATAAGTGATACATGTATCACTTCTTTTAAATTTTAAGCACAATTACAGAAATCAATGGTGAAATAGAAAAAAGAAATAAAATTTTTGCGAAGCATTTGAATTCATTAGAAGGTGTCGTTACTTACCGTGGTTAAATTAAAGTTGATTTTTTTGTAATTAATACATGGTTGTCTACACTAAACCCAGAATAATCAAGCTTTTGAAAATCATGTTTAATAAAATATTGAAAAATATATTATTTTTCCATCTTTCATCAACTAAACAGTCTCACAAACTGAATAATTTAGTTAATATCAATTGGAAATTTATTGAAGAAGACATAAATGCAAAAGATTTCATGATGATAGCGAGGACCATACAAATCATTGACTGAATCAGTCAAAAATATGTGCAAGCATCAGCACAAATAAAACATGATAAAAAAGAAAATTTTGTATGAGATTTTATTTCAAAAGTATGATAAGTTCACATCATGACTAAAAACGTTAATAGTAATGGAGAAATCAATGTGTTTGTGTATAGAGGGTTATATTGTTATAGAGGGTGCTCTATAACAATATAGAGATAAGTGAAAGTAAAACAACATCACCTAATGTGTTTGCCAAGCAGACATAGAAACATAAAATAGAAGGCGCAGTCTTGGATTTATACATGAATGTTAAACAACAGACACGCTTCCAGAAAATCATACAATGATGTATTAAAAGGAAGACAACTTTTAAAACACTGAAAAATTTACAAAGTACAAATAAAATGAATTTATTTTTCAAAAATTAATTTTTTAAAAAATTATTTTTTAAAATGATTTAAAATATAAATTTAGAATAATATACAGTTTTTTAATATAAAATTAATAATTTTTTTCATCCATTTGATTTATAATTTTAATTATAAATCAATCTTATTTCAAAAATTATTTTTTATATATTAATATTAAAAAATGTTTAAATAAAAATTTATAATAATTTAAACTTATATTTTTAATTAATAATAATAAAATATATTATAAATATAAATTTTTATTTTAAAATTTTTTATAAATATAAATTTTAACAATTTTAAATATATATAAAAAATTATATATATATACATATTTTTTATTATTCAAAAAAATTTATATGATTTTTACGTATATTTTAGAATATATATATATTTATTTATTTTTTTATTTTATTGATATTTTATATCATTTTTATGAAATTTTTAACAATCATGGTTACAATTCAATAATAAAAAATTTGTGTCATATTGTATTTTTTATGTATTTAATATCAAATATATATAATGGATGAATAAATAAATATTTATTTATTTATTGAAAGTAATAATGAAATACTTAAAGTGTAATAACTTTATGAGACTGTATATTTTTATGATGCTTGAATCTTGAGAAGATCTCAATCACAAATAAATTCAAGTGCATAGTAAAGTGCATAAGGATCACATGTTGACTATGATATATATTATCAAGATAAATAGGATAATTATCTCTAATTGTAATTATATAATGAGATTGAAATACAAGTTCTTTAGTTAAAATATAAAATTAATTAATTTTAATTAGTTCAATGTTAATTATGTTATCATCATAAAAACCTGTTGAGTTGGATAACATCCAATCCATATTATATAGTATAATAAAAAACAATTGAGTTGGATTACATAGAACCTACATTAGCAAGTAGTTGACTCAACCACACATCTTTGTATGCTATGTTTGCAACTTCTTTTATGTATGTCATGTTTGTAATAGCTTAACTATTATTTTTTCTATAGATGACAAAATTATTGTAGTTTCATTTTAAGATGTTCAATAGTTGCATACTTGAGGCTAAAAACATAATGTGAGTATAACATGTGAAACATATGTTAGACTTGTCATACGCCCAATTTGAATGCATATACTTTTATAAATATAAAATTGACATTATCATGTACTGAAGTTTGAATCCATACATCTTAATAAATCTAAAGTTGATGTTATTATATAATGAAATTTGAATCCGTATATCTTTATAAGTCTAAAGTTAACATCAGTATGTAATAAACTTTGAATCAATATATCTTTATAAATCTAAAGTTGACATTAATATGTAATGCAATTTGAATCCATATATCACTACTCTTACCAATTACGTTACATATTATTTAATTCACTTTTCTCACCCTAATCATGGTTAGTGATAAATGAATTTGTGACTGTAATTCTTGTTGCAATGTTATGCAATTTTTCACAAACTGTATTTGTTGCTATTTACTTTTCCTCCACTCAGCCTCGCTTCTTCACTCGCTCAATGTCGATGGTCAATTGAAAGCGAAGTTTGCACTTTCGTTCTTGATATACAACCAGCTTATGACAGCTTGACGTCAGTCATTGATATTCAGTAAAATGGATTTATCATCTTTTTCAATTGCCCATCTTAAAAAAAAAGATTTGTATGTTGGGTTCAAATCTAAATCTGTTCATGCATTCACTTCAATAGATTTGTCACCGTTTCAATTGGATGTCTCAAAGTTTATGTTTTTATTCCTTTGAGTGTCCACATCAAGACTGTTAATGTTACGCCGGTCTCTCTAAAATCCCTGAAATGAAAGTTTGCTTTATGTTGGAGTTCAATGCAATATTAGAGCTTGTACTGTTCTATTGACAATATGTTGTAGGAGCCATTATGTAAGTAAATATGAGATGCTACCTTTTAAGAATGCAGTTTTTTATATTAGCTATTCAATACAACTGTGAACTATGACTGCACTGTCATGGTGTTGTGTCTCCCCAACTGCAGAGCAAGTGAAGGTGGGCCCGCCAAGGGCCCACTGGTTCATGGGGCGAGGATATAAGCAAGTTTCGAAACCCTTGCATACTGAGCCCCTCACTCACTACAAGCATTCAGAGAAAATTGACACCGGCTACAAAGAAAGAATTACAAACGCTCTGCCGCTGATTTCTCACAGTCGCAACAGGCCGACCACGTTGAGAAATCGTTGACAAAATCAGTCCATGTACATCTTGCAGTTGTGCACGACGAGAGACGAGAGTGGAGCCAAGTGGCAGGCAGGCCAACGGGTATGTCATTAGCAATCGTAATCCTGTAATGTGAATTTGACCACTACGATTGTTAACAGCGGGACGAGACGAGAATGCAAAACAAGACAATAGTTTGCTTGAGTTTGCAAAATGTGGGGAGGGAAGCTTTGGAACTATTCACGAGTAGAATTGCTCAAATGGATTGCATATGAGATTATTTGTGTACAGGAGGTTCTTGGCCGAATCGTTGATTGCTCTATTATTGCAGTCGGAAACTGATGTGGAATGCGAGCACGCTATGACGGAGCGTTAGCGTTCTGAGAATATGGGTTTGGGTCTTGATGTTGCCATTACAAATTTTGAGAGGAGTCCCTTGTGCATCGTCGAGTAATTGGGGCTACTCGCTTGATTGAACCTACGGGCTCTGATACTGGACTACTTTTTTATAACAGATCTTGTAACAGCGCTTGCCTCTTGCCCTGCTGAGAAGGCGGCCTAACAAGGCCGGCGAATGTTTAGCAAGGCCTTTACGACAGTGCGCTCGATTGTTGGCATTACAGTTTCGAGGGGCAGGAATCTACGCCCCGCTGCCACCATTCGGCCGGGCGATCGCATATTCAGGTGCGTGCTCTCGATCTCCACGACGCATCATTCTTTGCAATGATTGAGTGCAGCTCGGTGTAGCAGCTCGGCAGCGGTTCTGCATTTAATCTTGTGAATGTTCAGTGTTGCGTTTCGTAGGGCGAGGAGAGTAGATTTGCAGACCTTGCACCGTATGGATTCTGGAAAGCAAGTCAAAGGCGAGGAACTCAGGGGACTGGTTTGTGTCCTGGCTAATCTTAGTTCGGGAAACAGCGCTGAGGTCGATCCTCGGGTAGCTGCAGAATCAGGAGACCATCAAGCGATAGCGGGATTGCAAGGAACGATGGAACAGGTTGTACAAACTAGCAACTTGGGAGAGGCCAGAGGAGGGGAGAGTGGAACAACAGCAGCACCAGCTGGTCAATTGTCTGTGGAGGGCGAAGGAGGGAAGAAGGGATCGTTCTTCGTAGAAACTATGGCTTCTGAGGCAGTACTTTGCCATATATTTCTTGCAGCGAAGTTTCCCCGTCAGGCAGAACTAATTCCTGGAATGCTAGTCGCAACGGAGCTGAAGTTGCCTGAAGGAGCTGACTTGTTGCCAACTCCTGAAGGATCAAATGTGGATTCAACGGTGACAGAGTTATTCGATGTCATTGACTATCTCAAGAATCTACGAACGTCACAGTTCGGAGCGTTTGCACTCTACTCGCCCTTGATACCGTCCACACATACTCTGCTTTCCCAGAACTTCCAGGCTTTCCCTGAAGGCACGATATGTATAGCTGGTGCTCAGTTGCAGGGAAAAGGTCGGGCAGGAAATGTGTGGGAGTCTCCCAAGGGCTGCCTCATGTTCTCATTCACCATCAAAATGACCAATGGACGTTTGCTCCCTTTCCTCCAGTACGTGGTGTCTCTGGCTGTCATCGAAGCATTTGAAGAAAATTGCAAAGCCAAGGGAATTGTAGCACCCGAAGTGCGAATAAAATGGCCTAATGACTTGTATGCCAAGGGTTTGAAGGTAGGAGGCGTTTTGTGCACATCGACTTACAGTGCCAAAACCTTCAACATCGTTGTAGGTGTTGGGCTCAACGTGGGCAATCGAGTTCCAACGACGTGCCTTGATGCACTCATTCAAGAGGTGGATCCTCACGCAAGTGCACTCAGGAAGGAGCAGCTTCTGGCAGCAATCATGATGAGGTTCGAGGAGCTGAACTCTAAGTTCACCTCTGATGGATTCAGTCCCCTGCGAGACTCGTATTATGACAAATGGCTGCACAGTGGTCAGACTGTTGTTCTGGAAGAGAAGGACCCCAAGAGCTCGGAAATGTCACATGTTCCTGTAACGATACGAGGATTGACCTCCAGTGGCTATCTGTTAGCCACAGATGAACAAGGAGAGCAGTATGAGCTTCATCCCGATGGCAACAGTTTTGACTTTCTCAAAGGCCTTGTGAGGACAAAGCTTCAAGGATAAGAGGAGAGAACAGCGAGTCCAGGTTTCTATAGAAGTAGTAATTCTTTCATCTGTGCACTCTCGGAAGTTTACTGAATACTTGTGTACATAGTACGATTAGGAAAGTTTTGGTGATCACTGCTTTTGCGTCCGGAATAGTTAGGAATGAGAATGGGTAGCCAAAAGGCTAGAGGCTTCAGAAGTGTAATTGCTAACATGAGTCAAGTTGTCGAGTCATACAACAGGTCCAACTTTTCCTTCAATCGGAGCTCTTTCAAATATGTTGAAAAATGTTGCATTCAGAGATTCACTATGTCACTCACGTTGTGCTCGTGTGGCCACCGCTGGAAGAAATCAGGCAGCAACAGTGTTTCTACCTTTGGGTCGTTGACACTAACCTTCAGAGTTAGAGGAAACCTCAGATTCTTCAATCTATGATAGGAAGGTGGCGGGTATGATTGATGACGCACTCTCCAGCAGAAGTTCTAAAGTGCCATTTGATATTCAAGTGGAAACTTGAACCCTGCTAAGGGTTCAGATTCTGGTCTTTTAATATGAAGTACCGACACGTTGATGTACAGTATATTTATGGAGTTGCTGTCATCCAGCTCAAATTGAGCTGGATGAGCTCAAATCAAACACACACACACACACACACACACGTTGAGCATAATCTTGTTAGCTTGTACGCAACAATAATAACCGTCCATTTGTTGAGGGTTATTGTTTAGTATATTAGGGTTAATTACATACTTGTTCATAAATATTACATAAATACACGTAAAACCCTAAATCTCCCATAAATTCTTTCTATTCATGTCTGTGCATAATCAGTATTATTGCAATATTTTTTCAGCTACGGTGTGCTTTTGAGTCTAGTTCAGGCTTGTACACTGAATGTTTAGAGTGACTCTCTAACTGCCTAACTTTTGTATTGAGTGGTGAAATTAATGAATTTCCTTGGAAGGAATATCTACTTAGAAATTAGAATGGACTTGCCTGCTGAGAGTCCAATATTTCTTAATTTCGACGTGCAGCAGGCATCCACGATCAATTTTCTAATTTAAAATACTACAAAAGTAATCAAAAAATTATAAATTCCTAAATTAATCTTCATGTGGAATCCCATGTACAAATAATTTTTTGATTTTTGTTTGTGAAGGTCACGACATCTTGATACTTGTGAATCATGTTTCCTCGTAATCTCTCTCCTCTAGTTTGCAACTTACATATAGTTGACTGTAATGTAAATCATTCACCCTTGCAATAATATGTTGTTTGTTCAATCTTTGTTTGTAATCTCATCCACTATTATACATGATGTAGTAGATTTAATTGTACAAACACATGTAACTCTCCCTATCATATCATAATTGTAACCTAGTCCATACCATGTCATCGTAAAAACATTTCCCAACATTGTTTACCTACATACAAAAAATCTATCCTACCACATTCACATGCGAATCCCAACACCTTGGGATGTGCCTAAGCTTGATAAGTGTCCAACCGTTCTCCAACGTGGTCAACAAAATAGTCATATTTCATGAACTTAATTTAATATTAACCATAATCCAAACCCAATCTTTGAATGCTATACATATCTAATGACAAGAAGTTGATAATAAGTTTAACATACAGCCTATGGAAAAAAATTTGATGCAAATGGTAACAACAACATGCAATTTCTCTTCTTACAATATTTCCTTACCCTTCCTTTATTCCTCCTCTATTGCTTAAACTATGTGTGATGTCATTGCTATGCTTAAATTAATTACAATAGTCACATAAATTTTGATACAACTTTATGCGATATATCATAAAGTGTCTTTGAAGTATGCTATCTATCTGCCAAATTACTTTTTAATTTCAATTTTGAATAACTATTTTTTAGACACTCACATCTAAAGATATGAATCTGCCAAACCTTTAGATTAGTTAAACCCTAAATCTTAATACCTCCACATATCATAGTTACATTTAATAATACTATACTCTCATGAGTTATTGCATGATTCATCCATAACTAAGTAATGTGAATAATGTTTGATTTGACTACACATGATAACCACAATATATAGATTTTGTGCCAATTATAATATTTTAATTTATGAATAATAATAAATAAATTTTTATTTTACTTGTGATAAATTTAAATAATTATCTTAATTTATAATTTTTATATGGATTTTTCATTTATTTATAAAATTATTATTGTATGTAATTATTATTTTTTAAGCAATGTGATCAATCCAACATGAATGTAATATTGTATATATTATCATGTTATTATATTTCATGTATGTTTTGAATGTGTAAAGTGAATATTTACTTGTGTAATAAAATTAATTGATTGAATCTCTAATCCATATATATATATATATATCCTAAACCCCTAAACCTAATATATATATATATATATATATATATATTAGATATGTGTGTAAAATATGCCAATTTATTTGTTTATATGTGGAAATTATTTTTACTAGGATAAGGTTTTATGATGCTTGTAAAAACGACGTAGTTAGCTATGGCATCAATTTCACACAAAAGCAATTTTTAGAGCCACAAACTCAAATTTAATGTATGCATCCATATTATGAAGATTGATCTTGATTGTGAGATTTGAAATTTTTTCAAGTTTTCAAATTTTAATCTTGGCATTTTGATATAACATGTATTGTCTATTTGAAATCAATAATTTTTATTCACTTTTTTTGCATCATCTTGTCCATATTAATTCATAGGTTTAATTTTTTATGAGATATAAAATTATCGCTTGTATTCCTAAATCCGATTGTACATTTTTTTAATAATGTATGTTGATAAATCTATATATATCTTTTCATTAAAGTAATATATTTTTTAATATATTTAAAATTTATATTTATATTTAAAATTATTTTTATTTGAATCATATTTTTATATATTTGAATCAGTTATGAATAATTCATAAATCGAATTTTTTCAATTTATATTAATTCATGAACTTCAAATATCTTTTTCAATTAAAATTAATCAATCATCTTTAAATATTTTTTATGATCCGAGATTATATACTTAAGTTCCAACTGATCTCTTAAAAATTAAATTTCATTCTTGATTGAATCAATCAATAGGAAGTTTTTTTCATGAACTCTATATGTTTATTATATTGAGCACTTTTAAATCAATAGAATTTAAAAAAATAAATTTAAAATTTAATAAATTTAAAATTATTATTTTTAATTATAAATATAAATATTCTTAATATCTTTAATTTATTGAAAATTACTTTTAGTCTAAAATCAAAAAAATTATGATTAATACAAGGATGTTGGATAAATACATAATTTTTTCTAATAAAACTTATAAAAATATTATTTTTTAATTTTTTACTCAATTCAATCTTATCTAGAAAATTTCATTGTTTAACAAAAATGATTAGTTTTAAAATTTATTCATGCATATTCAATCACACAACTAAAAATTCATGAAACCATTACGTTGAATATCAAGTAAACGAGCATAATGAATATTACATCTTTGATTTAAAAAAATTTTAAAAAAATTGATGATTGGTTAGTACAAAAATGAAACACTTATGATCAAATATCATCATATGTAATACAATATTGACATTTATCAAATCTCAATGGGTTTTTTGAAAGAAAAAAAAGAAAAAAGTCAATATACTTAAAGTTCATGAAATTGTAACAAACATTATACAAAGAAGGATTAGGGAACATTTGTAATATGGGCTTAAACTCCATGCTTATATACATTTGGAGGCCACAAATCCTCTTTTCTTAACAATGTTGATACTACGCTAAGTACCAAATTTTTCAATAGGGTCTAACTAACTTTATACATCAATCTATAAAGATGTAAAGAATATTACTATTCCAATTAATAAAACTAATTTATCCAACGAGGAAAAATCAATTAAAGGAATACCAGAAGAATTAAGATGGTGCTTTAACTGAGTACGATGTCTATAGATCCTTCTTAAATAATCGTGAACTGATGCTTGCTATTGTGCATTAGCATTTGTCATAGAGGCTCTCAATGTCATCATGTCGCACTTCCATGCATCAAAGGGAATTATGAACGTGTGTTGGCTCCAGAATTATCCCAAATAAGATCCTATTTCTTTAATGCTCCCGTCGATATTGAAAACATTCCGGATTTTATTCATTTTACAAGTAAGATTGTTCCATCCTTAGGTTATACAACTTCTGAATCTCACTATCAAATGAACCCTTTAATCTCTTGGATTAAAGAAGAAATAGAAGGAGGAGAAGGTGCATATGTTGGATTTAAAATTAAAGGTTTCGATGCAAAAACTAGTCTTGAGATATCTCGTAGGAAACTTCTTTATCTGGGCTGAAAAGAGAGATATGAGACCGGTGGGTCATAAGAGATTTTCTTATGAACTTATGTGGAAATGCTTTCTAGGCCTGCTTTCAAAAATAAAGCGAAGTTCTTTTATTAATAGGACTCAGTTTTTTCAAGGCAAGCTCAAACAGGAGCGCCTCAGTACACACGCAGACACAATTATAACCTGAGCGTGACCGGATTTCTCGGGAACTGCTTGTTCTCGATAAAGTTCAACCACTGTAGATTCAAAAAAATTTGGGCAACTACACAGCTGTTACATTTGGTTCTTCAAACGAAGAACTGTCATAACCAAGTGGGAGGATCTGACCAAGTCCAACCCACTTCTTAAGTTAAAAATGACGTTAGGTTGGGTGACTAAGTTTTTGCCTTCAAAATGAACGTAAAAGGTGCAACTATCAGTCCCCATGTATATGTAAATTTTCCTACTACCATTGTAACATGGTACAGAACTGTCGGAACGGAACCTCAAGATAGCCTTGTGAGTACACCTCTTTCCGTTGGAAGCCTATGAATATTCTGGTAATGTATACTCACTGATTTGACTCTTATACCCTAGTGGTATGTATGGAGAAAAAATTATGAAGGGAATGTGTGGGACTGGTCCAGATTCAGACCGCTCACAGACTGGACCCTCATAGCCCCGGGGTATGGTTAAGAATTCGCCGAGACGATTCTCAAAAATACGATCAATCAACGCCAATTGATCGGTGCCATTTTCCCCAATGAACAGGTGGAAGAAATCTGAGGGTCGAGACCCCAGCTAGTCCAAGAATTGACCGACATGCTGCGACTTAGACGTTATCTGTGCTTTGCTCCATAGTCTTTTGTCAACCAGCACTGAAACAAAACTTGCAACTGCACACGGTTCAAGGCGAGTAAGTTCCTAGGTGCTCTGATTTCCAAGAACACTGACCACGATCCACTTCAACTGTAGAATCATCATTTGCCACAAAACAAACGCAGAATCTACAGAATAGTCGAAGGTATGTTCAACCTGTTGCATCTTTAAAAGCAGTGTGTTGTCCATCACTTTTTCGCTCCTTCCCTTGGATCTCAGCATTAATCAGTCCAAACTTGAAACTGCAATCAGCGCATAAAATGAGATTCTTCCAGCCATGAGAACCCCGAGGTGACATTATAAACATTATCTTCAGATGCATATAGTACTCCCACAAACCTAATGCCTGACCTTATCATGTACTGATTCAGGTGGGCACTTTCAATCAGCTCCACCACAAATATCTGCGACAACTGGTCAGTGAAATATGAATCACCTCCCTTAACGTGCGATAGGGCATATACTGAAAATATTACCTGGCGGAAATCAATGTGAGTGTCCACTGGTGTTGCCCAGTCTTGAGTTTTTCCACCAAAGTAGCAAGACATAATTAGACCCATAGGAGCTCCACGTTCACGACAGAAATTGCTCTCGATCGGTAACCTCCTTACGTAAGGTGCGTATGTCACTTTGGACACAGGCTCGAAATCAACAGACGCCTCTATCTCAAGGACTGCACCACGTCTAACACTTTCAAAATCAAGAGTGTATGGAAAAGGAACTCTTTTAGTGGTGTCTTCTTCATCCAGGTTGCTGTCTGTGTCCTTCCCGTCGTCTGCATCCTCAAAATCGGATTCTTCTTCTAAATCAGAATCAAGCCCGTGATCTGTCACAGAGACTGCTATTTGGATGGCATGCCATCTACCAGCCACGAAGTAGAATGGTCTTGACATATTTGGAAGATTCTTGGGAGGTGTTTTCTCTGGCAGTCCGGGTCCGATTAAAACTGGCGAGAACTGACCTTTCCCAGCTCGACGCCAGCCAAAAGTAGTCTGTATTAGATCATGCACCCAGAGTCCTGGAAGAGCTCCGCCTTTAACCCACTGAAAAGAGCTAGGGAACCTTACCATGTACCGCAGCATTACTTCCCTCACAGCCCTGCATCAGTTCACAAAGAGGTAGCGAAGCTGTAAATCTTGTCATAAGAATAAACAGGGGAGACAAAAGAGAGAACACATCACGGAGAGATCCTGGTCGTTTAAAAACCTGTTGAAAACAAACTACTTCTTTCATATAGACGATGTTATGATCTTCCAAGTACCTAACAGGAAGCAACGAACGAACTGCGATTCCTCCAGTGGTGATTCCGGCCTCGCGAGAGGCCTGAGGACTCCACGACCCAGCTGACATCGACACTCGTAACCGGTGTGCCCCATCTTCACATTCTTCTCCATCAACTTCACCGTCTTTAAGCAATAGCTTCACCACGGAGCAGTTTCCCAAGCTGTCCGCACTTCCTTTCAGCTTCCATTTCGAATTATCCCACTGAAATTCTTCCTGTCTGCAAGATCCACCTCGTTGTAGAACGGAGTCCCTCCATATTACTCGGGGGGAGTATCGATTATTCCGTCTCTTCCCATCCACCCAACGTTCTTTCAAATCAGCACAAAACCCAAGGCTCAGACTGTAACAGCCCACAGCTTTTTCACCTTTGGTTTCTGCCTTCCTTCTGGGGGGTTCATCTGTGTCGTAATCTTTACAGACAGGAATCTTTCTCTGATGCAAGACATCTGGTTTAGAAACTTCATCCGAATCATTTGCCGCTCTGATCTCGGTCTCCTCTTCAAGATTTGTTGTACTTGAACCGTGTTTTCCAAGATGTTCAACTAGAGGGGTATGTTTTCCACTTGAAAGAGGGTTGATGGTTCCTTGCCACCCAAGATGCAAGCCCTCGACCACAGGCTTGCTATACTTTCCTCCCGAGCATATTAAACTCTTGAAAACCTGCTGGTCTCCTGCTGATCTCAACTCCGTGAAGTTGTTCCCAGGACCCCTCAAGTCCCATGAGGAGAAGTCTCCGGTATTGCTTAAGAAAATAGTGGTGCTTGTCTTCAGCTGCAATTCGCGCTTGAACCGCTGATACAAAGACTTCACTCGAATGTGCTGTTGCAGACAAAACAAAACCGTGAGTATACATTTTACAAGACAAATCCTCGCATGAAGACTAACCGTGCTATTAAAACTGAAAGTCTAATATCTCGGACCACGTCCATTCATGAGTTCAACTGCAGTCTTAACCATAGACGGAGAATAGTGATGCACCAAAACAAACTGTAGATCGCAAGGAGTATACCTGAAGAACGTCTGCACTTGGACCGAATGTTTTCATCCAGTCCGAAGACTTTGCATGGGGGATGTTTAAGGAATATGTGTGCGAAAGCACCCTAAACTTAAATCTAAATAGATGTAGATGATGAACAAACGAAACTTTATCATAGCCATATCCTCTAAACCGCTCATCGAATCTGGGTATTGATTCTCTTGAGCAGATGACAAATGGCTCGAAACCTTCTTCATATGTGACAGGATATGACCGGCAGACAGCGCAACATATGGTCATCTTTGCGGTCTGCTTGAGATACTTCCCTCCAGCGATCGAAATCTGTCGGCCCATGTCCACAGGGATAATTTTTCAAATGGAAACCACAGACCCAACCGTCTGCCAATCCCTTCCGGATAGCATCGACACCTTGCTCTGCTATTCTCTCTGCACGAGATATTACAGCAGCTTGTTGACGAAGACTCGCAAGAGATCTACCCTGCCTCTGCAACTCCTCTTCGTCGTACTCTGAGAAGGAGTCTCTGGCTACACTCGGCTGATAACTTCGGATCTCATCATCTGAGATGTCTACATCTGTGTTCAAAAGATATTTTTTTAGTGCTCTGCTCCTCAACTTTCTACTATCAACTCTTCTCACATAATAGGACCCTGAGGCATCATATGTCCTTTGATTATTGTATCTGCTTCAATTTCTTACGGTTGGTCTGAAATACCTTCTGAAGCTTATGACAGATAAGATAATACATGATCAACCTCGGGGCTTAGCATGCAAGAGACCGAAACAACTCAAATCTAGCTGGTACGTGTCAACGTGGCCAAAGAAATATACCAGATGGAAAGAAGCATGAAACCGAGAACTGTCATGCATGAAATGAAATGTTAAGTGAATAAAAGACAAATGAATGAGAAAGTGGAACAAGACAAGGAGTAGAAGAACGGTGGAATATGGAAGCCAGTGCGAGCAGACCACCTGTCAGTTTGGCAGTGCTGGAGAACGAAGTGAGCAGTATGAAGGAACCAGTCCAACGCAAGAAAGTCCTCCAGTCTGAAGCTTATGACAGACTGGATATATAGTGCAGTCATGCAACATACACTGCAGCCTATATCTTCGGTCCCTTCCAAAGGAGACTGAACAGAGAAAACTAAAAACACGATAGGGCACGTGAAGTTACCTGTAGATTGTGTAAGCGGTAGATTTGTTGAGGTCGTAAACTTCTTCCATGAAAACTGAAAGCTGGGAACGACCATGGCAGTTTTCTCTTCAGACGCCATTCTCCAAAGACACTTGTACTGCTGTTCATCATCTGAGCACTCTGCACGCTAGCCCGTAAATAGTACCTTATGAGTGCACATATCTTATATCCAAGTAATCCTAGTATTTTATCTATCTCGTCAACTTGATGGACGTCTGAGCTGCAAAGGACGATACTTAATTCTTCATAACTGAACTTTTAGTATTTGCCTGTCATAGCCTGAAGTCCAAAGACCTCGCACCCTGGCTGAGCGGTGCTAGTACTAACATTTCTTCATAAACACTGTACTTCAAAAAAACATCACGGAAACGCTCAACTTTGTATCCTCAAGGAGAATCACAAATTGACAATTTTCAATGTAGTATTTGAAACTGAGTTGACAATACCATTCTGACATTTTACGAAAAATCTTAATCTGCGTGCGTACTTCCATCAGAAGGCTCTACAAGGCCAAGAACGACATAAAGGCAAAACCGGAAACGGTGGAAGTACGACTACAGAAATAAAATCCCGACAAGTTCGAATTTTGAAGGATGACCACGAACCATTGAGAGAAGAGGCGGGCAGAAGATCAACATCCAGCAGAAACACAAGATCTGTGACTGCAAGTTCCAAGGCTGCATTTCGCAAAGCATTTATGGGACAGAGCTCAATGGTAGAGTATTGTTTAGTTGCACAATTGCACATAGGTAAAACTCCTGGCACCTGGCAACAACAGGACCGCCTTTCGACCACAGCTAATTCCAAAAGGATAATATCCAGCCGACATCTCCTCGCCTTTTCAACCTCATCATGTAAACTTAGTACGTCTGCTTTCAGAGCTTCGACGTCAATGTTATGAGGAGCAAATATAGCAGCACTTATGACCCCTTTCCACACACGACACTGTGCTGATAGCCGTTGGAGACGGTCCCATGTGGCAACAGTGACAAGTGTGATATCTCTGGATCTTCTCGGCAATTTGCTTTGCAATGGCCAATTGCCACTAACTGGACGAAGTTTTGAGGTACCGTAGTGGTAACGCAGGTCATGTAAAGCCTCCATGTACTAATAAAGAAGATCAAGCAAAAACATACTATCAGTTGGCTGTGTTGACATTCGTCAATTAATCTCTGCGATTTTGCGAGCAGGATTACAGGAGATTTTGATTGCAGAAATGACAGGATATAAGGAAATCAATGCGGATCGGGAATCTAAATAAGAGATGAAAGAAAGTTACTCCTCACAAGCAACCTGTACATACCTCAGGAGTACTACTCTTGATGAGCGTATCCGGAGGCTTATCAGCACAGCTCCAGTGCCCCATTTTCTCCTCTCCCATAGTCCGGTGTGTTGCTTTGGACCACAAGTATGGAGGAAGACTGTGACGTACTCTTGAAGCTCTTGGAGAGGGTACATCCCAAGCGCATACTCCAGGAGAGAGACAAATTCCTGTGTGAGCCGCTCGCGAAACAAGCTCAGATTTCACGGCGTCATACAGTGATTTCACATCCCGAAGTCGCTGGCTGGCAAGAGGATCAGGACCCAAAGTTTTGATCCAGGCTGGGGACAGTGGATGATCCACATGCACCACAAACCAGTCAGGATGTACCCAAAACCTGCGATTTGCACCATACACATAAAGCAAGAGGATTTGAGGTGCCGATATTAAAGAGGCATTCAGAGCTTTACTAATCCAGACATCGGAAAAAAGACTACATGTTTTAATCAATGAAAATCAGGTTGAATTAGCAACTAACACCGTTTGCATAACTTCACAACCACAAATAGAAACGCATTTCTGGCCTGTGCATTCAATGTTCTCAGCTTATATGAAGTCCGCCAGACTGCCTTTTCTAGGTAATCTTGGTTACAAACATATAATATTGTCCGTGAAGGATGGAACAGAAAATAGATGAAAATTTTAGATCAAGAAGTTGCTGGCGCACCTGAAATCCAAGCTCGCTACATGAAAAGCATGAATGACCTTGTTCCTCCCGTAGCCGATGAAGCGCTCATCATACCTTTTTAAAAGTAATGCACAAATCGTATAAATCGTTCAACCGTTGGGAGATGCTCAAATGTCATCTTTCATTTTACTACCTCAAGATGCAGGCGTAGTTCGAACCAACTTCCTGCCTACTCCGACTGCACCTTTGCATACACGGGGAATTGTGGGCAAGATAAAAGACATTGTAAACTGCCATCTAATCGTAGTAAGAGCATCCATACACAGGAGTATTAAAACTGAAAAACAGAAGTACCATGGCACCAAACGACGAGCACAGAGCAGATAAGGTTCATAACCATCCTTGTATTGGACCTGATACATCTGCACAGATATCAATCGTAAATTTAATGTGCTTTTAGCATTGATAGTTTTGTGGGGATATTCCAACATGGGCTTGTAAAAATAAAGAAACTGAAAAAAAAAGCTAACTTTTGAAACCCTAAGATGTGAAGTTACTTGGGGCAACCACCATTACATCAAGAAGTAACTGAACAAGGGGAAATCCGTGATTATGCACATGTCCACCATTCAAAGGTGGGCGGTGTCTTACTGCAACTGACGAAAGCCATCGCTCGGTATCTGTTGATCCATGGCCCAGTGGGTATACATGTGAAGCAAAAACTCTCACCGTTCCTTGCTCCCACATCTTCACTATGTGGGCCTTTCCTGCAGTACAATCATCTGTTATATTGCAAACCTGTAGAGGACTTCTTCTGAAAACTCAAACTGAAACAGCCTCAGAAGATAAGATCATGTATTTTAGATGTTCCTAGTCCTCTTACCGGAAGAAACAATGCTGAGCCCGGCTTGAATTTCATGCCTTATAGGAGATGATTCCCTTGAAGGAGAAACCTGTTGTAACGCAGGTAGAACAATAACCCTTCTCAGTTCAGTGCATGCTCGGTGATACCCAGCATACACATCATGATTCCAAAGCTCCTCCTGAATACCAAGACCTGCGATATGGGATAAATTTCACGCTTCAGTTTACTGTGCCGTGACAACGACGAAACGATACGATACATCTCAACATCGTAGTTCAGAATCATGATTTTGCAGCATAAGGATCCACATTCTCAGATATAAAGAGAACCTGGAAGAAGATCCACGTCAAGGAGTAAAACTAGCTCTGTTGCGGCAAAGCGTAGCGCTACATTTCGCAAAGCGTTAATCTGTAACATCCGAAAGGCAAAGTAAATTTGAAGATTTCGGCAAGTAAAAATAAATTCTTAAAAAAACGGTAAGATTTTTCTCTATTTTCGTCATGTGGTGCTGGTTGTAAGCTTGTACGACGATCGAAGATGTAATTGAGACAAAGGACAAACCCAAGGAGGCCACATTTGTGTTACAGTACTCACAAAGTCACAGCTCGTCATATTGCGAACAACTTCTGGAACGCTCTGCTAATAGGATCAGTGAAACCCGACATTCAACTGAACTTTCCATTGGGGTAGATACATGAGTTCTCTTTGGACACTTCCACTTCTACGGATACTTGAAGATAAGAAAGATCTGAAAACTGACCAGCATCTCGGGCTAGACCGAAGTACTCAATATCTGTATAGCTAAATATTCACTTACAGGATATTGCCAAGGGTCCGCGCAGGAAAGAACTGAGGTACGCCTCCTTCGATGACAAACAAGAACAATGTCTAGTCGACAAAGCCCAGGACCATCCTCCAGTTTTTCGTGTAAAGCGCGCACCCGCTTTGCAGCAAGACGAATAGAAGCTGGGGTGCAGGGACAGGGAACCATCACAGCAGCGCATATCACCCCACTCCAGCATTTTGTTTGAGCTTCAAGCCTCTCCAACCTAATGGAAGCAAAGAGGGAAATGCTTAAAGACTAAAAGGTTGTGGGAACTTCTGACAATCGTCAGTCGTTGAGAATGCTGCTGTACACACAAAAACCAACCCAAGTCCACCTAGAGGATGATTACCGAACGGACATCAAAGTTCAAAAGAGAAGACAAACCTGTCAAGGGAGCAATGGGTGCAGACCGTAACATCCCCAGCCCTCTGAGAACGCAGAATATCCACATTGCAACGTCAGTATAAAGTGGACAAGAAAGAGAGGAGAGTGAGAAGTCTGAGCTGTTGAATCAGTTCAAATATCTTTTTGCTCGGACCCTATGACTAAAGCAGCCTTAGAATTGAGTATCGATCCACCAACTGAAGAACACCGGATTAGACAGGCTATAATTGCACGTTGAACTCAGGCTGGATACTCTTGTCCTGCGGAGAGTGTAGTCAAAACTTTACCCGAGGCAATCTGCTTCTCAAATAGAGATGCTTGATAATGTACGACGCAGGAGGTATAGCAGCGATAGCCAACGCTAGAGTTTCCATGAAGACGTCGACAAATTCTTTGCATCATCTGCCCCGTGTAATTCTCCTTCCCCAATCAACAACGTGCGTAAGCTGCCGTTCCTCCTCTTGAACTCTCATCTCGGTGCTCCAGAGTTCCAGTCGGCTTCGAAAAGGCTCCCGGCCTGTATTTCAATCTCAGTATGAGCATCTTGTTCTCTGCCTACTCTCACCATCTAAAATTTCCACTTACTATAACTCAAGCAATGGAACAGTGAGTTCAAAGAATAATTTGGGCAGCAATTTACTCGCTGAGTTTCTCACCAACACTTACACTACATTTCAGTCCACTACAGAGCTTCTGCACCCGGGTACTTAATCGTATTCGAGCATTGTTCATTGAATTCCGTGTTTCGATCACGGTACTTGGCTCCAGACAGCATACTGCCACTTTCTGACTCGTACGAAGGATGGACAGAGCATACGGACTTGATAGAGTATCTAGCAAGACCGATCCACAGATGCATGAATAGCAATTCGGATCACCCGCCAGTTCTGGCGACCGGAGCTCTCTATGTCTGCGACTTCAGTTCGGCTAATCAAGAAAATTGGACAACAAGAGAGTGAGTACTCTCAGAAAACCAGCAACAGCAGCGCAGAGGAACTAGCACGGAGATCGATGACCCGTCTCGTCTCTCGCTTCCTTGCGCTGCATCGAGCATCCTTCGCCCAAACCTGTCAAAGGCGAAAGCGCTCCAATTCATTTGCAGCGAGTCAGCGTCTTTAGACAAGGACGTAGTCTGGGGAAAACCATCTGCTGCGAGAATTACACCCCTCAAATCCAGCTTCCACATGAAAAAATGCCACGCTATTCTCTCCATGAGCTTTCAACTCCCCAATTCTCGCAAGTCTAGGCACGTTTGAAGACAACAGAGTTATTATCGTGATCAACCAGGCCTCGGATCAATCGACTGACTTGTAGCCACCCACCAGTGGTTGGCATGCCGACCCCTCTACAGTTTCTTGCTACAGAAAACTCTCTTTCTCTGACTATCATGCTCTTGTGCTCGCGGCCTCAACAGTGGACAGTAAGAGCCACTCGCAATTTATTTCACCACGTATCGTATTCATTCTCCCCAATACCATCATTACCATAAGGAATTTCATCCATAAAATACTGCACACGTCCCCTCCGCACTCGAATCAAGTCTCAACGACGAACTCAGAACTTATAAAGTCTTCCAAGATTGAACTCCTTGTTTCTTTCTCTCTTGCGCGAACGTGCGTACGAAATCAGTGTTCTCATGCCCGCGCCTTGGGCACTGGCCAAGAAAGGCTCGTCAGATCCGATTGAGAAGAAATTTTATCCAGAAAAGCGTCACGCTCGAATAATCCGCATTATTATTATCAGGCTGGAGCGCGCTGCGCTGCTTCCTTCTTGCTGGTGCATGATTTATCAATCGGCTACAGCACCGGTAAACCATCTTTCACCAGCTTTGTGGAGGGAGGACTGTGGACTGCGTCCTGTTAAACCCCAGTGGGCAGGGACCACCTGGCGTGCTAAACTTAGCCAGATCCGGTAATTCAGGCCCTGAGGTTACCCTCCACTGCACCTGGTTACCTTGTGCACTGCAGCACAAGGTACAGTTTTCAATTTTGCACGATAGGACACGCATATTCCGAGCGATCTTGCGGTCCTCCTCCTTTTAGGAGAGTTCTTCCTCTGCCACGTGGAAATCATGCTTTACGGCACCGGAATCCGGATGAGAGCAGGTGCGGCTCTCTTGGCAGGGATAATCGATCCCGGAGCCCGATTCTTGAAAACCGGTGCGGCATCGGAGCCAAGCGTTTTCGTTGCGGCTGGAGCCTACTGGACGAGTACTGAACCACTGGTCAAGGAGACCCATGGGCAACGACACACAAAGCGGCATGTGACCGAGGCGATGTCCTGGAGACGATGTAGCCTCGACAACAGCCTCAGCAGATGTGGCAGGGCTGCAGGGGTCGAAGGAAGGGGGCCTCGAGTGCGAACGAAACAGCTCGGCTCCAAAGGTGAGGGAGGGACTCTCCGTCAGTCTCGAGTCTCCGAGGTGAGTAACGGAGGAAGTTGTTGAAACATTGAGTACCGATTGATCCATCCATGCGCTTGGTAATCAATCACTCCGGCGTCCGGAAGTTGCCCACTGATCAGGTCAGGAGAGGTGGTTGACCGTTGAACTTACTCTCAGCACGTCACGTTCGTGGGCATATTCGGGTATGAACAATTTCTGTTCATGCTGATGTGCATAGTTCCAAAACTGGTCTTGCCTTTTTTATTGATTTGGCTCATCTGACGACCTCCGTTGCCTGCGGCCCACTCTACATGAGCTTTGGGCTTGATGTCCGGAACAGGCCATTTTCCCGTCTCTATTTATGTCTGCTTTACATCTGAAAGCCGCTCGATACCGTAGCAATAAAAATTCAGAACAGGAACCACACTCGACTCTGTTAACGAAAACCGTCCCCACAACAGATTTCGTAGCATTATGTGCTCACTTGACCGTACTAGAGCTTAAATATTTTCCACATTTTGCATCGTTGTTGGGGAAGAATTACAGGCCCCGCGGATTGTGGACACGTAGAGTACATCATAACTCTTGAGGATTTGGATATTACCTCCACATATTTTAAGCAGTGAGACTTTGTGACAAAATTGTATGATTTTATGTCAATCTGTGTGCCTCCACAACAAGTCGGGATCCTTCGAGTTTCATACGCGCAATCGCGAGCAAGGCAGACAACCATAAGAAAGAGCATGGAGGAGCAAGCATGTAATTGTTTCTCCTGTCACTCTCAACATTTCACGTCTTCATGTTTCACACGCTCAATCGCGAGCAAGGCACATAACCATGCGAAATAGACCATGGAGGCGCAAAGCTTATAATTATTTCTCCGATCACGCTCAACATTCACGTCCTTTCGGTCTTTTTCTAAAGTACTGACAACATTCGAATCACTTTCTTGTGTAGAGCGAACTTTTCATCTCAAATCTCTGTAGTTGATGATACCCATCAACTACAGAATCAAATAATCTATCAGAATTGGCATAATCTCCTTCGATTCAATTCATCACACATTAACAGCTTCTGTGCAAGGATCGAGTCAGAGGCAAACGAATGATCGATATTCTACTCAGCAGTGCTGGCAGAAAATTAAGTACAAGGGCATTGCATTCAGTATGACCGCATGGGCAAACTTCCACCTGTTAACCCAAAGCTCTTGACCCTCTGCACGTACTTTCCTGCATACAAATGCTATTCAAATAAATCTCGTTTCACTCCCCTTAGGATTTAGCTGTGTATAGCTAGCTTTGGAGAGATAGCGCTGTACGACCGAAAAGACCATTTCACTCGCGCGCTTTGACTTGACCAGCTTTGAGAGGATTGGTTCGGAGTCATGACTGAGACCCTACCATGGCAAAACGAAGGGGTGGCACCACCGACATGCTAGACACCCGTACGAGGTAGTACGACCTTTCAAATTGTATAGGAAAGAGCAAGCTCAGCCTCTGCATACTCTTAACAAAAGAAGGTGGATCACTCGTTTTCTCTCTGGCGACCTTGTGATGAAATACTTTATCCTATTTTTTTATTGTAACACTTGCCTATCTGTGGTCCCCGTGTGATCTTCGCCAGCTACGTCACAAAAAACTTCACTTCAAGGGCCACATCCAGCAAAAGGCAATTCCAGTCGATTTATACATACGTAAACCAGCACTAGCACAACCCAAAGACGCTTTTCGTCTCGCCGACGACATCGTGGTCTTCTCTTCGGCTGGGCCTGCAAATTAAAACACAGATTCAGTGACCTTGCGCGTCAGTGACCTTCGGTCACTTTACTGTAGTCTTACCACTAAATAGACTAAAAACGACTCCAAACTTGACGTTTATGTACTGCGCTATCCCTGCCCTAGATGATGCATACAAAAGCGGAAGTGCAACTAAGCAAGTCCGTTCTCACCTCCATTTACTCTGGCAGATGTGTTCACACTTCGGTTCAGACTTCAAAGTCTTCCACATTATCATAAACATCATTGGGGCAGCGTGGAATCGTAGACCCGGCGCCTGAATTGGATGTGAACCAATTCCCACGGATCAGTTGCGAGCAGGCTCGACGAAGCAGTTGCTTTACCATCTGAAGTATAATGTCTCGACGGGGAGCTTCATAACGATGCAAGAACCTAGAAACTACTCCGTCTCATGGTCTAGGCATCGCAGACTCCAGGCAACATACATCTCTCAACCTTCTTTGCACAACTAAGAGTGACAGATCAAGAACACGCACTACCCATATCCAAAACCAAATGTATGTTTCCTTAGAACTTCGACCTGGGAAACCCAAATACCTCACCGCTAGGATTTAAAGGAAGAGACACAAGCAATAACTCTTGCTTACAATGAGCTGAGTGGGAGACGTATGTAACATCGGTATCGCAATCATTCTCACAATCCACTTCGACAACGAGCCGACTTGAGTCAAGATCGATGCAGCTCATACAGTACAACTGTGTCACACTCCACGAAATGCAATACTGTCCTCTTAACAGTTTCCCCATCTCAGTGACAACATCTAAGAGATCCCTGCGGCTGACGAAGACCAATGTTCTCGTCGGGCGAATCCACAAAACACACAAGAACTACCCATGATGTCGCCCATCGTTTGTGACCATGCCAAGCCAAAGGCCTCCAATGAAAATATCACAGAATCTTTTCACCTTCAACCTGTAAGTTTGAAAGACACTATCCCTCAAGTCGCTAGTCGTCATCGAGCTTTGGATCATTGCAGAGCAGCACGGCGTTCCACAAGACCAACCACCCAATCCATTCGCCAATTTTCAGAAATATTCAAACCACTTCCCACGATACTGTACGACCAGGTAATCCGACAGGGGATCAATTGGACATATAAGAGGTTCCCTACTAAAGGTAATCGAACGGAGACAAAGTCTCAGCTCCTGGTCACCAGACCAAATCTCTCCATAGCAGCAGGAAAATCTCGCGATGCTAGACCATAAAGTAGCGGAAATGTTCGCTGGTCGCCAACAGCCGTTCCTGCCGATACCTCTTCTGTGCACCCTTTCAACGACTGGATTACCTGGAGTAAGCTCGGACCAAAAGCCTTTTTTCAAACTTATCGGCTTAGTCCGCCCCACCACATCTTCCCGGTAAAAAAGGAAAGGAAGATGCCAGATGAAGCAAGTAATAGTGACGTGATTCCAAAAAGGTGAAGCACGTCGAACTAGGGTAAAGGAACAGTTCTCCTCCAGCACGAACATGTCGATGATAAAGGTCAAATGCTGGATATATAGCAAGTTTGGCTCATCTAAGAACGCCAAAAGCTGAGTCAGTGACCGCCATAACTTATCTTTTTAAGATACTGATTTCAGGGCCACTGAATTGAGAAGCAGATGTAAAATTTTCCGCTTGACTCTTCTAAAAGGAGTGCTCAAGGACTCGTCAGCACTCTGTATACTTCAGGGGCGCTTTGGCCCCCGTCTATCTCTTCCTCTCATCTCTCTCCAAAAAAATTCTGTTAAAAAATCTCTTTCTAGCAGGGCTTGAGGTCTATGATCGAGAGGCTATAACAGGCACTGCTGTACGAATACATCCATTCTTTCACCGGCTGCTGCGAATCCTGGTATAGAACTGGATGAATCCCATCTTCCTAACTCTGCAGGAGAATCCTCCCTATCTCATTACGTGATCACTGCGCTGCCTCAAAACCATCCATGATAAAAGGTCGTTCCATCCAGGGCACGGACTTAAAACCTCTCCAGAGGATGGAAAGCCATTGCTAAATGACTAGAATCTCTCCCTCTCTCCGAGGTCTAACTATTATCAGCCAATAATCAGTGAGTGTGATCTCTCTGTAGAAGGATTTTCATACGCAGTACTTTATGGATGCAATCCCTCTCGTGGACTTGGGACGTTAATCAGCTCTGCTCTATAAGTACAATTTTGTCGCGCTCTCTCTCTCTCTCTCTCTCACTCTCGCGTATGGGCCGCAAGGCTACTCTTTCCAAAGGGGTAAAAACTTCTGCGTACATGTCATTTCTTTCATTTTCTATGTGTATGTGTCTATTTGCATCATAGGCTCTGAGACCTAAACCCAACTGCTTGGGCACTTCACTAAGCCTCTTCTCCTCTGGCCCTTCTACATTCACTAAAGACTATCCACTAATGTAGCCCTCAAGTTACCCTCCTCCTAGTTCTCTGAACACAAATTTTCTGTGATCGGACTCCGCATCTTCAGTGACTAAAGTGTATTCACAATATCTGAACTTACATCTGAGCACACGGCCTCTAAACAGCACTTCAAGGTCTTCAAAACTTCCCTTCGTGAAGTTCGCTGCATAGGCCCGTGCGCTCCCTGCCACGTCACACCACAATGAACGTTCAAATCAGTCATTGATAATCGCATTGATAATGTCGACCGGTGAAATTCTGCGACTAAGCACAACAAATCCAATCCTCCCCCAAAAATTCTCCCCAGTGATTATCTAGGACCGTGAGCGGAGAGTAAGCTTACTCTCCGCTCATTAGCATAACAAAATTGGACATAGCTTACAATGGCCATTTAGTCTCTGCCAAAGAGATGAGATGGCAGTTATCCATATACTATTCTATACCAAACCCTGAACAAGCTTCGCCAAAAGACACATACCAGTATCGTTGAATGAGAGAGGAACTCATATAGTACACAGTGGCTTAGCTTCACATGTCTGCAGGTGCGTGAAACTCGGGGCCTGCTGCGCCAGCACGACAATCCTCACAGGTGAAAGATATTCCTGGAAACCTGTCTTCAGCGTGTCGACCGCATCCCGGCTTGTTGCACTCTGTGCACTTTGGCAAACGGTACCAACAGGCTGAACAGAGCAGATCTAGACAGAACGTTTCCTCGTAAAGTACATCATCGACGCATGTCCCACATTCTTCACATCGGGCAATGCACAAAGTACATCCTCTGCATGTAAGACCAGGGTGCGCTTTCTCTTGTTGGCACGTCTCCCGAGTGCAATCATAGACCACTCTTGCATTTCCACATTTCGGACAAGGCTCCACATCTATTGGGCGCTCATCGTCGCTTGCAAGCTCACGCTGAATGCCATAGTTGCCATGACGGTAATAATAGGGCCTGTAACTCTTACGTAATTCTTGTTGATCACGACCGTGTTGTAAAACGCCAAGGAGAACGTCCAGCTGTTGACGCGTGATATTGTACACGCCTTTGATCCTCAGGAGCTTGATGCCAGATAATCCTCTCGACCGACTCTCCACTGCGTGTCTTTCGACCATCCTCACAATTGCTTCCGCCTTAATTCCAGTGCACCTCGGTATACAAAGCTGCCAGAAAAGAAAACCAAAAAGAATCATGACAAATGGAAGACATCAAAGCGAGCTTAAGGAGCCAAAATACATCTGTTCCATAATGGAACTGAACACCAGGGAAAAAGATTAAACACCAAAAAACGTGGACACCAAAAAAACCTGATCAGTAAATTTCAAGCACATAAGGAACTACGATTCACTGCATGCTTTCAAAACTAACACTGACCTTTTCCAGCTCTGGATTGAATGAAAGAACTTGTTCGAGACCTGCGGAAGTTATCCTTATGCACTCCAAGAGAGTTAGACTCTTCAGATGTCCCTCTGCTCTCTTGGCCAGATTAACAAGGACATCGTCCGTGATGCTCATACTCATAGGCGGCAACACGTTTAAGTGCTGCCAAATGAGCACATCTCCAATCACGGCTTCTCTTAAGGACTTGCTCACTCTCTCTAGTGTAAGAAGAGAACGAAGATCAAGATGAGAGAGGGCAAAACTAAAGCCTTCTGGGGGACCATCATTTTTCCCATCCTCAACATCTCCAGAGATATGTTGGCCACCTTCGCCTAACAAAAATCCAGTTCGGTTCGCACAAACATTCAAATCGTCCTCTTTCGAGTCTTCTTCCCAAAGCTGTCGACCCCTTACTTCTCCCAAAATTTCTTCGTTCGAAGATGATCCCGGTTGCACAAAAGCATTTCCAGACCATACTCCTCCCAAGTTACACCCGACAAGCCCTCCCTTGATGTAAGGGCTTGTTGTCCTACCCATCATTTGCCCAACCACAGGGTCGCTGCACGATGTAGATAGCGGGCTAAGATGCTCTACGCAAGGATGCACAAGAGATTCATGGTCATCATCTCCGTGATAATCGATTCCTGTTTTCAGAATGGGACCTTCGGGGGGTCCCAGACAAGCGTCGAGCGCCTCTTCCCACAGAGACTTGCTTCCTCCCCCCCAGTCCAAGACTGCTCGTTCATTGACAAGGTCGCCTGCACAGCGACCGTATTTCTCCAAGACGATAGCCTCATCCTTGAACCCCTCGGTCATGAGATCCATATCAAGAACCCCCGCACAGCTTCTCAAATCTCCAAGAGTCCCAATTTCGTCTCCTCGTTTCTCCTTTGAAGCACCGAGCAATCGACCCTGGCCGATGCCATCACTTGCGCGGGTCTCGGCTTGTCTCCTTTTCTCGCCAACAAGTTCAACTTTGTCATCATGTTCTCTCTTACCAAGCGTTCCCGCACATCCAATAGAGAGAGCCGAGTCCTTCACGAACTGACCCCTAGTCATCCTGTCTCTCTGTTCTCTGGTAACATTCGCGTAACCACCACCAAACCATTCCTCCCTGTAGCACCTACCTTTTCCCCAAGGTTCAGGTGCCTCGGTCCCAGTGTCAGAATCACTTTGATCATCCAAAGGAGTGTTGATCAGACGATCACCACGCATATCCTGTAGTGGCACACACGGTCCGGGATCAAGACCAAACTTCGATCGATCGTCTTCTTGTAATGTGGACCATCCAGTTCTCCACTGCCCTCCATCCATGACAAACCCTCTCCTCGCGCCACCACCAAACCAACCGTAACCGAGATAGTCCGAGGCGGTATTTACGAACAAGGACGCCATCTCTGTAAGAGGTGGTAACGAGAAGCGCTGGAGGCTGGCTCACGGGAATGAGGATAGATGAACGCAAGTGCAAGAAATTTGATACACTCGGCAGAAACCTGCCTGCGAAGTCAAGATTGTTATCCAAAAAAAAAGAGCTGTGTGGGGCTGAAAGCAATTTGATTGCCAAAATCGGGAACAGAGTGCGTATACAATTAACTAGATGTTGTGTATAGAAATATAAATCTCCGGGGCAGACTGCGCAGAAAGAAAACGGAAACAAGAGCAAAGGTAATGTGCTCCAATTTAGGGTTTTTTTTTTTGCTTTTTTTTCGTGAGAAAGACTTTACTACGCAAGCACTTCAATGCTTGCATCAAGAAGTACGGAAAATTCAGAAGTTTGAGACAGTCTGGCTAGATGACAGCAGTCGCCAGCAAGCTTGATGTGCAGTACAAAAAGAGAAGGCTTACTCAAAACGGTTTCTCTCTTTCGAAGCTCATCAACAAACAGAACACAAACATATCTCCTGCAGAACCAGGAAATCAGCGTTAAGAAGAAACCTCGAAATCCTATCTTCTTCCTCCTCCTCCCTCCGCTCCGCTCCTCTCCTCTCCTCTAGGTCAGGTCGTGCGTCCAGCCTCGGCCGCAATCCTTCTCCTCACAGACAATTTTCCAGCACCCCCTGCCTCGGAACCACTTCTCACAACCTTTGTCCTCAGTCCCTCCACCCACTCACTTGCATTCCTTCCATCCATCCACTCCTCCCCGACTTCTCTCCACTCCACAATGTCTCCCTCCCCGCTCCTCCTCCCACCAGGTCCATACACCAAACCCCCACGCAACGCCACGGTCACGCTCACAGCAGCGCGGGGTGACTAACGCGGGCGGAGGCGAGCGGGGCGACACGGTGGCTTGGTTGGGCTGGGATGGGTGCTGGGGCGCCCAAGGGATGGAACAGAAAAGGTTGTGTTGTTCTATCCGCCACCTGCTTGCCCAGAGGAAAGGAAGAGATTCAAACACACACTCTCAGTTACTCCTCCCTCTCCATACTCGTCGTCCTCCTCTCGTCTCCCCAGTCCCCACCGCCTCCTCCTCCCCCCATCTCCCTCCACTGCACTGCTCCTCTCAGGCTCAACAACAGACCGACCGACTGACCGACCAAGCAGACCGCTACGATCGAACCAACCGACCGACCATCGCTCGCTCTTTGTCCTTCCCTCTATTCTTCTTTGTGCTTTCTTCTCTTCTCTTCACTTCTCAATCTGTGTCTGTCTCACTCGGCCTCACTCTCAACATTTCCCCTCAAATGCTTCCTGCACCCGTTTTGCTTTCCGCCATTTCCACATGGCCTCCTGAACTTGACGCGTGGAACTGCTCCGCTCCCCTTTGATGGATGTTGTGGCTTCGCCCTCATGACCATCCAATGCCGCAAATCTCGACCGTGCATTTGCTCAATCCGATGGTTCTGTCATTTTTTGGCCGCATCTCATTACATGGCGCATATCCTCTTATCAGAAGTGATCCACGTATGAGTTTCGAGGATATCTTTTTAAGATTGGACAAGTCACCTTTTGCGCGGCAGTAAAAACAATGAAACCTTGCAACATCAGCACAATAAAACTGAAGATAGAGTGAAAATGGTCTACTGTATGTAATCAGATTCTTGAGACTTAACACATGGAAGAGGGTTATTTTCTACTCAATGTAGATGTAAGAATCTAAAATCCAAGTATATTAGCTCTTGTAGTTGGTTCATCTTCCATATCTCCTATTTTAGAAAAGTCAATTATTTTTAGAAAAGCTCAGCATCAGATATGGGGGAAAGTTCTGCCACTGTCAAATTTGACCACATGTGAAGCTCATACCTACATTCTTATTATGTTGTTTATTCTTAATACACTCTAATATGTGAAATACGGACTTCATCATCAAAAAACATGACTGTGGCTTTCTTGTTCTGAACATGTCCTTCATTTGTGTGGTTTTAAATGTGTGTCTATTAATTGGAAAAATCTTTGGGCCCAACTTGATATAACTTTTCATCTAAAGGAAATTTTAATTACGTGATTGATTATTTGAAGAGAAAGTTCAAGTTTGTTGGATTGATGTGCATTTTTCAGTAATAAGTGACTCTATTTGAAATGTAAGAATTGAATAATAACAAATTCACACAAGACCGGAAGTTTGGCTGATAAAAATTGTTGTTAAAGCCTCTGACCCGCTGAGCACCGGAAAAGAAAATCAATAATGGAGTAGATTTCTGGCATCGAAAAGTTGTTCAAGTTGTCCAGAGCAGAATATGCTGAAAAGAACATAATTTATAGCTCTTGTGTATGATAGAGGTCATCTCAAGGTCGGCACTAATGTCGTCCAAGTTCTTCTTAGTGTTGTCTTGTTAAAAGGAAAAAAAAAAAAGGATATAGATGGTCGACCGAAAGTCTCTCCAGCAGGGACTCAGGGAGTGAAAGGTTCTTTCAAACACGCGCGTCCTTCAACGGCAAAGACATAAAAGAATCTGGCGTCCAACGCGGACTAGTTTATGATGAGCATACCTATATCTCTGATAAATTTAGTACGTAAGGTACCAACTTAGAAAAGGCCAGAACACGGGGACTGCAGACCGGAAAAGTCTGGAAAGCTTGCAAAGTACTGAACAAAGATGCTGGACACCATTACATGCAAAGCTGACGTGCCCTTTGTCTCTCTTATGCGGAAAGCATAAGAGAGACAAAGGGCAGAGAGTAGAGTAGTCTAGAAGTAGTTTCTTTACATATAGTATCGTTATGCTTTGCATATTATAATGATATTAAGTGATTTTTCTCAAATTGGATATATGGGTATGGTCTTTTTTATTCCAATTTTTTTTTCTTACATTTATTTTATTGGGATCTAGTTGAAAACTTATGGAGATTCAACTGGAAAGTTATGAGTGTTTTTTGATTTTAGTGTTTTCATAATTAACATTTCCTCGAGGAATACGCAAACTACATCGATTCTTTTGTTGATCGTTACAGGTATACCAATCAGGTCATGGGAGTGGTTAGCTTTCCATACATATTCTTTTCTAGGGCTTTTCGAGAGTAGGTTCCTATATCCACGTTTATTACATATGCTCCCTTGTGCACTCTATGACAAGGCTAGACGTGCTTTTCGGTTGAAGCTCGATTGGTTGGCACGTGATCTCATGGACGAGTAAGCAGGATTTTTGTTTCTCTTACTTTGGAGATTTCGAGCATGGAATTGGGTTACATTGCAGGAGTCACACAGGTTAGGAGTCGGATTCATCCACATGATACTTCTGATTCGGCTCGATTGTGATGGTGTAAGATCTTCGTGTAGGCCGAGGAGTATAGTAAGGCCGCGTGGGCCTTTCATCCTTTGTCTATGGCTAGTCCTACTAAAGAGACTATTTCCTCTTTATGCCTTTTACATCCATCCATGATCGAGGAGATATCATTAGAGGTCTTGGAGTATCAGCCAAAGGAGCCATTATGTCTTGGTAGATCATTTGCCCATTCTCTAAGCACAACCCCACACTTATCCTCATGAGGCTTGTTAGGGATGATATATGACCATCTTCGAGATTGCTTTTAGGCAGATGATACCTTTAGTGGTTTCACTTAGTTGTTCCATGTGGTTGCATTAGTTACGAGAGGGGAGATTACATTGTTAGTTAGTTAAGTGATGGGTGCTAGTCAGATTCTTGCAATGAAGAATACACTAGGGGCATTAGACCGATTGCTATTGGGGAGATTTTATTGCATTTAGTTAGTTGTACCGTGGTCCTACAACATCGTTCACACAGTATATTTGTCCATCCCAATTTGGAGTTGCCACATCATTAGTTTGTGAGTCAGTATCGTTGGGCATTAGAGCACTTCTATATATCCATCGATGCTTATACTTATCTTGGGGCATTAAATCGAGATTGACCAAAAAAGATTTCAGAAAGAAGTGCTCAAAGTCCAAGATTTGATGTTCAAAGTTTTCAGGTCAAAAATAGGAATGACATGATATAAGATTATCGTATAGTGTCCATTTGATCTGAAATTTGGTGGGATAATAGAAGGTGTGAAGTTTGTCGTGTGCGGGTAAGGATGCCAACCAAAAGGCTAACAATGTCAAAATTGCAAAATTTTGATGTTTAGAGGTCTAAAATTGGAGTTAAAGATCTTATGTAGAAGTTACAAACGGTGTCCGTTTGCACACAAAAAATTTCGTTAGGTAGTAAATTGAAAGAGGTTAGTTCCAAGAACCATCTTGTGCAATTGGATAACCAATGTCATATTATTGATATGGAGAGCATAAGATCTCCAAAATTGAATTTTTGTTTTTTCAAATGCCCTTCGAAGGCTATGTCAGTCCGGGTTGGATTTGTTTGACCCCTTTGATAGATGTTTTTGAGATGGAGTATTGTTATTTATGTTTCTTGTGATTGATATACCTCTATCTTTGCTTTGTGTTTGTTCACCACGTTTGTTTGTATTGATGTTTTGTTGTTTGGAGTGTAAGTGCTCATGTGTGCTACCGATAGTGGGGCTGGATTTGTGGACCAATCAGACTATCCATATTTCTCCCTAGTGAGACAAGATTTGCAGACCTGTAGACTGGGTGAGTGACAGTGGTGATGGCAAGTTTCAAGTTGCCATTGTGTTAGCACCTTGTGGTGCCTCAGGTATCTTCTATTGCGATTTCTAGTTCCATCTGGGGACCTATTATTGTACGGTTGTGGAGGTGATACATTGGTGTCACAATGTAGTTCCCTGGAGGTTGTCACCAATTATGTAGTGGCATCTCTAGTTAGGTAGGTGCACGTATGCGGGAGCGTATACAATCTAGATTAGAGCCGGTTGTGCGATTAGAGCGCCGCCTTTGGGGATCGCCGTTAGGGCCGACATCGCCGTTAGGGGTCCTAGGGCTCAAGGGGTAGAGTTCGAATTAGGGCTCCTTGGAGGCCGGTTTTTTAAGTTGAGCCTTTTAGATTGTGGCTATGGTGGATAGTAGCTAGTGCGGGAACCCCGGAGTCTTTGAAGCACAAAGTGGGATTGGCTTGACTATAATCTCTCTTTTTATGCTATGGTTATGAGCGGAGTGTCCTTGTGGACGTTTTGAGAGTAGAAAAGATTACTTCGAAAACTCAAATTGGATTACGTGGATGAGAACCGGGAGTTCTTGGAGCGCGAAAAAGTGTTTTTTGCGAGTTTGGATCAATGGTAGCTTCGATCCGTTGGTCGTTGATCCGTTGGTCGTTGAGCATGCGGGCGTTCTTTGGAGTGCGGCTTCGTGGTGGTGATCTAGAAGTAGAGTCGATTTGAGGTGGATCTTATCGATTTCGAATTTATGTATTTTCTGTTTTTAGTGTAAATCCGAATCGGGGGTTGTCGAGGGCGGAAGCGCTCTTTGAAATTGACGGCGTGGGTCAATGCTTATAGTTGTCTTGGAGCATTAATTTGAGATTGGCCGAGAAATATTTTGGACAGAAGTGCTAGAAGTCCAAGATTTGGTTTTTTCGAAGTTTTCGGTCGAAAATAGGAGCAAAGCAATTATTAGATTATCATACAATGTCCGTTTGATCTGAAATTTGGTGGGGTGATAGATTATGTAAAGTTTGTCGCGCGGGGGTAGAGACGTCAGGCCCAAGGCGTCAGAATTGTGAAATTTTGAGGGTTTAGTTCCATCTGGGGACCTATTATTGTACGGTTGTGGAGGTGATACATTGGTGTCACAATGTAGTTCCCTGGAGGTTCCGGAGGAAAGACTGCTTGGGTTAGCATTGGATGCATCCATAGCGGAGTACGGAACCAACCTTGGCCTTTGAGGTTCACAGAAGACTATGATTTGGTTTCAGAGAGTGACAAAGCTGAGCTTGATGATATCTTGGAGTGTATATCCATACTGTTGTTGTGGGACATGGACAATATTTATGGAGCCACCAAGGGTCCCATACAATATTTGAGTATAGTTGGCACTATTGAGTTGGATGACTTCATACATGAGTTTGACTCATGGTGTGATTTACAATGGATGCGTAACTCTATGTTATTAAGTCCGTTTATGGCTTGGAAGGGATTATTCTAGCATCTAGAGAGTCCACCAATGGATGATTATCATGGGTTCCAACGTGAACACCTTGAGGAGACTGAGTTCTAGAGACAATATTGGTCTCCAAACTACAATAGTATTACTTCATATACAGTGTTCGGTGGTGTGAGTTCATCCTCTATACATGGCATTGATGATACGGTTGGAGCTAGTCGAGTTTGGAAGAGTTAAGAGGTCCCAACCTTTAATCCTATTCTAGAGTTCTTCGCACGGTTGAGAAGAGACTACCAAGGGATGAGAACTAACAAGCTATGAGGCTTCCAGAAGTTTCAACTAAAGACAGGGGAGAGTTTTTGAGAGGCATATACTCAAATGCGTCGGTTGATTAGTGTTACCCATGGGGTGATAGAGGCACAAGCTGTCCAATATTGGTATGGGATATTGGACATGGAGTTGAGATGTAAAGTGAGAGATGTTATCTTACTAAATGAGATATCAGCTACGTTGGCCATTGTGTTTTGTCTTGATGAGCATATTGAGCTCATCATGCAAGAAGAGAGGGTGGTGATTGTTGGGTTCAGCAAGGATTCACCAACTTCATCAACTTCTTCACGTTACTAGTCTAGAACACAAACCCGGAGTGATTATGGTAGACATGTGGGATAATCTCGACCATCCGGACAGAGTGGGGAAGGTGTTGCATCATGACCATTGGCATCCTTTTCAAGTCAACAATCAATTGTTGGGATGGTATGTTTGACATGTGATGGACTTCATCATAACAAGGATTGCCTTCAAGGTTGAAAGATGGATCCTGTTGGATCAAAATCATGTGAGCATTATCACATACATCATCACATGGATCGATGTTTTGATCTCCATTCAAAATTACGATCAACAAGAGTTGTCATGATAGTCCCTGGAAGAGGACGAGGAGTTCAAGGTGGTAGGGGTAGTGGTAGAGGACCAGCCCCTACTCAAGTGTTAGCCCATGAGGCTAGTAATGAGGTGAACATGGCATCTCAACTAGAGCAGTTGGAGCAAAAGATAGCAAGTATGGCTATAACCCAACAAAGATCAAATTCTGGAGCTGATGCCACTACATCATATAATGGAGATGTTGTGAAGTACATGTGTGCAGCGGCACAACTTTATGCAGTTGCTGTGACTCCTAGTGCGACACATACTACAGAGTCTATAGGAACATCTGTGGAGTTCGATCCACAAAGAGGGGTGGCTAGCCGATAAGTTAGACTTCCTCAGTCTTTCATATTGTCTAAAATATTGAACACCTCATCCATGGCTCTTAGACAACCTATTGAAGAAATGAGGGTGGAAGCCAACATGAATAAACTTGGAGATGGAGCAAATAGGGACCAACCATCAACATCGTCTGAAGTAGCATCTTGTGTAATGTTGGGGGCGGCAAAAACTCTTGTTCATTTTCTTGTTTTCTCAACCAAGGATTTATTGGCGTTGGGGGTGTCATCATCCCATGTATTATAATTGACAACCACACTTTGCAAAAATAAAGAGGATGTGCGGTTTGGTTCTAGTAGTGTTAGCACTAGTAGTGTTGATCATGGGATCAAGACAACTACTTGTGGAACTTGACAAGTTGTTGCCGCTCGAATGATGGAGTTATCAGCGAGGCCGGCATACGAGCGTACCAAGATGTCACCAAATGTGATGATGTTGGATAACATGAGTGGTGTCTTCTGTTTGATTGGACCTTCAAGAAAGGTTTATCAACCTCAACGCATGTTGTTGGATTCTAGTGCACAACCCCTTATATTGGGTTCGGATGCACTGCTTGGTCTTGGTTTGCGAAAGATCTATGTGGAGAGATGTCCATTTCAGATTCAGAAATCTCTTGGAGGTTCTAGTGATGCCAAGACACCATACATCACCTCAATGGAGTTGAGTATGCAAGTGCAACCAGATCATGTCACAGATAGCTCGACAACGCAAGCATGTGTTTTGGTTATACTTGCAGAGTACTACGATGAATTGGTGGGTGTGGTAGTGTTATATCCGATGGGGTTAAGCATTGATTATTGGGAGGAGACAATCTCTTATTGGCCAGGTTGGCAATCTGATGAGGGTCGAGTGAGTCGATTACATGTACCATTCATAAGCGGTTCTAGGCCTTTACCAAATGGAGGTTTGGCATATGTTGCAGCCTTCAATACTTGTGTTACTTGGCCTAGTGATTTTTTGGAGGGCAACATGGATGCACATGATGGTCCTTGTCCACAGGATGTGGCTATCATGCCAAGTTTTAGTGGAGTAGTGTCATCACATTGGATGGATCACTACATACTTCATGTATGTAGCTACGACAGATTGCAAATTAGCTAATACATCAAGCTTGGAGTAAGTTTTTTGCTACGGAGAGGGAGGAGACGAAGAAAGTTAGTCCCATTTCCACTATGTTGTTACCTTTATATGGAACGTCTATTGCTTGGCAGTATCCAAAGGAGGCTTAATGTGTGTTGGATCTGTTCGGAGGATTAGTACAGTTTTGACTGTTGTTTTGCAGTCTAGCATACGAGTATATCGATACTTGTATGTGAAGCGAGATGAGATTGCAAGGTGAATCTCATTACGCCATGTGGCATAATTGGTGCGGAGATACCAGATCTTCTACCATTGTTGGCGGTTCATGATATCAACATGCATTGCCGTCAGATATTTTGTTGCTAGGGTTGCAAGACTCTCCTTGACTTGACACCATATATTTGGTTATTGCTAGATGACCATGTAAGGGACACACATGTGATGAGAATGGTCATGGGCTATAGGATTCACGTTCTTGCATGTTTTGGGAGATGTTACGTGTGTTACGTTCTCTCCAATCACAACAGACATATTTTCCGGTATACATTTTGGAGAATGTTCTCTTGTTGGATGATCCATGTGTATGGGTGATGATGAGTGCACATCGGGTGCGCTCATGGATTGGACCAGTGGTATTGCTAGATGCAGCAAAAGTAGGATCTCGTGCACACCATCCACGTCTATGGTGGAAAAATCTTCTTCCAAGGGAGGTTTTATTACGAGCATATTACAGAGTGGAGAGGATGTAATTGTGGTATAGGGGCATTGAATGATGCTTGAACACAATCACATACCATATATCTGGCCACAAACTGTTGCACCTTAGTTTGCATACCTCTCCATCAATAGTGACTTTGAAGTAAACTATATGTACGCTTATCTCCAAAATGACCTAGCTATTCATGAGCATGTCTGACCAATTGTGTTATATGAGATGGAAGTGGCACAACACAAACGTTGTCATCTCCCCATACTCAAAGAAGGTATCTATCTTCCCATCTAAACCATCGAGCTCTCTGTAAAACTCAATCCCGCTCCTTTGCACTCAAAGTGCCCACGAAATCACCTTTATAAAGATACTCCAACACCACCATGTCGTCATGGATGTCTCGGTTTACCATCAAACCGTCCTTAGTCTCAGTGTTCAAGGCTAACATATAAACTCTCTGACCCAAGAGAGATATCACATAGCTCTCAAGCGCCAACATACTCAAAAAGTCACATGCATGCCAACCTGTCACCATCTCCTCATCAGTATCACCGTGCTATCAAGCCATGATTTCGTCAACTTGACTTATACATAAATTTCAAGTTAACCTATCCGCATCATGGTTCACCACTCCTGGTCTATGAACAATCGTGAAATCATACTCTTATAGAATAAGAGCCCATCGTGCAAGCTTTCTTGTAAGTTTGTCTGATTCCATGAACCATTTCAATGGTTGATGATCATTGATGAGATTGAAGGAGTTTCCAAACAAATAATATCTGAAATGTGCCACCGCCCAAACACCTATCAAGCATTCTCCTTCATAAGAACTATACTTTGATTTGTTGTATTGTTAGAATGACTTGCATAAGTCACTACAAACTCCTTCTCCTTATCATCATGTTGGGTAAGCACTGCTCCCAAACCCAACATACTTCAGTCAATGTGTACTTGAAACAGATGACCTCTCACACGTCTCTTCAAAATAGGGGCAGATGTCAACCTTCCCTTGAGCTCAATAAAAGCTCTCTCATTTTAATCTCCCCAATGTCACTCTTGATCTAGCTTTGTCAACTTTGTCAAGGCTTTGGCAATAGTGTTAAATCCTTGCACATATCGATGATAGAAGTTTGCAAGTCCAAGGAAGGCTCGAACCCTACTCACATCCGAGGGTTGTGGAATACACAAGATTGACTCCATCTTGGTTTGCTAAACTCTCAATCCTCCTAGGAATATGGTATGACCCAAGTACTCTACCTATTCCTGAAAGAACTTGCACTTTCCAAGATGCAACTTGAGGCCATGAGCAATTATTCACTCAAATATATCATGCAAATGTATCTCATGTCCCCTCACTACAGCACTATACACTATAATATCATCGATGTAGGCTCGGGCACAATCAATCATAGCTTGCTCTCTCTCTTCAACATTGGATTCCATCAACTGCTACAAGCAAGAATCCCATACAAGTCAAGGCCCTCCCTCTCTATAAGTATGGGAAGCAAGGTAACTCAACAACGTGGGTAATGCAGCTCTTTGCTAACCCACAAGGTTCACCACTATTATGGATGACCTATTCGTACAAATCACTTCTTGAAAGTGTCTATCCACATCCAAAATACTCTCCATTGTGAGAGTCCAACGATATGTTTGCCATTGACTATACGACATCATCGATATGTGTTAGTTATGGAGGAACATTTTTCCAAGTGGATTGAGTTGGTGGCCTTGCCTAACAAATCAAGTGAGGGAATAGCTTATGCGTTCTTAGCTTCCGTGCTTAGCCAATTTGGTGCACCAACAGAAGTGTTGACTGATCAGGGTACTGAGTTTTTGGACGAGTTTCAATCTTTGTGTGATCGAGTGTTGATCAATCATTGTACCACCTCATGAGATCATCTCAAGACTGATGGTTTAGCAGAGAGAGTTGTTCAGACCGTGAACAGAGGACTAAAAAAGTTTGGCTTGGAGAAAGGTCATCTGGGAGACTGGGACATCCAACTACCATGGCTGGTCATAGGTTATAGATTTAGCCGGCAAGCATTTCTAGCATCATTCTCACCATACTTTTTATTATATGGTAGAGATCCAGACTTACTTGTAGCTATTCGTCTAGAGTGAGTTGATGTTTTGGTTAGGATGTGTTCAGAAAGGGCAGAACTCTTATGTAGAGGAATGCCAGGTCCATTTGAGAACCTTACTATTGCTCAGCATAGAGATACTTTGGGTTATGCTATCATCTGAGGAGGCGGATATTGACCTTCAATTCGTAGATTTCATGACAATGATTACGTTTACTTGCAATAGAATGCACCGACCACATTGGATGTCATGGTTAGGCGCATGATTCTACGAGTACGTGAGATTTTACCTTCTAGAGTTTTGGTATTGGAGGGTCGTGATGGTGTGATTTGGAAGTATCATGTGCGTAATTGTGCACCATGTCACCTTCCAAACATTGATGGTACTATGCACTCAAGCCTAGCAATTGTGCATGCATGCTTGAGATGTATGTAATGTGGATTAGCTGGTGGAGTGGTCAATATGTTGATTTGTGATTCTTGTTCGAGAGGATGACATATGTCATGTTTGACACCTCCTCTCAATGTAGTGTCTAGTGGGCGGTGAAGATGTCCTCGATGCGTTTAGCATGCAAGCAAATCTGACCGTTATATGATATGGATTGTAGATAGACGACTAACGATGGGGCATTATAGGACTCGGCTTCCTTATCTTAGCCCCACGAAGGGCATATCATGTAATGAATGGACTAGATGGCTACTTGGTGTTAGAGGGATCTAACCGCCAGTTAGGGGTGATTATGATAGATTTGTGTTGGTGTATGGCGATCTATGTAGTGTGATGTTTGATGTGACAGCGATGTATATTGTGATGCAATATGTATGTGCACGACAGCTATCATGACTTATGTAGCGGCATCTCTAGTTAGATAGATGCATGTATGCATGAGCAGAAACATCAATTAGAGCCTGTTGTGGAGTTAGTGCCGTTCGTATTGGGACTACCGTTAGGTCGGACATCACCGTTAGGAGTCCTAGGGCTCAAGGGGTAGAGTTCGAATAAGGGCTCCTTGGAGTGCAGTTTTTGAAGATGAGACTTTGAAATTATGGCTATAGTGGATAGTAGCTATTATGGGGAACCTTGAGTCTTTAAAGCACAAAGTGGGTTTGGCTTGACTATAATCTCTCTTTTATGCTATGGTTATGAACGGAGTATCCTTGTGGACGTTTTGAGAGTAGAAAAGATTATTGTGGTACACTTGTGTTGGTGTATGACGATCTATGTATTGTGATGTTTGATGTGACAACGATATATGTTATGATGCAAAATGTATGTGCAAGTTATATCACGCTCTTTAGCTTTTTTTGTATTTTTAGGCAACATGTTTCTATTGCTCTAAATAAAACACTAGGCGGGTGCAATCCAAAGGAGATCAATCACGTTAGGTGATGCTTCTTTAGATGTTCTTGTTGTTTGTAGATCGTTGGGTCTTGTCACGACTTATGTAGTGGCATCTCTAGTTAGATAGGTGCGCCGTATGCAAGAGCGTATACAACAGCTTAGAGCCGGTTGTGCAATAAGCGCCCGTTAATTAGCTTGGAATTGTTTGTTAGGGTCGACAACGCCCGTTAGGGGTCCTAGGGCTCAAGGGGTAGGGTTCAAATTAGGGCTCCTTGGAGGCCAGTTTTTTATTGAACCTTTGAGAGGTTATGGTGGTTAGTAGCTAGTGCGAGAACCTGGAGTCTTTGAAGCACAAAGAGGCTTTGGCTTGATTGTAGTCTCTCTTTTATGCTATGGTTATGAGCGGAGTGTTCTTGTGGACGTTTTGAGAGTAGAAAAGATTATTTCGAAAACTCAAATTGGATTTTGTGGTGAGAACTATGAGTTCTTGGAGCCGGAAGGTGTTTAGGTGATGGTAGCTTTGATCTGTTGGCTATTGAGTGTGCATGGCATTGATGGAGTGCAGCCCGTGGTGGTGATCTAGAAGTAGAGCCGATTGGAAGCTGATCTTATCGATTTTGAATATCTGTATTTTCTGTTTTAGTGTAAATCCGAATCAGGAATTTAGGAGGGCGGAAGTGCTTGCTGAAAATTGATGATGTGGGTCGATGCTTATAGATGTCTTGGAGCATTAATTTGAGATTGGCCAAAAAATATTTCAGACACAAGTGCTCGAAGTCCAAGATTTGGTGTTTCAAAAGTTTCGGGTCGAAAATAGGAGCAGCATGCTATTAGATTATCATATAGTGTCCATTTGATCTGAAATTTAGTGGGGTGATAGAAGTTGTAAAGTTTGTCACGCGGGGGTAGAGATATCACGCCCAAGGCTGATAGTGTCAGAATTGCGAAATTTTGAGGTTAAGGGGTCTGAAATCGAAGTTGAAGATTTTCAGAGTTCCGCAGAAGTTTCAAATGTTGTCCGTTTGCAACAAAAAAATTGCGATAGGTAGCAAATTGAAAAAAGCTAGTTTAAGATAATGCCTTATTTGGCCAGATTACCCGTGTCAGATTATTGATCTAGAGAGCAGAAGACCTCCAAAATTGAGTTTTTGTGTTTTTAAATGCCCTTCTAAGGCTATGTGAGTCCTGGTTGGGATTGGTTTGACTCCTTTGATGGATGTTTTTGAGATAGAGTATTGTTCTTTATGTTTCTTGTGATTGATATACCTCCATCTTTGCTTCATGTTTGTGCACCATGTTTGTTTGTGTTGGTGTTTTGTTGTTTCGAGTGTTGGAGCTCATGTGTGCTGCCGATAGTGAGGCTCGATTTGCGGACCAGTCCCGACTATCCATGTTTCTCCCCGCCGGCGGGACTTGCAGACTTGTAGGCCGGGTGAGTGCCTATGGTGATGGCGGGTTTCAGGTTGCCTTTGTGTCGGCCTTACCTTATGGTGCTTCGGTACCTTCATTGCGGTTTTAGGTTCCGATTGAGGACCTATTTTTTTATGCGTTCTGCGGAGGTGATACATTAATGTCAAAGTGGAGTTCTTTGGAGGTTCCAGAGGAGAGACTCCTCAGGTTAGCATTGGGTGCATCCATAGCAGATTACAGTCTCAACCTTGGCCTTTGAGGTTCACAAAAGACTCTAATTTGGTTTCAGAGAGTGACAAAGCTGAGCTTGATGATATCTTGGAGTGTATACCCACACCGTTGTTCTGGTTATGGATGATATTTATGGAGCCATCAAGGGTCCCATACGATATTCAAGTATAGTTGGCATTATTGAGTTGGATGACTTCATACATGAGTTTGACTCATGGTGTGATTTACAACGGATGCGCAACTCTACGATGTTAAGTCCGTTTATGGCTTAGAAGGGATTATTCTAGCATCTGGAGGGTCCGCCGATGGATGATTATCATGAGTTCCAACATGAACACCTTGAGGAGACTGAGTTCTTCAGACAATATTGGTCTCCAAACTACAATAGTATTACTTTGGATACAGTGTTTGGTTGTGTGAGTTCATCCTCTATACCTGGCATTGATGATAGAGTTGGAGCTAGTCGAGTTGGGAAGAGTTAAGAGGTTCCAACCTTTCATTCTATTCTAGAGTTCTTCGCACGGTTGAGGAGAGACTACCAAGGGGTGAGAACTGACAAGCTACGAGGCTTGCAGTAGTTTCAACGGAAGACTGGGGAGAGTCTTCGAGAGACGTATTCTCGAATGCGTCGGTTGATCAGTGTTTCCCATGGGGTGATAGAGGCACAAGCTGTCCAATATTGATATAAGATATTGTATATGGAGTTGAGATGTAGAGTGAGAGATGCTACCTTACTACATGAGACATCACCTACATTGGCCATTGTGTTTTGTCTTGCTGAGCGTATTGAGCTCAACATGCAAGAAGAGAGGGTGGTGACTGTTGGGTTCAGCAAGAATTCACCATCTTTATCAACTTCTTCACGTTACCAGTCTACAACACAAACCCGGAGTGGTTATGGTAGACATGTGGGATAGTCTCGACCATCTAGACTTAGTGGTGAAGGTGTAGCATCTAGACCATTGCCATCCTTTTTAGGTCCACAATAAGTTGTTGGGATGGTGTGTTGGACATGTGGTGGACCTCATCACAAGAACAATTGCCTTCAAGGTCAAAGGATGGATACTGTTGGATCAAAATCATGTGAGCATTGTCACAAACATGGTCACATGATGGATCAATATTTTGATCTCTATCAAGAATTATGATCAACAAGTGTTGCCATGGCAGTCCCTGGAAGAGGACAAGGAGTTCAAAGTGACAGGGGTGGCAGTAGAGGAGCAGCCCCTTCTCAACTATTAGCCCATGAGGCTAGTCATGAGGTGAACATGGCATCTCAACTGGAGCAGTTGGAGCAGAAGATAGCAAGTATGGCTATAGCCCAATAAAGATCTGATTCTGGAGTTGGTGCCTCTACATCATATGATGGAGATGTTGTGGAGTACATGTGTGCAGTGGCACAACCATGTGCAGTTGTTGTGACTCGTAGTGCAACACACACTACTGAGTCAAGAGGAACGTAAGTGGAGTTGGATCCACAAAGAGGGGAGGCTAGCCAACAAGTTAGACTTCCTCAATCTTTCACATTGTCAGAGGCATTGAACACCTCATCCATGGCTCTTAGACAACCTATTGGAGAGATGAGGGTGCAAGCCAATGTGGATGTACTTGGAGATGGAGCAAGTAGAGACCAACCATCAACATCGTCTAAGATAGCATCCAGCGCAATGTTGGGGGCGGCAAAGATTCTTGTTCATTTTCCTGTTTTCTCAGCCAAGGATTTATTGGCGTTGGGGGTGTCATCATCCCATGTACTACGATTGGCAGCCACACTTTGCGAAAGCAAAGAAGATGTGTTGGTTGTTTCTAGAAGTGTGACCACTAGTACTGTTGATCAAGACAACCACTAGTGGAACTTGGCAAGCTGCTACCGCTCGAATGATGGAGTTACGAGCGAGGCTGGCATACAAGCGTACCAGGGTGTCACCAAGTTCGGTGATGTTGGATAATAGAAGTGGTGTCTTCTGTTTGGTCGGACCTTCAGGAAAGGTTTATCGACCTCAATGTGTGTTGTTGGATTCTCGTGCATAACCCCTTATGTTGGGTAAGTATGCACTACTTGGTCTTGATTTGCGAAAGATTGATGTGGAGAGATGTCCATTCCATATTCAAACATCTCTTGGAGGTTCTAGTGATGCCCTGACACCATACATCACCCGGGTGGGATTGGCTGTGCAAGTGCAACCGGATCATTACACGGAAAGCTCTACAACGCGAGCACGTGCTGTGGTAACACTTGTAGAGTCCTATGATGTATTGATGGGTGGGCAGTGCTAAACCCGGTTGGGTTTAGCATTGATTATTGGGAGGAGACAACCTCTTATCGGCGAGGTTGGCAATCTGACAAGGGCCGAGTGAGTCTATTACCTGTATGATTCATTATCGGTTCTAGGCCTTTACCAAGTGGAGGTTTGGCCTATGTTGTAGCCTTCAGTACTTGTGTTACTTGGCCTGGTGATTTGTTGGAGGGTAACATTGATGCTCATGATAGTCATGGTCGAGAGGATGTGGCTATCATGCCAAGTCTTAGTGGAATAGTGTCATCCACGTTGGATGGATCACTAGATACTTCATGTATGTAGCTACAACAGATGGTTGATCAGCTCATACATCAGGCTTGGAGTGAGTCTTTTGCTCATGATAGTGAGGAGACGAAGGAAGTTATTCCCACTTCCACTATGTTGTCACCTTTAGATACAACGCCTATTGCTTGACAGTATCAAGAGGAGGGTATATGTGTGCTGGATTTGTTTGGATGGATTAGCATAGGTTTGGCTGTTGTTTTGCAGTCTAGCATACGAGAACATCGATACTTGTATGTGGAGCAAGATGAGATTACAAGGCGCGTTTCATTACGCCATGTGGCCCAGTTGGTGCGGAGATACCTAGATCTTCTACCAGTGTTGGCAGTTCAAGGATATCAGTAGACCTTGCCGTTAGATATTTTGTTGCTGGGGGTGCAAGACCTTGTTCGCATGGCACCATACATTTGGTTATTGCGGGATGGCCATGTCAGGGCGCACACGTCTTTGTAATGGTTATGGGCTCACGAGGATTCACGTTACGGCATGTTTTGGGAGATGTTACGTGTGTTACGTTCTCTCCAGTCACATCAGATCTATTCTCCGGCATAGATTTTGGAGAATGTTTCCTTGTTGGATGATCTACGTGCACGGGTGATGACAAGTGCACATCACGTACGGTCATGGATTGGACCAGCGGTATTGCTGGATGCAGCAAGAGTAGGATCTTGTGCACACCGTCCACGTCTATAATGGACAAACCCTCTTCCAAGAGATGTTTTATTGCGAGCATATGACGGAGTGAAGAGGCCCTCACTTCTCACAGTGAAGAGTATTTTAGATGTGGGTAGACACTCCCAAGCAATGGTCTATGTTGACATGTCACCCATGGCGAACCTTGAACCTTACCAGGTCGGCCAAGTGCAGCATTACCCACATTGTTGAGTTATCTAGCTTCCCATGCTTACAGAGAAGGAGGACCTTGATTTGTATGGGATTCTCGCTTGCAGCGGTTGGTGGAACCCAACGCAAAAGAGAGAGAGCGAGCTATGGGATTTTGTACTAGTACTATAGCAGTATCTACATTGTTAGAGGCATCACGACATCAGGTGTTGGGTCAAGCTATGGACCTGAACTGTTTGACATGGATTGTGAGCCTTGGATTAGATGAGCAGAGATGCATGCGATCCACATGTATGATTGCAAGACCATTGGTAAGCTCTTTGCCTACCGAGACGGCGGAGGCAAAAGCTGGGGTGAGAAGTGCCCAAGATCTCATCCTTGGTCTTATGAGGATGTTAGAGAAGGAGAGGTAGGGTCTTCTTCGAGTATCGTTGGAGTTTTTTGCGCGGAGCAAGCGGTGGTTACCACTTTAGACCTTTGTGATATAACACAAGAGGTTACAGCTACAACAATAGGAGTTGTTCACACTAAGATAGTGGAGCCTGGTATGAGAGCGCAGAAAAAGCTTTCTACTCAAGAGGTTGTCATTTAGCAACCATATATTGAGATTGGTTCCAAAGTGATAGAAGAAGAAAGACGTAGGGTGTGGAGGTTTCTAAGGAGTTTCTGAAACTGTTTTGTCTTCAGTATGAAGGATTTAGGCTATTTGAAGGGACCTTGTATACGGATTGACTTGACAACAGATGCATGAGTCTTCCGACGTCCCTATCGATACAGTGATATGGAGAGAGATCTGATCCAAAGAAGATGTCAAGACCTTCTTGAGGCTAGATTAGTGGAGATATCATATGGAGAGTATGACTTTGCTATGGTGATGCTAGTCAAGAAGGATATATACGGTAATGATACATATAGATGCATGTGTAGTGACTACCGATCTATCAATCGACAGACAAAATCTGATCGGTATGCTATGCCTACACTTGAGGAGATATTTGATGCAGTTGGGCATGCAAAGGTTTGCAAAGACATTGATTTCTGAGCAAGATATCATCGATTCTGGATTCGAGATGAGGATAAGGCCAAGACGACCTTTTGGGCAATTGATTCGCATGGCAAGGATGTGTTGTATCAGTGGAAGTTCTTACCATTTGGGTTGAAGAATGCACCTGTTGAGTTCCAAAGAGTGATGGATAGGATCCTAGCCTGACTTGATTGTGTCCGAGCCTACATTGATGATATTCTAGTGTATAGTGCTACTTTGAGAGAGCGTGAGATACATTTGCATGAGGTATTTGAGCAACTCATTGCTCATGGCCTCAAGTTGCATCCTGGAAAGTGCAATTTCTTTCATGAGTTGCTAGAGTACTTGGGTCATACCATATACCCATGAGGATTGGGAGTTCAACAAACCAAGGTGGAGGCAATCTTGCGTATTCCACAACCCTCAGATGTGAGTAGGGTACGAGCCTTCCTTGGACTTGCAATCTTCTATCGTCGATATGTGCGAGGATTTAGCACTATTTCCAAAACCTTGAGTGGCATTGGGGAGATGAACATGAGAGAGGTTTTGTTGAGCTCAAGGGAAGGTTGACATCTGCCCCTATTTTGAGGAGACTTGTGAGAGATCGTCCGTTTCAAGTACATACTGATTGGAGTATGTTGGGTTTGGGAGCAATACTTACTCAACATGATGATGAGGGGAAGGAGTTTGTAGTGGCTTATGCAAGTCGTTCTAGTAGTGCAACGGAATCAAAATATAGTTCTTATGAAGGACAATGTTTGGCAGTTGTTTGGGTGGTGGCACATTTCAGATGTTAATTGTTTGGAAACTCCTTCACTCCCAACACTGATCATCAACCATTGAAATGGTTGATGGAATCATATAAGCTTACAAGAAAGCTTGCACGATGGGCTCTTATCCTACATGAGTATGATTTCACGGTTGTTCATAGACCTAAGGTGGTGAATCATGATGCAGATGGGTTAAGTTGAAACCCATGTACAAGTAAACCGGGGCTCGATGGCACGGTGATACTAATGAGGAGATGATGTCGGGTTGACATGCATCTGCCTTTTTGAATATGTTGGCACTTGAGAGGTATATGATATCTCTCTTGGCAGAGAGCAGATATGTCAGCCTTGGACGCTGAGACTGAGGATGGTTTGATGGTAAACCGAGATATCCATGATGACATGCTGGTGTTGGAGTATCTTTGTACATATGTTTTGGTGGGCACCTTGAGTGCAAAGGAGCGAAATCGAGTTTTACAAAGAGCTTGACGGTTCATATGGAAAGATAGACATCTCCTTTGAGTATGGGGAGATGGCAGCGTTCTTGTTGTGCCACTTCCATCTTAGACAGCACAGTTGATTAGACATGCTCATGAGGAGTTAGGTCATTTTGGAGTAAAGCGGACATATAGCTTACTTCAAAGTCATTATTGGTGGAGAGGTATGCAGATTGAGGTGCAACAATTTGCGGCTAGATGTATGGTATGTGATCGTGTTCGAGCATCATTCAATGCCCCTACACCACAACTACATCCTCTACCACTTATGGGACTTGGTTATCGTTGGAGCTTGGATTTTGCATGACCTTTGCCATTGACTATACGACATCATCGATATGTGTTGGTCATGGTGGAGCATTTTTCCAAGTGGATTGAGTTGGTGGTCTTGCCCGAGAAGTCAAGTGAGGGAATAGCTTATGCGTTCTTAGCTGTACTACTTAGCGGATTTGATGCACCAACAGAAGTGTTGACTAATCAGGGTACTAAGTTTTTGGACGAGTTTCAGGCTTTGTGTGATCGAGCGTTGATCAATCATCGTACAACCTTAAGAGATTATTCCGAGGCTGATGTTCTAGCAGAGAGAGTTGTTCAGATGGTGAAGAGGGGACTAAGAAAGTTTGGCTTGGAGAAAGATCATTTGGGAGACTTGGACATCTAGCTTCCATAGTTTGCCATGGGTTATTGCATTAGCCGGCAAGCATCTCTATCGTCATTCTCACCGTACTTTTTATTATATGGTAATGATATAGACTTACCTGCAGCTATCTGTCGAGAGTAAGGTGAAGTCTTGGACTTGGATAACCCTGATGTTTGGGTTAGTGTGTGTTCTCAAAGGACAGAACTCTTCCGTAGAGTCATGCCCATGGCATTTGAGAACCTGGCTATTGCTCATCATAGAGATACTTTGCGTTATGCTACCATCCGAGGAGGTGGATATCTACCTTCAATTTGCATGGCATTTGAGAACCTGGCTATTGCTCATCATAGAAATACTTTGCGTTATGCTACCATCCGAGGAGGTGGATATCTACCTTCAATTTGCAGATTTCATGTTGGTGATTACATTTACTTCCAGCAGAGTGCACTGACCACATTGGATGTTATGGATGGTCGCACGATTCTACGAGTACATGAGGTTTTACCTTCTGTAGTTTTGGTATAGGAGGGCCGTGATGGTGTGATTTGGAAGGATCATGTGCGTAATTGTTCGCCATGTCACCTTCCAAACATTGATGGTACTATGGATCCAAGCTTGGCAATTGTACATAAAGGCTTGATATGTATGTTATGTGGATCAGCTGGTGGAGCAGCCAGTATGTTGATTAGTGATTCTTGTTCGAGAGGGTGGCATATGTCATGTTTGACATCTCCTATCAATGCGATGCCAAGTGGGCGGTGGAGATGTCCTCGATGCGTTTAGCACGCAAGTAGGTGTGACCGTTACATGATATAGATTGCAGATAGACGACTTACGATGGGGCATTGTAGCACATGGTCTCTTGATCTTACCCCCACAAAGGGCATATCATGTTATGGACTATTAGAGGGACCTAACCGTTAGTCAGGGGGACGATTATGGTACACTTGTGTCGGTGTATGACGATCTATGTGTTGTGATGTTTGATATGACAGCGATCTATGTTGTGATGCGAAATGTATGTGCACAACTTATGTAGTGGCATCTCTAGTTAGGTAGGTGCGAGTATGCGGGGAGCGCATACATCGCTTAGAGCGAAGTTGTGCGCTTAGCGTTGTTCGCGTGACCGAAATAATTTTGTTAGGGCCGGCAGGCGTTAGGGGGGTCCCTCGGGCTCAAGGGATAGAGTTCAAATTATGACTCCTTGGAGGATAGTTTTTGAAATTGAGCATTTGAGAGTGTGGCTATGGTGGATAGTAGCTAGAGCTTGAACTTTGAGTCTTTGAAGCACAAAGTGGATTTGGCTTGATTATAATATCTCTTTTATGCTATGGTTATGAGCGGAGTATCCTTGTGGACGTTTTGAGAGTAGAAAAGATTTAGGGTACACTTGTGTTAATGTATGACGATCTATGTGTTATGATGTTTGATATGACAAGGTTGTATGTTGTCATGCGATATGTATGTGCATGACAAGCTTCGTGCTAAAAAGATTATCGTTTAGCAACTAGATACTACGTCTTCTACATCTAGTGTTGGTGGAGAGGGGATTTGGGATATTGAGATTGGTCCCAAAGTGAAAGGACGAAAAAGACGTAGGGTATGGAGGTTTTAGAAATAATTTTGTCTTCAGTATGAAGGATTTAGATTGTTAAGGCCGAAGGGAGTTGGTATACTGCTTGACTTGACAACTAATGCACCAATCTTTTGTTGTACATGTAGATACAAAGATATGGAGAGAGATTTGATCTAAAGTAGTTACTAGACTTGTTGAGGCTGGATTAGTGGAGATATCATATGGAGAATATACTTTTGTTGTGGTGATGCCAATCAAGAAGGATATACATGGCAATTATATCAATAGACGCATGTGTGATGACTATCAATCTATCAATTGAGAGATAAATCCAATCGACATGTTATGCTTACACATGAGGAGATCTTTGATATGATTAGGCATGCAAAGATTTTCAGTTCATTGGATTTACAAACATGATATCATCAATTTCAGATTGAACATGAGAATATGGCCAAGACAAGATTTTGGGCAATTGATTCGCATGACAAGGATGTGTTGTATCAATGAAAGTTCTTACCATTTGGATTGAAGAATGCACATGTTGACTTCTAGAGAGTGATAGATAAGATCTTACTCGGACTAAGTTCGGATCAAAGCTTAGATCTTATCAATCAAGTTTGATTATGCATGAGCTTGTATTAATGATATTTTGGTATATAATGCTTTAGTGATGAAGCATAAAAGACATTTGTAGGAAGTTTTTGAGCGATTGATTGCTCGTGGCCTCAAGTTACATCTTAGAAAGTGTAAGTTCTTTTATCATATATCTATGAGGATTGGGAGTTCAATAAATCAAGGTGGAGCCAATCTCGCGCATTGCACAATCATTAGATGTGAGTAGAGTGAGATCCTTCCTTGGACTTGTAAACATTTATCGTCAATATGTGCAAGAAATTAGCAATATTTTCAAAGTCGTGACAAAGCAAACAAAGCTAGATCAAGAGTGGTATTGGGAAGATGAAGAGAAGATAGCTTTTGTTGAGCTCAAGAAGAGATTGACATATGCTCCTATTTTAAGGAGACTAGTGAGGGATCATCCCTTTCAAGTACATATTGATTGGAGTATGTTGAGTTTGGGAGAAAAATGAGGAGAAGGAGTTTGTAGTAGCATTTGCAAATCTCTCCAACAATGCCAGAAAATCAATGTATAGTTCTTATGGAGTAGAATGTTTGGCAACTGTTTGGGATATGGCACATGTCAAAAGTTATTTCCTTTCAAATTCCTTGATTCCCATAATTGATCATCAACCATTGAAGTGTTGATAAAATCAGACAAGTTTACAACAAATCTTGCATAATGTGCTCTTATCCCACAAAAGTATGATTTCACGGTTGAACATAGACATTGAATGTTGAAACATGATACAAATGGATTAGATCGATATTCATGAACACATCAAGTTGACAAAACCATGACTCGATGATACGATAATATTGATGAGGGGATGGTGCTAGGTTTACATGCATTTGACTTTTTGACTATGTTGAGTACAAATATCAAGAAGTTAAAATCTCTAGTTGATTAAAGTTCCAACTAAAGATGTAGTTCATTTTAAGTGATTGAAAAGTACTTTACCTATTGGAGTTGACTCGCATCAATTCTATAGTGATACAAATCTATGTTTGTCATTTTTTTTTATTTTGGTGAGCATTGAGTTTGATATGTATGGAAAAAGAGCAATGAATACTAGATTTAAGCAACCAAAATTTTCATCAACTACTTTTCGTATCATTGTTTTGAATTATTTATTTGTAAAATATTATTTATCATTTTTGAATCAACAATTAGTTGTAAGGATGATGTGTTGAACATGTGATGATTCACATCATAAGAAAAATTGGCCTTCAATATGAAAAATGGATGGTGTTGGATTAAAATCATGAAAGCATTATCATACGATCAATTAATATTTTGATTTCTATCTTAAATAGCAAAAAATGTTATCAAATATCATAGTCAAGAACATGTAGTTCAATATGACAAGAGTGGTGGTAAATACTCATACCCATATCCATGATGAGAATCATAAGATATATTTGACATATTGATTACATTAATTCAAGTAAATGGTAGCTACACTAAGTATGATTATAATTCCACAAGGTTTAGATTTAGGAGCTAGTGTTGTTGTTTATGTAATGGATGGAGTAACACATACATGTGCAGTTGATGTGACTCGTAGTACATAAACTCTTGAATATAAAAAAACATCAATTGAATTGGATCTATAATGTGAAAGGTTTGCTAATAATTCATGTTTTTGAAATATTTTTGACTAATTGAGTAACTCATTTGAGGATCTAAGTGGTCTATAAAAGATTTGAGTATGGACGAAATTGTCAATGTATTTGAAGATAAGGCACATAGAGCCCAAGAATATATATTATTTGAGCCAGTATCCAATATGATATTGGGGACCGTGCAAACTCTTATTTGTTTAAGTATTTTTTTAGCCATTGATTTATTGATATTTAAGAGTATTTCATCTCATGTATTATAAAAAATCTCCAAACTTTACAAAAACAAAGGTAATAAGATGATTATTTTTGATACTGACAACACTAGTTTTGTAAGTTTAGATACATACATTTGTAAGAAATTTTTTTGATCCTTAATTCAGATTATTATTTTTTATGTTCAAGTGATGCATCATCAAAGATGTCTTGAATGAAGTTAACCATGCAAGTTAAGATAGATTTGTGCCACAAATTAATTAATATAAAATTATATATTATTGCTATACTTGTAAAGTCTAATAATTTATAATGTATTGATGGGTGTAGTGGTGTTATATCACATTAGTTTCATCATTGATTATTGAGTGGAAACAATCTCTTATAAATAAGGTTGATTTAGTTCATAAATAGTTATAAAAGTTTACACAATGAAGGTTTGAAATTTATTACACTCTTTATTGCAAGTGTTATTTGACTTGTGATTTATCAATAAATAAGATGAATATATATAATATTTGATGATTCATTTATGTTGATATTATTTAATTACTAAGTGATGTTATTTATGTTAGATGAAACTCAATAAAAAAAGGTATAGGTATAGATCATATACCTATATATTAATACTCATAATTAAGTATACAATCCTAATGACTACAACATGTACTTTGATCTTATAGCTAAGATAGTGATGACATTAGATTGCAAACCTAATTGTAAGTATATATAGAATATGTGACTGGGCATATTTTTTCGAACCCTAAAATTGCTGTTTTTTTCCTATAAATATTTTTTTAAAACAAGCAATTTTTTGTACTAAGTATTTTAAATTATGCATAACTCAAACTTTCTTGTTTGTTTAATATACTATTTACGTTGTATTTATTATCACAATCACCTAATTGATATTTTCTAATATTGTTATTAGGTAATTATGATGAATTTTTTTTCACATATCAACACTTCCTTTCATATGCATGCTAAAATGCATTGCATCTAATAACATCTTAATCGAATCAAGATGTAGACTCTAATTCTATGTTATGCACTACTCACATTACTTTCAGATATATTGTAGTAGTTTATATTGTTCCTAACATAATGGAGTCCTAAACAAGATAGATTGAAAGGTAAAGGTTGAGATTAGACTCCTTTAGTATTCTAGAAATTGTAAGAGTAAGAGAATTATTTTAAATATTACCATTAATACGAAGTCATTCCTCACATATTTATTGCACAATTCCATTCAATCCCATCAGTCAATATAATAGATTAAAAAATGCTTGCATTTTATGGAGAGAGAGGGTCTCCATTTTCAATGGTCGACAATGGTGTTCACACGAATACCTCAGAAGTTCTTTTGGGAAGTGCACCACTTGCAATAGCCTCAAGCCGAATTCCTAGTTAACTTCTCAGAATTCTACAGCCAATTGCTTCCAACGGCAATGATCATCACTATCTTCGAAGTGTTTGTTCTACTTTGACTACACAATCGTGTTCTTCCCAGAACAACCTAAGAATGGGGACCCCCAATCCTACGCTAACTTTTTTTTAAACTACTTCTACTTTTAACTACCCTAACCGTCACCTACAAGGATTGCACTCTCTTACGAATTTGATTGATCTTCGGTTCATCTAATCGCGTCCCAATTTCCCAAGTGAATACATCGATTCCAAGTTGCATCTCTTAGATATCGACCATAATCTCTCGTCGATGTATCCACAATGCTTCCTTGCACTTTCGTCCGATAGCTTTATATATTTTCTTCCTTTTGTGCTTTGAGTCACCTTGATTCTCCATTGCCTCAGACAATTTTTCCAACCGTTGTGACTGCACTTCGTTGCATCGTGCGAAAAGGTACTAGGAGCACTTGCTCACAAGGGACTCTAACCGTTCAAGTCTCTCCACATCAATCTAGTTTAGGTGCCACTTCAACTCACACACCTCAGACTTGAGTCGTTCATGCTTATTCTCCATGAATATGATCTACGCTGCCATGATCCCTTGATCCGGCATACCTCAGCATATGATGTCCTTTGCTTCTTTTACCTCCCCTTTTTTCTCATGCTTCTCCTTTTCCATGTGAATCACACTCTCTATAAGCTGCCACATCTCTAATTCAAAGCTAATTTATCCACTTCCATTACCATTGAAACAATCGCAAGTTTCAACTTATGTGCAAGCTCAAGTAGTGAGGATATAGGATCAGGCACCACATCTTCCTTTGTTGCCCTGAACTTTGGCCTAGAGGAGTTCGGCATTGACTCCTCTTTCTCCTCATTCATTTTTTGCTTCTTTGATTTTGGCAGTAATTCTTGGAGAAGCTTCACACTATGACTTTGGGTGCACTTCCGTGTATACCCTACTAATTGTCCATCTCCAAACACCTCCTCTTCAATATACTTTATTGCATAGTTCAATTCCTCTAAAGGCATTTCATCTTCTTGGTCTTACAAAACCAATTCCTCTTCTCGAGTCAACCTTGACAAACTCCTTGTTGAACCACTGTTATTCTCCTCGATATCCACATCTTGATTGGACAACCCAATTTCCACTAGTACCCCTTCTTCTCATGAGAAGTATGCCATCCCATCCGGGAATAAATATGCACTAAGAACAAAGACAGATAAATTACTTCCTTATCTTCTACTCTTAACTTTTTGGTTATCGTTTGCACATTCCGGGCAAAGGTCTCACCCCAATTGACCCTAATGGATTCCCAATTAATCCTTCCACAATGTGTACTTTGTGCATACTTACATAAATGGTTCTTTGGTGTTAAAAAAACTTGTTTAAAGTGAAAGTGATCTTTCAGCGGAAATCATTTTTTTTAAAATCGATTTTATAACCATTCGCACCCTTTTGTTATCTCTTGTCAAACCACTAAATCTTATTGAAATCAAACCTTGTGCATCTAGACTATCTTTCTCAACAACATAATCTCTATCTAGTACTTTCGCTCATGTAGCTACATCCAACAATTCCGGTCGTCCCCTTGCTCCAAGTTGATGGGTTGTCTTTCCCCTATGAACTTCTTCACAAAGCTCAGGTCACTCATAATCCCAATGCCATGATAAAGACACACCTTTCAAGTTCTTCAATCGCAACGCGTCTTTTAATGTCCACTCCGATATGGATATTGAAGATCTTACCCTTCCTATCGGCAGCTTCTTAGCGCTGATCATTCCGATGGTCTCTCTCTCACCATGGATTGGATATGCATTTTCTTCTTCATCGTTCTCCTTAGTAGGTGGCCCTTAGATGCACTCACTTCCTTTGACTTGCTCGTCTTTGGAATTGAAATGACAGTTCTTTATGAGGAACGTTGATATCCCATGGCCCCTTACTTTTTCCCGCTTTCTTACTCCATCTATCATTCAGCTGTACTTTTTGCCCTATTCGGACTTCTTCCCTATTCGCTGAATTACTTCCATATAGCGATCACAATTATGCCGAATAACCCTATTGCTGCTTAAAAGCAAAAAAAAATTAAAAAATTCTGTTTTACTCCATATGGCACAACATTTCAGGTAGTTTAATTTGACGTGATAACAATGTATTTGTAAAGGTCTTTATTATAATTTCTACCTAATCGTCTTATAAAAAATAATAAATCAACTAAAATAATTCATCATCTATTGATTTTTGAATGTTATGATAATGAACTTGTATATACTTTGTGGAAATATGAAATACAAAGTTTTTTTCAATAGCAATACAATTTTTTTAGTTGCATTGAAGCTATTTGCATCATCCATACAAATATTTATATCTCAAAAAATACTCATAAATCAAATTATAATTTTCTTTTGTACAATACAATATATTGTTAATGTGAGAGTTTGACTATTACTCAATGAAAAATATTTTTAAACCAAATGACAAGTAATGGTAAGAAACTAATTTTTGGTAAGTTGTTGGTCAACCTAGAGACAATTATTTCTTTCAAAAAATCTATTGTTTGATTGATAATACCATACAAAGATATCATTTATATACATTAGTAAATATTTATTTTTCAATAACTCTCACTTAATATTTATCAAAATCTACTCAATATAACAACAAAAAATCATATATCAAATTTTTTATTGGTAAAAAAAATTAAACTTCCAACCATCTTTGATATCTTTAATATTATACACAAGAGATGATGTATCATCCTTTGGCAGTAAACTTCCATTGATGTGATTTCATCTTTGTGATGTATCAAATCAATTGAATATCTTAAGAATCTTTGTGACATATTTTTTTTTATGAAAAAAATGAATCATATTTTTCACTTGAACAACACAAATCCTCACTTATAATGATGAATTCCGAATTTAGTTATTTCAAAATCATTGCATACAATCCATTTCACCTGATCAATCATCATATTCTGATATCTTATGAGCTTTGAATTGTAAATGTATATTATAACTATCACTATAACCTTCACATCAAGCTATAATTGATTATTTTATGCATTATAAACCTTCTTCAATCTGCACATTTTATTTTTGAACCAGATATTTTAAAATCAGATTATTAAGATACATACATTTTCTCTTTTAAATACTTGTTTACAAACAAAAGTTCCACATCAGTATAAAAATATGGTAGTGATCACTAAAAATATTGAATAACTTAAACTAAATTATTTTATTTTTTAAAAAACTAATATTTTTTTATTTTTTCAAACATTTTGCCATAAATGAAACTTTATACTTTTAAAATCTCCCATTTGAGCTTTTTTTAATCTTTCATATCCATTTGATGTATATAATCATTGATCATATACAATAAATTGTAAAAATCATCAAATATTTCCCATGAGTCTCCTTGCATAATGATATCATTCTCAACTTGCATCACAAATATCCCTCAAACTAGCAAATGCTTCCTTTTGTTCAACATTTGAAAGAGCATATATCATCAGTGCCATGTTGACTATTCCTGAATAATTTTTCTATCCTTGATGTGCAAAGTTTATTAATTCAAGATTTTTTAGTCACGAGTGATGAATTTCTTTTATAAAAGAATTGTCTTGTTCACTTAGCCAGTAGTGTAGGTGTGTGACAATATATAAGACTTCATATGTAAATTACATAAGTTCATGAGATTAAACATATTTATATGGATGTGTTGCAATATATCTTATTTGATTTAATTATAAAAAATAAAATTTCAATTTTATTGATAAATTTTTCATAATTAACAAAGAAGAGCAAAAGAAAGCAAAGAGGGAGAGAAGAACGCAACTAGATATCAATCATCCTCCCATTTTTGTTAATGAATTCCATCCATTGTTGTATCTAACACATCACTTGTCAACTTGGTTGGCCAATTAAAATCTTACCACTTGAGAATAGGTGCATCCAAGATAACATATTTCAATGCTTGAAATGCTAACTTTTATGTGGTTTTCAACTCTATTTTTGATCTTTTCCTAATATAGATGTTAAAACTTGAGGAAGAACGACAAAAATTTTAACAAATCTTTGATAAAATCCGATAAGATCTAAAAAAACTCTTTAAATAAGTTTTATCCTTTGGTGTTGTCCATTTTTTATGGCTTCTATCTTCTCAATCATCACTTTGTTTTCTTCCACTATGACTTGATGACCCAAATAGTCTACATATGATTTACCGAATTCATATTTTTAAGCTTTGGTATATCACTCATTTTCTCGTAAAATCTAAAGTAGCTCTCATAAATGCCTCCTCAAATCTAGTTTGGGGAAATACTTCACCTCTAATCCTTAAACGCTCCGTTGAGTCCCTAAACTTCACATCTTGAAATCTCTCTTGAAAAAATCAAAATCGTCCATGGATCTTTCCCAAGCTCCTTGAATTTCAATTCAAAATCCCAAAACCATTTCACTTTTTTTATGATACTTTCAAGTCTTCTGAACTCATACATGATGCTGATGCCTTCTAAAATCTCGATAGAAATCCATGCTCGTTCTTACATTACAAGAAAAAATTAAACCTTAGACCTAGATGTGGATATTTTCTTTATGTGCGACACGATGAAGAGAAGGCTGGATATGAAACACAATTAGAATAAAGCATCAGCTATGAGATCTCAAGGAAGACATGCGCGAGGGAATAAAGACAACTAAAGAGATCCAATGGTTCTAACTTGAAGGATGTCATTTGTTGAGGGTATGTAAAAAGCCTAGTAAGCTCAAGTCCAATGTTATATGATTCAATCACTTTTTCTTTAGATATATATATTTTTCAAACAATATCTTGTTCCTTTGTTACAAAAACCATTATGCTATTGACAATCATAACATTTCTACTTTATATTGTGTCTTGTAAATTAATACGTTTGATAATATTATTTGAATATTAAAAGTTAAACTACAATTTTATTTCTTTAATTTGATTCATTTCGGTTTGTTTTTTTGGAATTTTCAAAGCTTTGATAATTTGAAAGTCTAAAATATAATAAGATGAATAATACTTATGTTTCCAAAAGTTGATTTGAGTGAAAAAATATCATACTAAAATAAAATTTTATAAATTAAAAAATACTTTGGGATAAAACTACACATTCAAAATTTTATTTCCTACAACATGAAATTATGATTCAGTTTAAAATTTTATTGATAATTATTTGAAATAATTAAATTGAAAAAAAATTAAATATGATATTTTTATTCATAAAAAATATTAAATTATTAATTGAAATATTTTTGTGGAAACCATTATAAAAATGATTATTTTGCATTATTAATTCATAAATTTTATTAGATATGCCCTTACATATCAACACCATTGTAATTACTATTTTTTATATGCATAATAATGTTTGATCTTAAATCTTTTTAAATATATCATCAAATGAGTGCATATTAATATGTATTAAATAATTATAAATATGTGAAAAAACTCACATGAATAAATCTTGCTAATAATATATTTTATTTTTTAATATATGTTAAATAATACATGACATGTTTCACATGTGGTATGATGTTTATTTTTATTTGAGCATAATTTTACATTAATTAAATATTACACTTGTGTTACATATTTTATTTTAAAAGGTAGTTGAATATTTTTGTATTTGTCACAAAAAATAATATTTATTATCAAAAAATGAAAAAAATTAATGATTGTTAATTTCAATAATTATAAATTTTTGATATATGTTTTTATTTGTTTAAAAATTCTTTAATTTAAATATATTTTTAGAAGTTTAATTTTTTGAATAAAAAAAATGTTTAATTTTGTTTTATAATTTTTATTTTATAATTAATTTTAATTATTCTATTTTAATATGAAATTTGAACAACTTCTTGTAGTTTTTAAGTAGATTTTATTATAAAAATAGTTTAGTTGTAATGGAGCAAATTTTGATAATCTTTTATTGTTTATTGCAGCTTCTTAACATAATTGTTTATGTTAAAAATTTAATGAGGATTTAGTAATTTTTCAATCCTTTTTGTCGGAGTGAAATTCACTTGATTCCAAAACACTTGTAAACATATGCCACTTAACTGAATCAATATCATCTGAATGACATCAATTAAAAAATAAGTCTTTTTTTATAATAAAACATCAAATATTTATATATAAAAGCAAAGAATAATCAATTTTTATGTACTTAAATTCAAATAATTCAAGTCATAGTATATGCATTTTAATATATTTTTTTCTTATGTACAAGTCATTTATATGCTGAAATATATTTATCACAAAGATGAAATTTAAAGTGTCCAATGAATTAATAGAACATTAGATTAAAGATGTAATTTTCAAATTTAATAATGATAATTTTAAGCTTTTTTTTTAATAAATCACAATCATAATTGAATGATACTAATATATAAGTATAGCATTTAAGGTTCATATGAGTTTAAAATATAATTTTATTTTTAACACATAAATCATAATGAACATTTTTTTTTCAAATTAATCTTATTCGCAGTTGCCAAATTAAAATTTCTTCCATGGAGATAGATAATTTTTGCATAATCGATATGTCAATATATATATGAAGGTCGCTGAATCTACAATTTTCACTGTTTATTAGAGATATGTTTTGAAAGTGAATAAAAATGATTCAAATCCAAATGGGGTATATTAAAACAGTTCTTGTGATAAGACGAAATCTGTGAAATTTATAACTCAAAATTTTCGGTTTCAATAACTTTAGCTTCTTCCATGAAGAAAACACTAGACTATTCACAAATCCAAAGAGCAATGATATACAACTAGAGAGATCGCGAAACATTGTGACTTGACGTTCATGGACTGACAAGGAAAACAAAGCCATCATCAAAATATACTGGAGCACCGCTAAAAGAAAATCTGCCTGGCATCGCTAAATGCCAAGAGTAACGGTTGAACTCATCCCAGAACGATATTGAAACGAAGTTTTGGACAGGTCTGGAATGAACAGCAATCATCTCGGTTGCAGATTAGTACTGAGCCAAATAATCCTCAGGACTTGATCCTCACTCGGCGTGACTCCTTTTTTCTGCATGAAGTAGTCTACTCACCAACGGTCGATTCAAGCATGGACGAAGGAAGACATTTGTAGAGCTCTAGTGGCAGTGGGCGGAGCCATTCACAGCTTCGGATTTCGTTTTCCATGAGCTACTCTTGTCTTGGAAATGATCACCATCATCAGCACCACCACCACGGTCACATGTGCGAGGAATATCACAACACGCCCGGTACTTACAACATCGACATTATTTGTGGAACCCTCTCGCCCAAAGTGGAATGGAAGACTTCTCCTGAGCACAGAATGTTTCTAAAACCAGATCTGGGAAGTTGGAACATAACAAATGGAAGAGTAGGTAATTTAGTGAGTGGGGTGAATCGGGTCCATGGGAACCTTGAGAGCCTGCTTGAGGCCCTCAAGGTGAAAGGCACTACTTCGGTGAGTTGGCTGGGTTTTCGAGAAGGTCGTTTCGTTGCTGATGGAAAGTCGGACTAAGCACGACAAGGTAGTAAGTGGTAAGAATGGTACCATAAAACATCTGGTTTGACATTGGCAGCCAAGGACCTGTAGAACAAAAGTAAGAAATTAAGACTTAAGAGAAGCGGCCAAATCAAGGATTTTGGGAGATCTGGTCGATGGCCCACTCGGGGCACAAAGGACATGGGCAAAGTCAAAGAGGGCAAAGGGGTGCAAATGCGGGGGGTGAAGTGGCAAATGACATTTTGAGAAGACGACAGTGGTGAGCTAAGCGGTGGTGCTCGAGGAGTAACTGCTGAACACAGAGCCGAGAGAGCAAATGTCAACTCTGTTCGGCTCGACTGCGATGTTTCCACTTCCCCGTATCTATGAGAATATGATGACCCTTTTCCCCACTCTTCTGACTTCTTATGAGAGCGAAGGGTGCATCGTACGTGACCTTGTTTCGCAGGAACTTCCACCTCTATACGGTACCTACCTAATGATTCGAGGAACCAGGACTCTCGCTCGCTCTTATCCACCTTCGAGAAGGATGTATCCAAGATCGTCCTGTAATGCTGTGTACTTGCTGTTAGCTGGCCCCTGCCTGAGGCCCTGAGTTCCTTTCCTGCAATCATATGGCCATTGTCCATTACTATGCCATCAAGCTCACGAGGCACATCACCAGACGATCTCCAGTACACACACCGAATGCACCTTCCACATACTCGCGAGAGAAATCGACGTGCAGGAATTTGTAAATCAAGGGGAAGATTGGATTTCCGTATCATCTTCTAAAAATCGATTTCTTCGGGAATCCAGAATGCTGTTGTGGACAGTGACGAGCTAACGACTTTTCGTTCTCCAAAACCATGTGTTTATATTAAAAAAGGGGGCAGCATCACATGGGGTCGTATTTTAATGGATCCATGTTCCAAACAAATGCCACTGCACGTCAGCGTTATTTTAATCGGCAATAAAGAATTATTTCTATACTCATTTCTCGTAAAGTCTTTTGCATAAAAATGTTCCAATATGTTACTATATTCGTATTTACGAAGGATATTAATAACAAATATCCCCGAGCGAGGATAAGCTCATTGATAAAAATACATGTTGTCTCACAGCTGAATACGCGTTCAGAAACGGATGAAGATATTTTATATCATCTACGCAAGTCTATCTGAACGTACTTTACTAGGGCTGGCTGCGCTACATACGGAGTGAAAGTTACTCTACCACTTTCCAGGCTGAGGCAATTTGACTTTGCTCAATTCTCTGGGTCGTACTCTGCGAGCGCAAATCCATGGGCTACTCGAGAGCGCCGGTCAGCAATGGTTCACGGCTGCCTGCCGGACTGCCTGGAGGCTGGAGCAGAGCAGACTTACCCAAGGGGCCGAGCCTATGGGCCTGTGTGTAGTCCAGTGTAGGTAACAAGGGCTGTGCGTTGGTAATTCGGTATGCCGAGTCGAGCCCTGGAGACCTGGACATTGGGCTATCCAGCTTATACAGTACATCTTGTGCTGTAATGTATGGGGTGGGAAATGGGCACAATTAGCATAACTCGGAGATCAGACATGTTCCTGGTTTAATCGAGCTGCAGCGGTAGCTGCAGTTATCCGCACCGATAAGAGCGTTGGTTTCACGGGAGCAAGTTGGGTGAGAAGGGATCGATGGCCTGCCTGCCTGCCTGCCTGCCTACCTACCTACAATTTTGCTGCAAGTTGATGGCTGGCTAACCCGACCCACTGGGGAAAGAAGAGGGGCTGTGCCATGGCCAGGGCCAGAAGCAGAGATGGTTGACGCGTTCTAGCCAGGGCTTGCTCCTGGCGGTGTTGGGCAGTGTGGCTCGCTGAGCACTGTGCTGTGCTGTGAACAGAGTCGATGTTGAATGTTTTCCACCTTGATTCTTGCAGTATAAGAGAACACTGTCGAGTGTCACATTCGAGACGCAGCAAAGCGTGCCTGTTAACATTATGGTTTTCTTCGTATTGCTCCTGACCTCCAGTCAGGATCCGACCTTTACAGCTTGCCCCTCTGAGAGGGCGAACTTGGCCGAGTTCATTCACACTCGCTCCGAGGGATTTCGACTGCAGTAAACCCCGGCGCAGATCTTTAGCGTTGACCAGGGAGAAACTGCTTTCCGGCATAGTTTTTTGGCACCCTTGACGTTTTCTCCGCCATGATTTCATACTTCAATGGCTAGCTGTCCTCACCCTCCCACCATTCACCCTTCCTATCACAATCACGTCAACTAAAATCATTAGTTTAATTACGGTGTCAGAATGTCGAGGTATATATTTCCCTCCAGCTTTACTCTCGAGACAAAGCAGGATAAATCAGTTTGATTCTCGAGGTTTGCAGATATTAATCGCGTCTTGTTTCTACGGCCACATCCATCCGATAAAGTACAGCTTCTATTATGCAAGAGCCGCTGGAAACTAGCTCGAGTTGGCAATGGGCTTTATCTGGTGGAGTAGAGATCGAGTAAATCATCACATGCAAATCCGAGAATGAGCTCCGCTATCTTCTCTTCCGGTACTGACGCGTTGGCAGGAACTGGATATCTGACGCTGATACTGAACACAACGTCGCTTGTCCAATTCCATTTCTGTCGTCACTAGCGGTAATTCCAGTACCTTCAGATGCCGTGCCCGGATTTCCGGATCAGGATATCGAATCTAGCACTGCGCTATTACTCGACTGGGGATGTGGTAGTAGAGGGAGTGAGGACCTCCATTACGAACGAAGACCACATATCACACGTCCTAGAGCAGCGCCACGACATGCACAACTCCACATCGACCTCACATGTTGTAGAGAGCAGAGCAAGAGTAGGTGAGTGTCACTGGGGCAGATGGATCGATGCATGGATGGATTCGGGATAAATTGCAATGCAGTCATGAATGCCATGGCATGAAAAGACGGATGAGAGGACATTCAAGTCAAACCATTTACTCATCATTCTGATTGAACAAATGGGTCGGTCGTACAAGCGGAGGGAGTGTAAAATTATTCAGAAACATATGTGAATACGTTTAATTAGGATGCGAAGTACTACAGACCATCAAAGGGTAAAACATCCTTCTACTAAACAAAGGATTCAATGTTCTAGCTCTCTTGTGACACCTCAATATTGGTCGCTTCCAATTCTAAGAACGCCTTAAAATAAAAGTATCGGCGAAAACAAGGGTCATACAACACGTAAAAACCTGCTAAGAGCTCAGGCAGCAGGAGTTGGATCAGTCCCCATGGGGCTGGAACAGAGCAAGCTTTGGCTCCGCAAAAAAAGCCTGGTGACCACCAATGACTCGAGCCTAACCTCAACTACGAGCAGATGATATAAAATTTATCCCGACACTAAAGGATTTGGAAGGACCAAGCTGAAAGAGACGAGAGCTAAAAAGAACCACAATCCACCACACTGGCTGAGAAAAGAGGCTGCTGCTAGACAACAGCCCTCTTCAAAAAAACGAGTGGGGAAGAGAAAGGGTAATACTAGACGAGACGCGTCGATGGACGGATGCCCCGGGCTTGCAGGACGCCAAACAGACATTGGCAAAAACCTGGCAACAGGTGCAAGCAGGCGACATGGCCGGCCGACGGCGAATCCCCTCCCGGCGATGGCGGTGACGGGTAACTTCCACAACTTTGATGTGAGCGCAGCAGCAGTGCACAAACCTTCTGCAGCAGCAACAGCTAACTAGCTAGCTAGGTACACATATCCTCCTTACGTCTGTACATATACAAGTGACTGAAAATGGTGCCGCCCTCTCGAAGCGATGCATGACAACGCTCGAGCGACTCCAAAAATGTTTCGTTTCGTATCCTCATCATCCATAGTTTGTCGTGGTCGGAAGAACTCTTGCACGGGGTTCCTCATCACAACGTTTTGAAAAAACTCTGCAGGGCAGCCACAATCTCATCGGCTGTGACTTCGTGACCGTCCTCCGTCTGTAAGCCAAGAGAGAAAGGGGAGAATCCACTGTCAGAGCACGCTGTTTATGCAGTAAACATTCCAGAGAACTAGAGCTCGGCTGGTATGCATTGATTCACCTGGTCGGCGAAGAATATGATGGTCAGGGCAGCCGACGAAAGAATATGAAAATAGAAGAAGCCTAACCTGAGCAGACAGGGTGAGATCGACGGATGTGTTGGTGAAAGACAAGATGTTGGCGTTCATGATGATCAAGTGCAGCTTCTCCAACTCGGAGATGCACTTGGCCACGCTTCCAATCTTCATTTCGCAGTGCATTTTGATCAGCACGTTCTTGTCGTTGACTCGGGCTTCGATGTCCGGAGTCTCTCCGCTTTCCACCACCTCGGACTCAGCTCCAGTTTCGGCGTCGGATCCAGACCCCCTGCTGTCCTTGCCATTCTTGACCACAGCAATTGAGCTGACATTTTTCTTCGGGGCCTGCTCCTCGAGTTTCTGAACTCGATCTTGCAGCGACTTCACGTACTTGATGGCATCTCCGAGAACAGATGCCTTGTCCATCTGCAGCATGCAGGGGCTCAAGCATCAAACGTCGATCGCAAAAACCCTACTCTCAATACAATTCGAACTGCGTAAGCTGTCAGCGAGATGAAATCCCTCTTCCGTACAAGCGGGCAATGGGCACCACCAGAAAATACTATAGCAAACCATGAAATGAAGTAGGCACCTTCTTCAGACCGGGAACAATGGCGGACAAGGCAATGAACCGCTGGCTGAGCTTCTCGCGACGCTTGCGTTCGGCCATAATATGGTCTTGAGTGTGGCCGGTGGCCTTGCTCGGTGGGGAGGGAGCTCGGGTAGTGGCCATGGGTGGAGGCCTCTGAACCCTGATGTCAGTTGGAGAGGGAAAAAACTCCGGCTTCCTCTTGCCCCTGAACGAGTCGGCAATCGGCGACGAGTCGCGGTTGCAAGTGGAGCTCATGCTCATGGCTTCGACAGAATGGACGTCGCTGGTGCAGGTCTCCTGTGCTCCTCCGCCTAGTACCTGGGAGCCCCCAATTTCCATGGTCGGGGTTCGCGGGGCTACGGAGTCGTGCAAATCATCTGAGAGCTTGGGAAGCGAGGCCACGAAGCCATCAATGCTTTGGCAGAGCTGCTGCTGCGGGGAGAAGAACTGGTTCATATGGTTGTGCTGGTGCTGGTGCTGCTGGACTTGGGGCTGGTGGTGCTGCTGCTGGTGTTTGTGGCTGAAGATAAGCGGCAGCAGGGGCTGGTGCGTGATGGAATTGCCCATCCCCTGGTTCGAGAAAGAGCCGTCCCACGAGATTGTTTTGGGCATTTTGGCCGGACGTTCGGAGTTGAGCAGGGCATCCCACTGGGACGAGTACCCGGTGGAGGTGAAGGTGTTATTCATGGTGACGGGCGAAACGTCTCTCTGCTTCACGTTCAAGAAGGACCCGCCGAGGTCGTAGGAATTCAGAGAGTTGTAGCCCTTGACGGATTGGTACTGATTCGATGTCGGGAGAAAAAGACTGTCCAAATGCCTAACTAGCGACGGTTCCTCCAAGCCCTGCATCGCAACACAAACGTCAGTCACTGGGCCGAGCTGCACATCGCAGCCTCCTTACATCTCTCTCGCACATTCGGGCCCCATTCAGCATGAGGGTGGACACGTACCAGTTCAGATAGCCACTGTTTTGCGCCGTTTCCTGCCGGAGTTGATACCACTTCCATATTATATCTTAAGACAGAAGAAATGCTCGACCTTTGAGTGCTACAGAGGGGGACCTGCAGTGCCAACCAACAGTTTAGAAACCGCATCCGCATCCGCATGCCACGACGGGCCCCGACTCGAGCCGTACTCCGCAGCAATGCAAGACGACAAATGGGCTCCTGGGCTTCTAAACCACAGCCCTCCGATAGTCAAGCGAGAGTAATTACAGACGCGTAGATATCAGCCCGCAAAAGTAGGAATTTCCAAAAGGCATTCCGAGACCGGGAACCGTGGGCAGAGAGGCAGAGGCATCAATGCCCTAGTGCGGACGAGGGATACGGCTCGACTGTAATCAGCGGAGACAAGAACGCTGCATTGACAGTGATGGGCCTCCGGAAAGCCCATTGCAGGAAATGGAGAGCAATTTATAGGGCGGGGCGAGCGCTGCAGCTTGGAAGAAGAGTGAATCATTTTCCAGCTCTGCGGTGACGACTACGACTTGGCAATACACGCATTTTGGCAGACTGACTGACATCCTTCATGACACAACGATAATACACATTCTCAGATCGGTTGAGTTCCACGTAGGGTAAAAGATGCAGGCAGTGCTTGAGACAACCAGCAGGTCGACCACACAGTGAGTAAGCTGTAATAAGAAGACAGGCAGACGCTAAGTACGTTCTACAGCTGGTATCCAAGGTGGCAGTCAGGCGTGTGGAAAGAAGTCCACATCTCGTAAAACGGTGGTCTGGGTTAAAATTGCTCGCAGAGTGCACTCTCATCTCATCACGGTACGAAACCGTCGCTTTTCCTTTAAGCTGTAGCTGACGCAATGAAATGCTGCATGGAAATGAATTGCACACAGGAGTCGAATGGTGAACTGGTGCCGCAGCGCTCGGCTGTAGAAGCAGTTGGACAGATTCGTGTGTAAGGTCTTAATCAGGCGAGACTGTGAACTAAACGCTCACACCGAGGGCCGACAGCTGAACAAACCCAACCAAACCAAACCGACCCAACCAAACCCAGCACGTCCTCGCTCGCAGCGCTACCATAGCCTATCCTTGTCCCTACGACGACGCCTCCCGTGCACGCACAATCAGACGGAACGAAACCAAACGGAGCGCAGTGCAGTGCGATGGTGTGCGGAAGTTGGGAGTTAAACACGCACCTAGTATCCACGAGTGTGACCGCATCTCAAGTCCGTAGCGCCTCAGAGGCGAGAAATCCGCAGTCCACAGGCCATCCAGACCAAATCCAATCAGCCGTCTCACTCTCTTTCTCCTTCTGCTCTATTCTTCCTCGATTGACACACACGAGGCCAGTTGCGAGTTGGCAGTCCACTGAAAGTGGAACACAAGGGAGATAGAGCAGAGGAGAAGAGAGGGAGGGGGTGCAGAGGAGAGTTGGTGGTGGTGGGAGTGAGCGGAGAGAAGAGCGCGTGGGAGAGTCAGGGAGAGAGAGCAAATGCCTAGATGGGTGGATGCGCAAAAGCGTAATGTAGGCCAAGCCCAGCCCCCTGCGCTGCGCGTCCAGAGTGGTGGTGGTAGGCCGGAGCGGAGTGCGGAAGAGGCGGATCCTGCTGCAGCACCACCACGTCGTCCTGTTTTCCCGGTTGCCTTCACGATGTCCAGCCACCGCCCGCCGGTAGCTCACCGGAACAGTGACTTTTAGGCACAGTGGCCCGGTGATCAGTGACGGGTCCCCTCCCCATGGCGCTGCCGTTCTTTCTGTGTCTCCGTTTTCAACACTACGTACGCGCCTGATGTGGGATGCCCCCCAATATCAAGCTTTCAAGCCCAACTCAACCCAACCCTACCCAACCCCTGGGCCCCAAGCCTCAGGCCCCAAATGGTTCCGAATGCATTCTACAGTTGAGTAAGTTGCCGTTGCAGTTGCACTGTTCTCGGCTCATATACTGCAAGTCATCTCATCGGCTTTTCATGCGATGCTTACGTTGGGTTGGGCTTTCTTCTTCTTCTTCTATTCCTCCTCCATCTCGCTGGCCGTAACCAGGACCGTGGTAAAGCAATGTAACGGACTCGGTTTAGGTCCACTGTACATTGCATGCATGAGCACAATGTGGCCAGGGAATCCTGATGCAAAACTTTCGAGCTGACTGACTGCAGGCGGGCACAAATATATTTCCAGCCACGATGAATAAACAACACAGGAAGACAAGAAAGCTGGAAGAAAACTTATGCTAGTCGCAGAGCAGGTCAGGTCAAATGGTGAGCGAGTGTGGGGGTTGATTAGAGCGAGCGTACAATATCTGACCAGGACTTGTTGCACATGCCCAAGACACAGCAGAATTCTTGCATCTGAATTGCTTGTCGTCAGCCACTGACCTCCAAGTGTTAGTGTTAGTCTAGAGGTAGTCTTAACTGTATTATCAGAAATTTGGGCAGATTTTGAGCCCAGAATTCGAGCTGGAAGTGAAAGTAGTACTCGTATAGTGCTTTGGCTCAATTCTGGCTCATCGAGCCAAATAGGCTGGGAATGCAGCTGGTTCCCTGTAGAGGAAATTTGGAGACTTTCCCCTCGGACACTCTCCTGAGGTCAGGAACCCCAAGGAACCGGGACCAAATCTAGCGCGACGAGGAAGTCGAGACTCGGAAGCTCTGAGAAGCACCAGCGAACTCTGATTGACCCTTATCCGAGAGATTTTCACCGTCTCTCGGTAAGTACACTCTCGTCTCCCACACGTTGGCTTTTCCTACAGTCAGAGCGGAATTTTTTGATCACAGAACCAAAGTCGTCGGATGAAAACCCGGGAAGCTCACTTGAGGACACGTGTATGTCGATCGTCGAGATCCGTGACAATGGATGGCATGGGCATCTTCACTTGATGGGCCCGAAGAGTGAAATTACTTTGGCCCTCGTGAAGGAATTGTGGCAGATTGTCCTTATGCTTGTCTACAAGCCCCTAGCTCATAATCAAATTGTAGACCCCACTCGAACAAATATATAAAATTCCCGCAAGACTGAACCACTAGAGGAGACTAGTCTTTCCCACGCCTGTGTGGTCACAGGGCGAAGACTCGAGGCGCGAGGACCAGATACATCTAAAGAAACATCGTCTTATTAGACAGATTCATGTTTAGGAACAGGTGGATTAGCACCTAATAATTACGGGCCAAGCTCTAATCGGCCTCGTAACCCTGATGCCAGAGGGCCTCCACGAACCCAAGGCCGAGGGACGCTCTACGCCCTAATATAGCGAAGGTGGAGTGCAGGTTTAGCCAAAAAGGCTGCCCAAGTGGACTCGGGACTTTCTATTCATGATGCTGCCCTGCGTTTCGTTCTGGCAGCAGTTGTTATGGCTCACATGCCAGCCCTCCGCCAAATGTGCCGTCAGATCTCATCTCATCCCATTTCTGCCCCCGCAGGCTCAATCAGACAGCTAAAGTACACGCCTACAGTACTAGTCCATCATGATCTGTCTTCGGCATAACTTATTCTTCTATCTAACTCCGTCCCCCCCGTCCACTTCCGTCCCCACCCGGCCTCCAAACTTCCACAGCTCGACCTCTCGTTCAAGGCCTCAGGCCCTGCTATGGAGATCGGAGTCTGCAGTGTGGAATCCCATCCCCTGGAGGTCGGGGGTAGGAGAGGTAGACATGCATTCACTCATGCCTACTTAGCTTAGGTGGACGTCCAAATTAATGAGCCTGCAATCTCTCCATCTCGGGCCAGCCCATGTTCCATCATCACCTCAGATGGTGTGAGTTAGGAATAGCTGCCCGCCTTTTCCTGTAATCCAGATGTGCGTTTACTTGTTTTCCTAGTTCATGAACTTCCAGGGAGCGGCAGGTCAGCCCGTGCAAGGTGAAATGAACCTCCAGACACCACTGTGGCACTTGGGCCGAGCATCGCATCTCATCTCGTCTGGGGGTTGACAAACGCGTCCCTCCTACTTCTTTCTCTCTGTCATTCTTCCCACCCCCGGAAGATTGGACTTTTGTCGGGGTGAATTCATGTTGCCGAGTTTCTTACTCGGCGTTGGTCGCCTGCCTGCGCTTCATCCACATGAAAATTTTTGTTAGAACCGTCTGGCCTCATCTAGCATCCTTGAGTGCTTTTGGGGAAATGCTGGCTTTACATCCGAACAAAGAGACACAAAAGAAAACATGCTTGTGGGAATGCGACAAGCAATAAGATGTCTGCAGTAGTTGGTTCTGAAGCCATGTGACACCAAAAACCTGTTCCTGCATGAGCATGTTCTGTTTTTGGTGTAGCCTGCAAAAGTAGAAGACAGTGACATTTTGAGATGAAAGTTGGAGATTTGATCACTCAATGACCTTTACCCATCCAACAACAAAAGACGTTTTCATCGTGATCCTTTAGTGCTCCAGGGGAACCACAGAATCTTGGTGAATTCGCTAGCCCAAGGGCATGGTATTCACTTCCGGTTAGCATCACCAGAATCTCAGCCTGTGTTGCCTTTTTTTGTTGTTGCATAGTAAGCCTCTAGGTCAACCTGGGACAACCAACTAGGCCAACAGGACAACAGCTAAATCATATTAATTGAATGCATCAATGCAAGATGGTGATGGTTACTTGCAGAGTGACTCATTGACAAGACGAGTTCGACACATTACATTCCAAACTCTTCTCGGGCTGTCATCAAAAGTGATGTTCTTTTCCTCCATCCCATTCGGGTTTCAACTCCTCATCTGATTCAGCATGTTGGATTTTCTTCCTTCCGAGAAAAAATCCCCATCGGCGCTTCGCGTGCGGACGATGCAGGATGCCGTATACGACCAACCGGACAATTCATGAGAATCAGATAGTTTCAAACCTTTCGAGATGAAACAAGCTATTGCATGCATGCTTGGCAATGTCTAGCTCGAGTTTAGATCTAAACCTAGGCTTCGAGATGAAGCAAGTTCTGCGTATGTTTTGGAGTGGTTACCTCAAGTAGTGGTCGGTGTTTCTTGGAAAAGGCATGAAGGTGAAGTGGACTTTGTCACACTTATAAGAGTTGAATATTTTGAATCCTTGTCGCTCCATTTCCCTATTTTCGCACGCAAGGCATGTCTGAAAATCTCTTTTGAAAGTCAAATTTGTCACTAGAACACAGATGCGCTGAGAGAACATTCAAGATAATCCAATCCCCGAGAGATAGAGAAATTACCCCGAGGACAAGAGAAATCTCCTTCTTCTTGGAATTTGACTCCTTTCTTTTCATGCTGCGAATGATGTGACCTTCCCCAATCATGCAGTTTAATATCAGAGCCCTGCATTTGAACTTTACGTCTTTTTCTCCTGAAACTCAGCAGATAGGTCCTTAAATGTGTTGTCGACCATCTATATGAGTTTGACGAAGTGATCCAAACTTTCTTCCAATCCATTGCGTGATGAAATACTGCATTGTGTTTCTCATCATAATGAAAATGCCTTTCAAAGGCATATCCTCCATCACAACAATCACATACGAAGAATCACATTTCGCCCAGCCTTGTGACAAAGTTGCAAGCATGCTAGATTCCTATCATTCTACATTCTCCAGGAGTCGGACTGCAAGATCACTGGAAGTGGTGTGCAAGTCTTCGAAGACACAAAGCATTGACTCGAAGTTGCTTCTGTGCTGCCGAGTCGTAAGCGATTGTCCCACATCCGGTATTCACTTCATCGCCTTCTGTCTTCAACCCTTAGAACGAAAATTGTGGGGACCCATACTCCGCGTCATAGGAGAAATTCGAAACGTAAAACCTAGGATCTCAGTTTCCCTATTTTTAAATGTACATAGGAGAAGTACATGAGATATAAACCCTTATCGAATCAATCCAAGAGCAAAAACTAAACGTTCACTCATCAAAAAATGGATTCCCAGTTTGAAGACTTGAGGTTGTTGGTTTCTTCATGGATATACCCATCGTTTTGGGTTGTGGATGCTCGGGTTGTTTAAAAGTGATCCAATTCCGAAGGCTGCATCTGAAAGGTTCTCAAAGGCAATCGTATCGTTACACGACTCATTGTCATGATAAGCGACCTTTTGAAAACGTATGAGAGTTCAAACATGAAGGTTGAACCACGCACTGTGTTGAGCGTCAAGGTGATTATGAATGGCCAATGGGAGGTTTTAAAATGCTGACAATTCTGACATTTTATTGTGGTCATTCCTGAATCTAGTCATAACCCTGAGAAAGACTCCGAAGGAGTTTCTCAAGTTATCAGGAATATTCGATCGCCTTATTCAGTATATTCAGATTTCACAACGGATAAGCCGTTGGAAGGCTGCGTTCTTTCATTCAAAGCTTCAACAGAACTGTGACGATTTATATTTAGCTCTACGCGGTGCTTGACGCGCTGATGGGATGGTTCAACACATTCCTTGGCTGAGCAGTCCTGCCGGTGCTATGTGCGATAGTAGGTGCCCACGTCATCACTTCAGCATGTAGATCTCGATTTTGTGTACTACAGAACTCTATGGACTCAGATTCTACACACATTCACTACCCTGTCCTGAAAAAGGGTGCACTAATTCCAAGTTCCGAGAATGAATAGAAGCGGATGAGGAAAGCTCTTTCAAGTGAAATCGCTTCTCGATCCACTGAGTCCAGTTAAGTCTCCCGGCGAATTTCGGTCAGGTCTACTTTTCACCTGCAGTACAAATGCTCACATTTGGCGAACTGCAGATAGTCCTCAGCTTTTCTGACTTTAATATTTCTAGAGGCGTCGCCTGTGATGATAATCTCATGAACAGAATGCTCCCAACAATCCGGGATGTGGAGAGTGCCGTGATCGAGCTGCTGGATCCCAGCAGATTATCAGCGACCATAAAGCATACGTTTCGATCAGCCATCACTCCAGACTAAACTTTATCTGAAGGCCAAGCCCCGAGTGTTTGCAAGCGAAACTCACACGTATTCTGTGTACCGATGACTCCTCCTCCTCGTCCTTCCTTTAGATCAAAATAATATACTGCAGCAGTCTACCACTTTAATGCCTAAGGAGGCTGACAGTTCGAATTTCTTAAGAGCAAATACGTTCTATCATGCGACATGCGCAGACGATACCAAGCATGTACACTGTAAGATAGTACACACATTGCCCAAAGCATGTATGCAAGAAAGCAAATATACATTTTCGCACGATGTAGAACTATTTGTTTACGTCCAATAGGACCACCCTACGTACACACACTTTTCCATCACGGATTTAAATGTCCACCAAGTTCAGAACTGCTTGGCATTCAAGGAACGAATGATGGGGCTTAGGCTTAGCTCGCTTGCTGGCTAGTGAAATGGTTCTTTAATCTGTGGGTTGGTCGGTCACTGAGAATTTGGGAAGGGTCCTGACAATTTGGTAGTGATCATGATCAATTTCGTTCTCGATCTACAGGCTTCTACGGCAACCCTTGCTTCAGTGTGCTCCTTCTCTGAAAGGACAGAGAATTTCAGATCATGAACAGGTCTCGAACATGAGAACTGATCCAGATGGGTATGATAACATTCGAGTCGAATCATTTGGGGAAATTGAACGGGATCGGAGATGAACAGACATTTTGACCCACTGTTGAAGATTTGAGTCCCACCCGGCCCAGCCCAGTGTGGTACCAACAGACGCATTCGCATCTGCATCGTTCAAGCCGACATTTTTACTGTACCATGTGAACAGGATCCTGCGGTCTCTTACAGGGTTCGGAGATTCCAACGCTGGCTAATGCACAATGTGCTGGCGTAGAGGACGTTATACTCCAGCATCCCGTTATATTCCCCAATGTTTCCTTCGCCATCGCTCGTTCGGCTCCACTGTTGTGATTCATTGTGTCCAGGAGAATAGGGGAAAAAGTGGTGGCCGCAAGTGAAGACTGTTTCTCCAGTGGACTCCATTCACGAATCACGGCCAAGTCCAATGACACCTGACTGTCTTCGTACGCTCGAATGTCCACAGTTCGGGGCGTCCAGCACAACACCGAATTCTCATTCCGCCCGCATCTCACCTGATGTCCAGCCGAGCACGGGGTGGGAAATTCAGATGAAATTCAGGGTCCCTCTATGTGCATCTTGCAACCGTGGAGCATGGAAGATGGGAAATTCTCTTTAGTCGCATCGGTTTGTTACGGGTCAAATTATGGTGATTTAAGGATGATGAAGGTGTGTCTTACGGACTCCTCATCGACAGTCTCAGGAGATCTCTTGTGGGTAGAGTCCTAGAGTCCATTCCTGCCAGCGATGCTACGGGATGAGAAAGGAAGCAATCGATTGAGACCAAAATGGTGAGTGATTCATGAGTGGAAATCCCAAAAGTTGCAGAGCGCCTGGTGGTCGATTTGTGATTTGTTGGACTGTGCGATCTGCCTGCCTGCCTGCTGCTGCTGCTGGCTGTGGGAATCATGGAACAGGACGAACAGAACGTGGATTTGCATTGCAAAATCTAGGGTACTTTAATTATGGTGTCGCTGTGAATGAGATCCGAGCATGTACATCCGAGCATCTAGACCAACACGTGTACTGTACGAAAAAGTTTTACGTCGCTCTCAAAAGCAGTAGTATCATATCATAACAGCTAGGCCCGAAAGGCCATCATCACTGGGCTGTTGAAAATATCGTTGTTATCTACACATCGAGACACAGAATTGGCCCAAAGATTCAATATTCAACGAGTGTATTCTGGACGTGAACTATCGGCTTTGAAGGTTTGCCATACGGAGCCAGTGACGTACTACCGAAAATCACAGACGATACGGTCCCTGTACATACGTCTCCCTGTCATTCGCAGCCCAGGGCCCGGCGAATTCCTACCCCTGTGACTTTGGAGCTTACAGCTATGACCTGGCCACCTGGCGAGCGCCCATTGCGCAGTTCTCTTTACGTAGGGAAAAAAAACCTTAAAAATAGAACGACAGCTGAAATCTCACGTTCTTTTCGCACGGAAGTTGAAGAACGTGAGCACTTTTTTATGTGAGCGATCATGTTCTGGGATTTTAGTGCAGCTTACTATGGACGTAAGGAATGATACAGGTCTTTCTGTGGCAACTAACTGGTCTGCTGCCGCTTTGCTTTGGTTTGGTTTGAAACTCACGGAGTTTTCGCACGCAATGTGGCGAACCTGCGGTGCACAAGCTCGCTGGCTGGAATCTGCTGTTGGGCGACCGATCGTGATTTGTGATTTGTGCAATGCCACTGCAGCGGCCGAGCGATTAAATCTCTGCAGATGCTGGAATCAACGGCGTGTTGCTGAGTCGGGTGGAATATGTGGAGCGTATTAATGAGGCCTTACAGATTTGAGGGTGAGGGTGAGGGTGAAGGTGACTCTATATCTTTCCTGACTCGCAATTGAACTGTTTACACGAAGTGAGCTATAGAAGAAAGAAATTGTTGCTGCACAGCTGAAGCAGCCAGCAGCCGTAGCTGTGGCAGAGGGACGGCAACATCAGTTACTAGCTGCATTGAATCCCAAAGAAAGCAGAAGGAAGAGCAGAGATTCGATAACTCATGACGGAGACACGGGAGAAATGGAGAGATCGGGAGAGCGAGCTGGTGAGCTCATGATGATGAAGCCGGTGACTTTGCCACAGCGCACAGGTGAAAGGTTCCATGAGGTGACCAGTTTCTCGTCAAAAGCGAGCCATGTACTAGAGCCCTTTTCATCTATAAAGATGTATGGCGTATTCCATTTGGGTTGTCAAGAATGTACGTATAATTTTCACCTTCTGTCAACCCCCACTTCTTAGCCCAGCCCCTCGCGGCGTCCCTGGTGGCCCCCGGGCATCGAGTTTGCGTGCATTAAATTAAAACTTTTCTCATATGGTGTTACACAATACTTCCCGTCGACGGGTCACGACGAGAACTCACTTTTCATCATCAATGTAGCTCTCATCCCAAGGCTGAGGCTTCAAATGCCGTCATGACTGCTCTTCCATAGGCCACGTCTCCTCCTTCCCCTCCTCGGAAAAACCCTAGCCCCGGGCCCCGAGCCTTTTGGCTGCACCCATGTACTTCGTCCACACAAGGACAGGACAGACCTTCCGAGGGTAGGACTTTGGAGGCCCGGGCCCCTTCTCTGCTGGTGAAGTTTCTCCCATCGAGTGTCTGTCAGTTCGTACCCGGTAAAAGGAAATGTTGGTCGGCTTTTGCCGTCAAAGATTCCGAGGATTCACATTCCCGCCGAAATCTCTACACTTTTCCCGGGAGTTTCTCGGAAAGACGTTCCCCGGTTCGGAAGTCGCGAAAGCACGCCGGGAGACCTTAGTCGAAATACCAGCAGGGTCTTCCTTCCCGAGGGGTGGTGCGTTGTGGGAAGACGTCCCGTTTAGATACAGTACACTAAACTTCATTTGTAGGGCAACCGTCCTCGTGGGGCCGGGCCTGGTCAAGTCCGGTCAGATTGTACGCACCGGTGGAATCGACGACAATGGACAAAAGCTAGCCTACGGTGCCTACAGACCATACAATGTCAACGATGTACTACTACGGACTCCGGACTCCGGACTACAGATGGATAGATTTGTTGTCTAGGACTCAGTCTGTCTTTCGGCTCGCTCTCGCTTCCATTTTACAGTAGTTTTGTAGGATGCCTTTTCTTGACTTGATTTGGCACGCAGGAAGATACAAGAATTACCCGAGAAAGTATAATAACAAAAGGGATGGGAAGATTAGGGTTTAGGAAGATACATAGTTGTGCCTTTTGGTCTCGAACCGTTCCAGTCAAATAGTACACCCTCTCCCGAAATTATTGTGCATCACACTAACTAGTAGCGGGAGTTTCATGAGACTTATCTACTTCAGTAGTGTGCACCACACTAGTGCACATTAATTGAATTTACAAATTAATTTTGTACTGAAATCAATAGGACTAAAATAAATATTGAGAGTGCACAATATTTGAAAGTAATACATATTAGTATTAAAAAGAGTTGATAGAGTGACTTAATTCTACAAAGTAGATCTTGGAATCACTCTCTTCTGCTGAAATCCTCTTATTGCAAACTTTTGTAGTTGGTTTCACCATGATGATGATCTAGATCTCCTAAATTTTGTATTTTTAATTTAAAAAAGCTTTAAAATGTTGATAGATTTCAAAAAATTGAGTATAATAAATTCACTGAAGGTTTCAAAAAATGTGTCTCCCTAACTGCAAAATTATAATTTTCTAAGGGATGGAAATCACATTTCAGACCCTAATTGATATTAGTGCTCAACTGGAGGTTGGAGGCCCTAATTGGTGTGATGCACATCAGTGTACATTATTTAGAACTCACACTAAATAGTAATAGGAATTAGTTATGGAAATGGGTGTACGTGGATTTCATCATCATGCTCCATGACTGATGCTCCACTGACAAAATGCGAGGAGCGAGAACGACTTCCTTTACCTTGTTCCCATCCTTTTTGCTATATATTTCTTACTTCCTTGTCCATGAATCCAATAGCGTTCATCAAGACCACATACGGACGAAAGAGTCTGCGTGGACTACAACACCTATTTTACCACTAACATATGTTTATGTGACACAATTATAAAACCTTACAATCAGTCTGATTTTGTTAGTTTCCCTAATGGATACACTGCATTTATCAAACTCATACTTTGTTTCTCCTACTACTGAATGGAAATGTAGGTAAGGCTTCCGAGCTCATATACATTGTATCTTGTAATCAGTGGGTAGATTATTACACTATTAGGATATAATATTAACCTCATGTGCAAGATATGAACGCCAAATTCAATGTGACAACACAAACGCTCCTAAATTATATTTAGAAATTGTATAGAAATTTATGATCAATTACCGATAGTGAGTCCGAATTTACGGACTATGTAGACTATCTTTGTTTCTCCTCAATGACATAGGATTAACAAATATGTAGATTGAATGAGTATATCTAGGTGGGATTGATCCCTTTGATGGAAGTTTTTGAGGTGAAGGATTGTTATTTATGTTTCAAATGATTGATATATCTCCATCTTGGCTTCCTTTTGTGCATCACGTTTGTTTGTGTTAGTGCTTTGTTGTTTCGAGTATTAGTGATCTTGTGTGCTATCAATAGTGAGATTTACAGACCAATCAGATTATCTTTGTTTTTCCTCATTGAGACAAAACTTGCAAATGTGTAGATTGGCCAAGTGTGTGTGATGATGACAGGTTTTGGGTTGACTTGTGTTATCACCTGGTGGTGATTTGAATACCTTATATTGCAATTTCTATTTCTAGTTCTAATTGAGATATGTTGATGATACAGTTATGGAACGGATACGTTGGTGTCATAGTGTAATTCTCTAGAGTGGATACATTGGTATCACAATGTAAATTTTTAGAAATTGCTACGGTTAGCAAAATGAGGTACCAATCTTGGCTATTGAGGTTCACAGAAGACTCTGATTTGATGTCAAAGAGTGACAGAGATGAGCTTGGTGATATCTTAAATGTATCTCCACACAATTATTGTGGGACATGGACGATATCCATGGGGCCATCAAGGAAACTAGATGAGTTTGGTGATATTGGATAACATGAGCGGTATCTTCCATTTGATTGGACCTTCAAAAAAAGTTTATCGACCTCAATGAATGCTTATGTTGGGTAAGGATGCACTACTTAATAAGGATCACTATGTGGAGATATATCCATTTCAAAATCAGACATCTTGCAGATTCTAGTGATGCACATCATCATATATCACCCGGATGATGATTGTGCAAATCTAACCAATTCATGTCATAGATAGATCTACAACTTGAGCACATATTGTTGTTACACTTACATGGTCATATGATGTATTGATGGATGTTATAGTGTCTACTTGATGGGGTTTAGCATTGATTATTGGGAGGAGACAACCTCTTATCGACCAAGTTGGCAATCTAATGAAGGCCGAATGAGTAGATTATAATTGTGGTTCATTATCAATTCTAGCCCTTTATAGAATGAAAGTTTGGCATAAATTGCGACCTTTAGTGCTTGTGTTACTTGGCTTGGTGATTTGTTGGAGAGAAACATGGATCCACATGAAAATTCATGTGAACATGATGTTATTATCATGCCAAACCTTAGTAGAGTAGTGTCATCCACTATATACTTCATGTATAAAACTACAATAGTTGGTATATCAGCAAATACATCATGCTTGGAGTAAGTCTTTTGCTCTTGAGATGGAGGAGACGAAAGAAGTTATTTCCACTTGCTCTATGTTCTCACCTTTGGATACAATACCTATTGGTTGGTAGTATCTAGAGTAGACATATGTGTGCTAGATTTATTTGGAGGGATCCGCATAGGTTTGATTGTTGTTTTACAATCTTGCATATGGGTACATCGATAATTGTTTGTGGAGTGAGATGAGATTACGAGACGTATTTCATTATGACAAGTGGTAAAGTTGGTGCGATGATACCAAGATCTTTTACTATTTTTGGAGATTTAAGGATATCAACATACCTTGCCATTAGATATTTCATTGTTAGGGGCGCAAGATCTTGTTGGGCATGTCCCATACATTTGATTATTGCTATATGGTAATGTCAGTGACACACACACGCTAATAATGATCATGGACTACAAGATTCATATTATGACATGTTTTGGGGGATGTTAAATGTGTTAAGATCTCTTTAGTCCTATTCACCATCATACATTTTGAAAAATATTTCCTTGTTGGATGATCCATGTGTACAAGTGATGACAAATGCACATCAGATGCGATCATGGATTGAATCAATGCTAATGCTAGATGTAGCAAGAATAGAATCTTGTGCACATTGTACATGTCTTTGGTGGAAAAATCTTCTTTAGAGGGAGATTTATTACGATCATATGCTGGTGTGTAGAGGCTCTCAAAGTGGAGGGTATTTTGGATGTGGGTAGACACTCCCATGCAGTGGTTTATGCTAACAAGTCACCCATGCCAGTGATGCATCTTGTGGAGGTAGCCAAGAGCTCCATTACATACTTTGTTGAATTATCCAGCTTTCCATGCCCATAGAGAGGGAGTACCTTTACTTGTATGGGATTCTCGGTTGTAGCAGTTGGTGGAACCCAATTCTGATGAGAGAGAGTGAGCTATGGGCTTTTGTATTGATACTACAAAAATCTATACATTGTCAAATGTATCACGACATCAGCTGTTGGATCAGGATATGGATATACACTGTTTGACATGGATTGTGAGCCTTGGATTGGCTGAGCATAGAAGGATACAGTCCATAGGTGTGATTGCAAGACCATTGTTCAGCTCTTTTTGTCTTTTTCAAATACATGTTGTTGGGTTTGGAAACAGTGCTTACCCAACATGATTATGAGGGGAAGGAGTTTGTAGTAGCTTATGCAAATAACTCCAACAATGCAGCGGAGTCAAAGTATTATTTTTACAAATTATAATGTTATGTAGCTATTTGGGTTGTGGCACATTTTAGATGTTATTTGTTTAGAAACTCTTTCACTCTCATCACTAATCATGAATCATTGTGGTTGATGGAATCATACAAGCTTACATGAAAGCTTGCACAATGGGTTCTTATCTTACAAAAATATGATTTCACGATTGTACATAAACATGGAGTGGTGAATCATGATGCGGATGGATTAAGTCAAAATCCATGTATTAGTTAAATTGATGAGATCAAGGCCTCGATGGGATGATGATTCGGATGAGGAGACTGTGTCGAGTTGACATGCATATGACTTTTTGAATATGTTAGCTTTGAAAACTATGTGATATACCTCTTGGGTCAGAAGTGGATATATTATCCTCAGATAGTGAAATTAAGGATAGTTTGGCATTAAGCTAAGATATCCATGATGACATGATAGTGTTGGAGTATCTTTATACATGTGTTTGGTGGGCATTTTGAGTGTCAAGGAGCAGGATCAAGTTTTAGGAAAAGCTTGACGGTTTAGATATGAAGGTAGACACCTTTTTAGTGTATGGGGAGATGACATCGTTCATGTTGTGTCACTTCCATCTCAGAGAGCGTAATTGGTTAGACATACTTATGAGGAGTTAGATCATTTTAGAGTGAAGTTGACATATAGCTTAGTTCAAAGTCATTATTGATCGAGAGGTATGCAAACTAATATGCATAAGTTTGTGGCCATATGTATGATATGTGATCATGTTCAGACACCATTCAATGCCCATACATCATAGATACATCCCCTACCGATTATCCGATTTGATTATTATTGGAGCTTGGATTTTGCATGACCCTTATCATTGATTAAACGACATCATCGATATATCATGATGGAGCATTTTTTCAAGTGGATTGAGTTGATGGTATTGATTGACAAGTGAAATGAGGGAATAACTTATGCTTAGTCAATTTGGTGCATCATCGGAGGTGTTGATTTATCAAGGTATTGAGTTTTTTGGCAAATTTCATGTTTTGTGTGATCGTTCCACCTCAAGAGATCATCATGAGGTTAATATTTTGGCATGAAAAGAGGACTAAGAAAGTTTGGTTTGGAGAATGGTCACTTAAGGGAATGTGACATCTTGCTACTGTGGATGGCCATGGGCTATCGATGAAGCTGGCAAGCATCTCTAGCATCCTTGTCACCATATTATATGGTAGAGATCCATGCTTACAAGCAACTTTTTTTCGAGAGTCAACTAAAGTCTTGGACGAGTATAATCTTGATGTTTGGATTAAGGATTATTATCAAAAGACATAACACTTTTGAAAACCTAGCTATTGCTCATCATAGAGATACTTTGTGCTATGTTACCGTCCGAGGAGATGGATATCGACCTTCAATTCACAGATTTCATGTTAATGATTACATTTAGTTGTAGTACAGTGTACCCACCACATTGGATTTATTACTGGTTGCAAAATTCTACGAATGCATAAGGTTTTACCTTCTAGAGTTTTGGTATTAGAGGGTTGTGATTTGGAAGTATTATATGTGTAATTGTGCCTCATATCACTTTCAAACATTGGTGGTACTATGGATCCAAACATGACAGCTGTGTGGGCATGATTGAGATATATATTATGTGGATCAGCTGGTGGAGCAACCAATATGTGATTTTTGCTTGAGAGGATGACATATGTCATGTTTGACATCTCTTCTCCATGTGGTGCTCAATGGGCGGTGAAAATGTACTAGATACGATTAGCAAAAAAGCTTGTTTGACTATTACATGATATGGATTGCAGAAAGGTGACTAATGATTGGATATTGTAGCACCTGGCCTCCTGATTTTAGTCCCACAAAGGTTATATTATGTTAATGAACTAGATGACTATCTTGTGTTAAAGGGATCTAATTTCCAATTAGGGGGCGATTGTGGTAAATTTGTATTGGTGTATGAAGATCTATGTTTTGTGATGTTTGATATGACAACAATGTATGTTGTGATGCGATATGTATGTGCACGAAAACTTTCACAACTTATGTATCTGCATCTCTAGTTAAGTATATGCATGCAAACAAGAGCAGATACAAAAATTAGAGCATATAGTGCAATTAGCGCCATTCGTACTAGACCTAATGTTAGGACTGACATTGCCATTATGAGACTGAGAGTGATTTGTCCACATGTTTGCTCATTTTTGAGAATAAATACCCACAAACACTACATTAGATATCCTTTACTAATTGCTAAGTCCATAGTGAACGAAATTGGATTTGTGTGATAATTGATGAGAATAAATGCCCACAAACCCTACACTAGATATCTCTTACCAAATTGCTTAGTCGATAGTTGAATGAAATTGGATTTGTGTGATAAGTACAAAGATTACACCACCAGATACTAATGAACCAAACTCCAACTAAAAAGTATGTCATGTCTCTTGCGGACATCACCTCATACTTTCTCTATCTTTCTTGATCATCAATAATTTTTAATGTAGATTTTTTGCCAAGCATGATCTTGGGTATGCCAAGTTGAATATGTGGGAATACTCATGATTAGACAGCTTGAGATTTGAAACTTCAAACATTAGTGTTATCTTAGAGTACAAGTTTTAAATGGTAGATATTATATTATTTATTACACGTCCATATTTTCTAGAACATCTTTGTTCCTCTAGCCTTGGAGTTATATGGAGCTATGAATGCTGACTTCTTCAAGGTTGTGAGAGAGTGTGCGAGAGCCTACCATACTAGGTGACAGGGGTATCACTTTCATTATTATATTGTGTAGCCTATTTTAGACATCATGTATCCATTGTAGAGTAGAGCACCGGCCGATGTAATCTATAGGAGAGCAATCACGTTAGGGGATGTTTCTTGGGATGCTCCAATAGTACGTAAACCATTTGATCTAGATAGTTCGGATATCTTAGGTGGAATAGAACATATTTCCCATTGTGATGCTATGGGGACCTAGGTTACCCACTCGGTTTCATCCATGTAAGACTTGATGGGGTATTCCATTCATTTTTGCTATATTTCTAGCTGCTACTTCGTTATTCTTGCTGGGAAAAGATGTTCATCAAAACTAAGGTTCACAATGAAGTCCTAAAATATGATATGTAGTATAATTCATTTGAGGCTCGATTTATAAAAATTATATGTGAAAGAAATTCGAAAAAAAAGTCGAGTACAGTACTGCAGCTCTAGGCAGCCGTCCAAAGACCGACGGACAGCCAGTACAGTAAACATGTCTCTTCGCACGAGCACGTTCCCGGTCTCGACCGCCACCTGTCAAGTGGTGTGTTTGACGGTCTTGTTGATTTTCAACGATCTTCGCAACATCGCCTCCTACGGAGCAGTGAAAATACTGACGGGAAAAGCCACCGGTGGAAAGCGCCGGAGCAAGTAAAACTAAGAGTCCCTGACCGGAACTGGAGGGACAGCAAAAGTTCGTCCACAAGGGTGTGAAGGGGCCATGCTTGGAGATAGATGGATGGATCCGTCCATCCATCTCTCGATCGTGTTATCGTCCGAGGGAGGAGGCAGAAGCGGAGGGCGTCATGCACCGCAGGCAGCGCTGCCCAGCCCAGCTCCGGCGCCAGGAGTCGATCGTGGCTAAACCTTTGGCTGTGGCTTGCAGGCCCATAGAAATATTGTGTTGGTTCACTTGTGGGTTGCTTCGTTAATTCGTGATCGTCTTCCATGATTTCTGCATTCTGTACAGTGCATTGTGTGGGCTGGTGACTAAGCCATAAATTTTGTACATGACATTTTCAACCATTGCTTTAGAGAACCGTTTCAGTCCCATTCGCAGAAATCGTCTGTGAAAAGAACTTCGACGAAGCATCGCCTTAGTTCGTTCAATCAGGCTTTGATTGTGCTTGTTCTTTTCTGTAACTTTCTGCGACCTGGTTATACACAAGTACATTACACGTGAATTATTAGATCACAGTCTTGTTGCTGCTTTCAATGTAAAGAACGTTTTTTTTACTGCGTCCAATCCAGCACCTAAATTCTGTGTGATGTGCTCATTAATATCCAGTTTCCTATGGGATTCTTCACGATTCGTTTGAACCAGGTCATCAAAGTATCGAGTATCTACAGTTGTGAACTTCTTTACTGCTTCTTATTCGCTCTGTCTGTCGTGAATCCAAAACTTTTGAACTCTTCGTAGTATATTCGAGAAATCTATGTACTACGAAGAGTCAATTTTCCCCCGTTAGGCCCTCACCCTAGCTGCAGTGATCCATGTAAAACTAATGAAACTCCATCTTACTGTTCAATCATTGTTTAGACAAAAGTTTCGTTGTCATCGTACTAGTGGTGGAAGAGTTTTGTATGCATTGTTGGATTCATTTTGCTGTCGTGTATTTTTCCGTAGGCAACGTGGTATTTTCCAGTTATAGCCTTTGTAACTCCCGAGAGTGATAATTAGATATAGTCGTCCAAGGTGCTCTAGAATGGTGGGCGCGATTCGTAAGAACGAGTCTACCTAGGACGTCTTTATCTTTCTTGTTTTCGCTGCAAGCTAAGACAAGTTTTGTCAAAGCCCATCAAAGGTAGACAATGTTTCTAACCCCAGTATTAGGGATTTCTTTCCCGGAGTAGGTTGTTGTTGGGATACCAGTATCCACATCGCTCAAAGACGTGACGATCGAGAAGATGGAAAATCCATGCGGGACAAGTGAAATTTACCCTGGCTGATGTTTCTCAAGGAAGAGGACACTGAACAATATTAATTGTTTCTTCCTTCGATTCTCCACTCTCAGGAAGAAACATGACGTCTATCTTGTCTACATTCAACATCACACCGTACTGGTTTACTCAGTGAAGTACTTACCGCTAAGCAATGTCGTTAAACTCGACGATTGCTAGCAGCTGCCTACTAGCAACCGCCATTTCAGTGAACAAAGATGTTCATGAGAAGTGGGACCGAAGTCCCTGCTGGAACGTTGGTCAATGAACTTGATTGTATGCAAAGTTACAGGCCGGGACTCTTCCACATGGCCAAATCGGCGAGCCTCAGCAGCGAGATGGGGCTAACCGTACTGTCAAGAGCAAGACTTGTTGCTAACACATGTGTATTACGTTGCAAAACAGCTGACGCAAAAGGTTCAGGTAGCCTGTGTATGGGACGACTTTACCGCATGACAGCAATGGCCCAATAATTACACGGAGGTACAAGAGAATCTTCGTCCATACTTCACTTTCATTACACTCGAGAAAACATGTATTCCCATGATTATTCTTTTTCCACAGTGAATATCACTCCTGATTCCTGAAGAACCAAGAATTACGGTTCTCCTGTAAATTTACACTTTCCTTTTTCACGATGATCTGTACTTACCACCTGCAACGGCCAGACCTGCGCATATGTGGGATCTTGGCAGGCTTTTCGTTGAGGCCCGTGGGGGTAGGACATCGCAGCATAATTACGTCGTCACTGCGTCCGAGTGACCCGGCCTTCTCTTTTGGGAGGTTATCTACTGAATGCATCCTTCGTCATCCGAGATCTGCCAAACTAGAAAAATTGGATAAAATGCTGATTTCGTGCGAAGTCAATCTGGGCCCATCCTAGAACTGGATACAACGATTTGTCGTTCAACGCTGCAAGAAAAGTTGCAGCTCATACCCTAGTATTCGTACGCTTTGCTGGTCCTATGGCTGTTTTGAAGTTTCCCAGGCGTTCGAACCACAGCACACCAGCCTTCATTAAACTTACCAGTTTCGCAGATAGTCAATTCAGGTATGTGTTGACGCATAGCCTTTTGCGACTAGAATCAAGGACTAGACGATGACAGCTCAGTTTGCGAACAAGGAACCAGACCATCAACTTTCTTCCTCTAAATCATTTTCACTTGTAAAGTTCCTGCGCCTTTGCCGTACACGAACTTCAAGGATTCTTGATGGGTACTTGGGTACTGTAAGAGTACATGCAAGTAGTGTATCAGAAGCCAGGATTGTGATTAATTAGAGTATCGACATACTGACAAGACACGTATACTGAGTCCGGTGAGCTGACAAGACGTGAAAACATGATTGACAGCTTTACAAGGAAGATGCTCGTAATGTTTGCTACTCCGAGTCTAGGACGAGCAGTCAATTTATTACAGTTCGATTGTCTACAATTCGGAAACTTCTCCGAATGATATAGACCTTCCATTTCTACCAAATAAATGTCTGCCTCCTCCCTCCGAACATCCGGCATACAGTACAATCGACAGCATCACATGAATGCCACAGAGCCGCTTTTAATGGTTACATTCTGGATGATAGTACAGCATATCTGCAACGTGAGAACCATAAATCACTTTGACGGACTCTTCACAAAAAAGTCGCTAATCGTAGACTTCTTTCTCTTTTTCGATCGCTTACCATCCACTTGAAAATCACGTTGCATGTCTTCACGGCGCTGATCAATTTCATCCTGCTCGCATGTACCGCCTGACGAAAGACAGCCGGGCTTCTTTTCTGGAGTCGTCGAGCTCTGAGAGGCTACTTTCCACTTCTCCCACAGTTCATCGACTCTAGAGAAACCAGTCCTTCGGTGAGAACCTAAGCCTCGTCGATTCGTGTCTGAATGATCCAGTTTGCCGGAGTGGGAGTTGGGTGATGCAGAATTTCGATCACAAGAGGGGAACTTCACATTTTCTTCCGATCCCAGAGTTGGTGATAAGGATGCTTGATCTGAAGGAAAAATTTGAACAGCAATCCTGGTACTATGCTCGCGTGTGGTAGTGGTGCTTGCGATTCGCGGAGGGAATAGTTGTTCCGCGTTTTGTTCGAGAGAAAAAAGTGGCCGCGGTCCCTCGAATGTAGCCTGACAAGTTCTCGACTCTTCGAGGGGTTCGGATAAAGGCTCAATTGGTTCCACGTGGTCGGTTAACACCGGGGGCACTAACTTAAGATCCTCTGTAGAGGGCATGTTGAGGCTACTACCAACAAGGTTTGACGTGAATGACAAGGTGTGTTGAATATCTGTCACAGAAAGCTTGAATTTTGGTCCACGTTCTGTCTCAACATCTGAGCCTACAGACAGGTTTTCCTGAAGCCTGAAATCAAGTGGTGAACACAGTATAACCTGGACATTGTTCCTAGAGACAGAAATTCCGTCGGCGAGGTCTCTTTGTGATTCCAGGGCTGAGTTAGTGCTCATCGATCCGTCGACCATGGCGTCCTTTCCGTAACAATCTGAAGAACTATCTGAAAGCTCGATGGCTGGAGGAGGTTGTGCACTTTTACCAACTTCGCTGAACTTGGGTGTGCACACCCAGTCTTTATCACTGCAAGCGGATGGATCTATGAGATCCATTAGGTTTCGCTTTACAGGCTTACAGCTCCGAGAATGGCTTCCTGCGTATAATGAAGGTGGATCTTTCGGTGGGCATATACTTGATTGCAGGTGTGAGCGAGATTCACGTTCCTGCGTCCATGCCGACCGTTCTCGTCCGCTCAGTACTGAATAAGCATTTGGCGAAGCCGGTGCTTCAGATTCAATCTTGTGAGACTTTTCCTCGGCCTCTTCAATTTCCAAGCTCCCTAAAGAATTACAAGGAGAGATACTAGCGTCTCTAAAGCTAAGGATCTTCTCATCTGGCTCATTCAGGCTTATGACCTCCTCTGGAAACTCGGCACCAACTCTCTCATGTCGCGTGCCTGCTGCTTGATCAGACACGTCAGAAACTGGTGATGGAGGCAAAGTGCTTGCTGTGACTGTTGCTTTCTCTTTGGAACTTGAAGTGGCTGGAGAACCAAAAAACCGAGTGATAGTACCCATACCCTGTCCACAGAACCACCACACAGTTGAGAGAAAACAACGTTCGTCTGTCGCTAGCAAACCAAGAGGCTCAACGAACAATCAAGTCAATAAAAAGCATCCATATATGGTAAGACGCTCTTCTTAATACATCGGTTGGAGCCTTATCGCGAAAATGGTAATCAAAGTGAGTCGCTTAATGCACCAGTTCCGCTTTGCTCTTGTTTATTTTCGCGCAATTACTGGGAGTAATAAAGGATGAACTTCAGGTAAGGATCGGTGACTAGTTCGGTGTCCTATTTGGAGAGTACTGTGTTCTGTACAAGTCGGAAGAAGGATCCAGAGATCGAATTGCTCGCAGCGCAGATCCCAGGAAGGAGTCAACGCTGCTAGAGCTACGTTGGTGATTCTAGCACTACCCGTGTGAACTATCTCACCAAACAAGGACACAAATATTTGGAAGCTAAACAACTGGACTGAGATACATTTCACATGTGAGGTGCAGGACATTAGCAAGATAGATTAGGACCGTGCCCATGCATTGACGAGATAGAAAAGCAACGTTCTTCATACGACATGAATTTGTCAAATCAACAGTCTGGAAGTTGGAAACGAGAGGAGAAGGGAGAGAACTTACTGCGGGCACTTCATACATGTTGCTCGCACTTACTGAGAGTCCGGTTACTGCCCACACGCAGCTCGAGCCACCAGGCTCTCCTTTGACGGGAGATAACTTCCGCACATCTGGACAGAATTCACTTAAAGAACGCTTGAAGAGCTGAACAGAGTCAGATGCAACTCTCTCTTTGCCATATCTTATCGCACAAGACTTGGACGGGAACGGCTTCATGTTGGTATTTGATGCTCTGCCAACCTGCATAGGAGCAAGAATCAGCATTCTAGTTTTGCAACTCCTAACGGGGAAAATCCCCATGAGTTTACGAAAGGACACTGCTTTTCACCACAATGTAAGCCAAATTAGCGAAGATGAGAAAAGCATACGTTATCCTTACAATGTGGCAGGCAGCATGAACCACAAGCAGGCGAGCTTTCCGATGATGTAGCTGTAAATCCTCATCCAAGCGTTCTTGAAGCTCCGCAGATAGCTCTGAAAGCCAATGCCCAACCTGCATAGTGAGCAATTGACATGTGAGTGCAAACGTCTTCGGAAGACAATCTGGATATCAATTTCGCCTGAAAGTATTCACTGAAGTTTAGAGTTCTCATGTTGGAATGAAGTCAAAGGGCAAAGACCGAAGTCCAGAGTAACGTCCTGTTGAGTAGCCACTAATTCAACGAGACTCTGTATATGTACAAGAAGCGCAATGGAAGCTTTACAGGTATTGGAATGTACAACAAACAGAGAGCTTACGGAATCGAGATTCTTAAGTGATTCCGGGCCAGGAAATGTTTTTGAACAGCCGTGGCTTTTTGGCAGCGTGCGGCCCTCTACCTCCTCTCCATTCATGCCTCTTGCTACCCTCCAGAGCCATGTGCTGCATATGGTCATCAGCCAGCCACTCAGCCAAAACACTGATGCCTGCAATTCCGAATCCATTTTACGTGTGGCCCAGTATGATTGTGGCAAATGACTACCAAAACATCATCCTGTGTAACTTAAGACCATATATGTACAGACAGACCAGCTTCTATTGCTTCTTACCCAGTATTAACGCCATACATGCTTTGAAGCTTTGATTCCGTATATGGCAGCAGGTCACCCATGGTTTTGATTCCATGATCACTTTCCAAACTGCGTCCGAGCTTTCCTCCCAAGTATTTACTGCAAAGGACAACAGATTCCATGTTGGTGGACCTCGGACACTGAATGCAACTTTCTAATTTGCATCATTCCTACGTAGGAGGTTCAGCGAGGTAGAACGATATTTACACAACGTGGGTGAAGAGAATCTCAGAAAATCAGAAAGATATTAACGAGAGCACAAACGAGATTACAAGCAAGGATGATGAAGATGGTTTCAGGTCTGGATATGGATAGGGGTGTCCATACATCAGTCGGCAATTACTGAGCCTTCTAGAACATGAGCCTTCTTTCGTGCAAGGCAAGAGAAACGAATCTCGAGAATGGCAGGTGAATGGCGTATGCATGGCGACCTACATTTTCCTAGTTGGCAGAGTTGCCAGTAATCCCTGAACTGCCGACGACGGCACAAGAGTTTGTTGTGCAGGCTTGTGCATACCGCTTGCAAGCTTAGCGAGCATCTGCATGTTCAGACGATTACATATTGCTCAGTATACCGAGGGCTGCTTACTTACACTACTACGTTCTCTTGCAGTGATGCAAATTTTTTTCAAAATGGCATGCTGTACTTGTGCTACCTCTGACCCCAGAACTACAAGAGTTAGCGGGTATCGCAGCAAAAGCTGCAAAAGACGAGACGGAAACGTTTTCTTTCGTGAACTGAGACAGCAACTTATTCTAGATCATCTAACCCTGTGTATCTCAACTAGGAAACGATATGACCAACAACAATAAGACCACTTGACCACCCCCAGAGCGGCCTTGCACTTGGAATCCTGCCTGAACTGATTACATTGCGTATTCCTGACAAAAGCGTGGTACTTCTCATACAAGTGAATCGTGAAGTAGGTCTGCATCATATAGACCCATAATAGTACGACGGCTTTCTGATGAAAGTAGCCCCAAAATTCTTCTGGTGGAGTGGAATCACATATAAATCTTGCTAACTCTGACGGCCTGAATCTCAGAGTTTTGCCAGGAAACTTGACGGGCAGACAACTCCTGCTTGTGTGCGGAAGGTAGAATCACTCAGATCACAGTTAAACTCCCATCCTGCTTTAAGTATGGACGTAAAATCTAATCCAAGTCTTATTTCTTCGCAGTTTTGTGAGAACTAGATTTCCAAGGGAGCTATTTTCTTGTACATGTGACAATCAGGAAATGGAGCGCAAAAGCAAAATTCCGTACTTGATATTTTTCAAAGCTCAACTCGCACTGAAGGAGACAACAGTCAATGGAAGTACTCTCTTCGTAATGCAAACCTTGTTGTGGGCAATTCCAGCAGAGGTGGTGAACTGGGTCTCTTTGACCACTGCTGTACGAAGTTCTGATATTATTAAAGCCCCACAGGCGAGGAGTTGGTCACTCCTAGAGGCAAAATTCCTCGAAAGCCATTCCTTCACGTTGTTGCTTTGTGGATCCTGCACACGTAGAAATTCCCACCAGAGACTTAGAAACAAGTCGGCAGTCCTACTCAAATAGATTAGACATTCTTCCTGAAAATTTCGTACTTTCTTTCGTATATTATCCAAGACAACTTCTTGTCTTATAACCAGGAAATAAGTTTGGAGTCTACTACTCATGGATAGGTAGACTACCTGACAGCCGGCAAAGTAAACCATCAGCACAACCATTTCAGGAAGCTCAGCAGAGATGAGTCTACAACAGAGTAAGACATCAGCTGCGACAGTTGCATTTGCGAAAGTAAGAGTCCACAAAACTCTGAACATGAGCATCACGTGCGAGGTAGAATATGGAACCAGAATTGCTGAGACAAGTCAATCAACCGCGGAGATGTCAACTGCCTAGTCGAATGTGGGCGATGGTGTGTGAGCTCACCTTATCGAGCCCAATGATATGAGTCCCGAGAATTTCTGCACTGTAATGATCTGTAGCATATGGAGGGGAATGCATGAGGCGTACTATGGCAGCTTCTGTGATGTCCAAGTATACTTCGTCAATGGATGCCCGCTCACAGATTCCCATTCTTGAGAAAATTTCCACTACCTGCGAGCGAAAACCAAAACGTTAAGTACACGAGATCATCATGTAAATTTCTCCACTTCTTTACCTACACAGCTCTTACATTCTAGTCAACGATACAAGTCTGAGCTACAACCATCAAGGCTTCCTAACGGAACGAGACCAGACCATACACATCCGATTGAGTAAGGATCACTATTGATTACTGACACAGTGTAGTCCGATCGTAAAGTGATATCTGTCCAAATAAAAACATTGGACATGTATGCACAGTCTCGACGCCTCAACGAAGTCCAATCAGGCGATACATGCAATTCTTACCTCAGTGCCCGCATCCCTGTATATCGTGAGATCAGCTTTTCCATGTGCTACGGGAACCTGGACCAGATTGATGTCGGGACATAGCTTCCTGGCATCATCTCCTCTCATAATCCTGGGGAGAAAGAAAATTCGATCACGTAAATCTCTCTCCCACTCTTTATATACTCTTTATCACGTCTCTCAGCCCAGCCTAGACCATGTAAGAAAAGCCCACCATTCTAAGATTGAGAAGCACTCACGGTGCTGCTACCAAGACCATTCAAGTACCTCCACGTTTGATGAAAAGGCTGCAAGTTGCAGACAGCTCAAAGAGGCAGGAAAACACAGTTGGTAAATATGCGTATATGCATAGTGCGGAATCGAAGCGACAGGGAGGATTTAGATAACCAACCGAGTAACCCCGGCATGACGGGCTTCATACCCGACTGCAATTATTGCGCCTCCCCTGAAAGGCTTGTATTGCACCACTGCTGTCGGCTTTCCCTTCAACTCTGGATGCCTCCTCTGCTCCACTGCCATGATTTCAGCATTTGCATATTTGACATCAGAAGCGTGTTCGAAAAAACAGTGCAGTCTCATATTTTAGAAGGTCCATGAAGAGGGAGACAAGGCATGACATGATAGAAAGTACCTTGAACGTAGAAACAATCCAGATCAACATGAGCTATGACCCTTGTGTCAGGAGGCTCTGGTCGTGCCACCGGCATTCTGCAGGCCTGGTTCTCTGTCAGTACAAGCCTCAGTGCTCCGGCTGGGAATCTGGAACTTTATTCAATCCAAAATAAGGTCCACACTCGGCAGGGGTCGCGTCCGAAAATTTCTCTCATTGTTTTCAGCCTTTCTGCAAACTGGAGAGTGCTCCTGCAGGTCCGGAATTTCAATGTGGGCAAATTTCAGGTGCAAGTGAAAACTTCACGAACTTCCCACGCATTCGCAGTGTTTTCTCGGAATAGTCAGGCGGAATCATAAATTCCTTCCAGCTCTGCTTGCTTGGGCAGGAGTAAGTCCAGACTCTCGATCGACTGCACTGGACACGATCATCCCTCTCACGGTGCTCCTGTCAATGGCATCTAGACAATGCTACCGCCCAGTGAGACCAACTTCACACGAACCTCTGAACTTGAGATTTGCGCCGATGATTGATCGCCGAAATTTACGTTTGACGGGTGCGAGAACTCCCTGCCCCTGGACTGCTGATTCACCTCACCTAGGTCATGATCACATCTTCCGAAACTTTGAGGGACATTCTAACAAAGTGACGAGCGCTGTCAGAGACATCGTCTTCCTGTTGGCTACACTACCGGTCTAACATTGTGATGTATCAGTTGGAGCCTTCTTCGATTCAGATCAGCTGAGCTGACCAGAATTTCAGTGACTCTGTAGATTTCTGTCGCTGCTGCTCTCGGGAGTTGAGTCGAGTGACTGGCTACTAGTTCTTTTCCGAGCTAGCCGGGAAACCCCCGACAAGGATAAGGGACTTAAGGGTAGTGCAGCGAGTCCATGCTTCAAACTTAAGAACCTTGGGAATGCGTTTTGGAATTTCAGATTCCGGATAATCCACTTCATGTTGGCTTGGGAGGGAAAGAAATACGAAGATTAGTGCCTACCATCTATACACTCCAACTTTCTTCCAAAAAGGCCTCAACAACTAAATTGGTCTAAAATAATGCTTACCTAAAAATCTTCTTACTCTATACATTATAGTTTTCATTGCCAAAACATCAAAACATATATTGTTGTCACATCACAATACTTAGATTATCATATAACATCACAAGTATACTACAATAATATTTTCTACTCAAGTTATGAGAAATCTCCGCACTTTACATCTTTCTCATCATATCACTTTGGGACCAATATCTCCAAATCCTCTCCATTGACACTAGAGATAGAAGACATAATATATGGTTGTTAAATGACAACCTATGGAGCATAAAGCTTCCTCTTGTACTCTCATAGCATGCTTCATTAGGGTAGTGTGAACAACTCTAAGGTTACTAGTTGTAATCTCTTGAGCTTTGTCATAAAGCTCTATAGTGATAACCATCGCTTGCTACACTTAAAAAACTCCAACCATACTAGAAGTAGACTCCAACTCTCCTTCTAAATCATCCCAATAAAATCAAGGATGAGGTCTTGAGCATTTGTCGCCTCTACTTTTATCTCCACCATCTTGGTAGACAAAAAACTCAACAATGTTCTTGCAATCACATTTGCATATATCTAATATGCAGAGTTATATGATCTCTATCAAAAGTTGATCTGCATGTTGCTTCAACAATCAAACTGAAATCTATTATTAATGATTGTGCATCATATTAAGCACATGATATATCAACCAATCAACATTGCATCGAGTGGTGAGGTTAATTGTTGAATGTTTGTTCATAGTATCACCAAGAATTTACTCTCAATTGGATGCATGGTAGGATAAATGTTATTCGATGATCTTAAATAAAATGATTTCCTTATGCCAAACACCCATTTTGCATAATCATAATTGATAGAGACAATCTCAACATTAATAAACTCGTCCGTGATTTTATTTTATATTGCATTGATCTCAACCAAGTCAATTTTGAGGAATAACATATAGTATTTATATTTTATCATAGTAGGATGCGAACCCTTTGATAACTTCTAGATTCGTGATAATTTCTAAATAATATTAGTTTTCAACCAAAGTTGTGGCAGTCTTAAAAAAATTATTGATAATTGCTTAATCTACTTTACTGCTAGCTTCATTTATCCTTTTGTGGTATTGAAACACATTGATGATGTGTCTTACAAATTGGAGCTCACGTCTCATCTAAAAATATACCCCTATTTCATATGCTACACTTGCAAAAATATGTATCAAGATTCAAGAAATCCATAAAGCTATAGCTGCCCCCTTCTTTTTCTACTATGGTAGCAAATTATGAAGAATATGAGGTTGAAAAGATACTCAAAGCATATTTTGGATCACAAATACCCTAAAACAAAATATTGGGTTCAAGAGTTTGAACTTGTGCAGGACAGGGATGTGACATCTTAAAAGATGTGAGATTTGTAATCATCTTTAGTTAGTGAGAACTAAAGTAAATGTTACATAAGTTGGAAATAGATAGTATTGAATTGACTATTAGTGTATTATTTAAAGATGTCACATCAATTATATGTGTGTTTATTAGTTTATGTTTCTAATGTGTTAGTTGGAGTTACATGTATGTAATCTATGTGCTCATAATGATTTCCGTCATGTGATCGATATGTGAAGAGTTGGATGGATGGTGGTTGTGGGACCTTATCTATATTGTAACTTTTGGAATATTATATATGAAAAAAGATAAATCATTGAGGTTAACTATAGAATATGTGAGGTATTCAAGTTGCATGTGATCACTTCCCTAGTGTTACATACACTCGTTCAACACCACAGCATGAAAGAGAGATTACATTAAAGCCAAACCCACTTTGAGGTTCAAAGAATCCACTTTCCAAAAGTAGCTAATGTTATGGCATTTTCTCAAAAATATATTCCAATGAACCCCAATTCCAACTATACTCCTTGAATCGGAGGTATCCTTCGGGCACTATAAGCCCTAACTACATTATCAACCTCTAACTGCTGCATATTTCTTGCATGCTTGCACCTATCAAGTAAGGGTGCCGCTTCATAGAGTAAAGTAGTGACATACATTACTTCTTAGACTTTGTTACATAAGGCTTCATAGTTTGCCTAGTCATAAATCCAAAGTCAAAACTGCATGGAATTTTGCAACACTATTTGGAAATAAAAGGGTTTTGTTAAATACACATATATACATTTGCAAGAGGGGAAATGTATTTGTAAAAGCATTATGGGGGGAATCCCGGAAAGCTTAAAAAAGATACATAAGCAGTACACATATAAGAAAAACCTTTGTCATAAGTTAATCTTCCAGGAATATGTGAATTGGTGGCTCGGTTTGATTTTTCGAAGAATATGTGCCTGCCATCTTCTACGACACAGCTTGCATTGCATTGCGTTCTCCGACTTGGTTGAGGTTTGATCGTTGGTGTGCCTCGCCTTCATATACTTGTTGGTGCGTGCAGAAGTGGCTGCGCAATGCTCCCACTCCACTGCACTCCTCCACTTCACTCCAAATGAGTAATTTGCAGATAGTTGTGAGGTGTTGTACTCGTGATGGTCGTATGAACGATCGGTACGTAGGTTCCAAATCCTGGCCAGGGCGTTTCTGGACACCATCTCCGCTGTAGATTTTGGACTCTGGACAGACTCTCTCCCGCAGCAAGTGCAGCGCAGTAGCAATGCGTTCGTTTACTTCAGGATTGAATCTGCCAAATAAGTACGAATTGACACGTGAGGGAATTTCACCTCAGGGTTTAGGGCTTAGGCCATGGATTCCGAAGCGGCAGGGGTTTAAGATTTGAGAGTCGGATTCGTCTGCACTGTACTCAACACATTGTCGTTTTCCAGACGATGGCCAAGCGTGCTGCTGAGAGGAACGATGCCTACGAGCTTGAACCGGCAAATCCTGGTGTGTTCGAAACCAGGCAGGGGCCCTTCCCCCCTTGGTGTGTGGGTTCTGTGTTCTCGCCACCGCAACTCATCACTTCCGACCGTGAGTTCTTATTACTCTTATCTTGACAGTGGTCTGCCCAATCTGTCGATCGAATGTGCCATCCTTTTTCTCGCAGCAAGCCGGTGGCTCAATCTACGTTTAAGCAATTTAGTAAGAGAACAATTCCAGTCTCAGTGCAGTAATGTGGTGGCTGTGGATTATGTCATTTCAATTTCCTCGACATTAAGCCGATCTGAGGATTCTCTCTCCACCGAGGTTCATTTTTTTAGTTGAGGAATTACTTTACTGAGAAGAACAGTTGATATGGGGGAGTTCTCGTTCCAATTGCAGAATAGAAAAGCCCCACTGTTTATCTGCATGCTCACTTTCATGCGAATACAACAATACTTGTGTTCTTGCAGTAAGTCCGCTGATATTCAACCAAGTGGGTAAGCCTGAATGCTTGATATCTACTGGACATGCTGTCGAAGATCAGGAATCTGCTGCCGTGAAGACAAGAGAAGTAAGTTGCAAATTGTGATCAAACTAATAGGTATCGTCAGACATCGCTAGTTAATTTTTATTTGATTTACCAGCGGTGTTTCGTTGACTTCTAAAATTACATCCGTCAGCATTGTATTTGCAACAAGGTACCTGCTGTGAGAAACTTCGCTGTTGTAACCTACACATTCTTAGTGTCAACCATGTGATACTAAAATATACGGTTTTGTTGCAAATGTATTTGATATGTTATCTCGTAGTCATTGTCCTGAAACTCTGCGACGTTCTGTACCATCCAGGTCGATTATTGTCTGGAAGGCTATAATGATCTCGTTCTTTTCCTGTCCAGCAAACGAAGTCTTTTTTGCTTTCAACTGCAGCTCCTTTTATACCCGCTGGGCTTCTTGAGGATCACTTGAAAGAAGATGCTGCTCTAAAAAAAGCAGAGTGCAGTCAGAAGAAGCAGTATAACGCCAACCGACTTCAGAGCGTGAAGGTTAGTGGAAGTTAATCGTCTTACGAAGTTTTACCACTCCTTGAACTCCTTGGTTCTTCACTCATCTAAGTCTGTTCAAGGCATTAGTTATTTCTCTCTAAGCACTTCACAGAGCTGATTGTCCTGAGCACTTCACAAACATGGCAGTGTAGTGATGGGAATATTATCCTCTTTTTCCCTTGCGGAAAGACGGGGGAGAAGATTGGCAGTTCTTTATGCTATCCAAGAGTTGATGGCGCCTGGTATCCGGTAAAGAAGTCTTCAACAGCTGCAAGTTTTGATGATTCAGACGAAGCTCAGTGGTCGGTCTCTCCTTCATTTCGACAACCAATACTTCAGGTAACAATCCGTTTTTAATCTGATAACAGAACTATCAATCTCTTACAGCACCTTTACAACTCCTTCGCAGAAACTTTAATTATATGCTTCGCTATATTCAGCTGACGCCAAAAGGTTTATAATGAGCAGTTACTTAGACGGATTCCTGTAAAGTAATATGTAGCTTTTGGCTGTCAGCAGCTTCAACACACCTCTTAATTACCATCAACTCAGTTCTCATGTTCGTCTCTCACGGAAGAACTTCATTGTTTTCCATATAAGGAGCAGTTATCAGCAGTAATGGTGCAGACAGACGTCGCGGATGGATACGGGCATGTATATATCGCAGCTCGAACCTCTTATCAAGTGCACTTTTGCATCGTTATCAGAGAGGTGAGATTTTTCTTAAGGACGAGTGAGGCTTGGAACGGTCAAGATTAGAGTTTTTGCTTCTGTTTGTTGATTAATGAGACCACTGACAATGATTGTTTGCATCTTCGTTCCTCCTGTTTGAACTTAATATTTTTCCACTTCATGCATCATATTTCGGAGTAGTTTTTTGCTCAGAGTCCTGCCTTTGGTGGGGAAATTTTTTTTTCGGTTGGGCTCTAGAACTGATCTTCACGGGAATTTTTTCCATCTTGATTGGGGTAAACCCCTTTTCTGTGGAGATCTTACAGAAGAGATAATTTTCCTGTGGTCTTTATGAATATTCTCTAACTCAGGATACAACTATTTCGCTCAAACGATCTTCTCCGTCCGTTAAGAATTTATCAAGTAAAGCGCGGTCAACACATCGATGAGGCCTTTTGAAGTTGATTTCGATTCGTGTTTTTGCTAGCGAAAGAGTGAAATGCGAAATAGTTGACTCTGACGTTATTACCGATAACATGGATAGGTGGAGCGTATACGATTCGTGTCGACATATGCAGCAACTTTTCATGCCCACGTTTCGCATGTGAGTTGTTCTTCTCATTACATCCTGTTTAGATTGCGGTCAGTAAGGCTGGAGCACATATGAAGTGTTGATTGTGTCTTCAAAGATCGTTTATTACTCCTGCCTCTCGCAGGTCACCTGGAACCCACATCTATACCGAGAAGCTGCCGTCATGTTGGAAAGTGGGGTGGTTTCGTTGTTTGATGTTCCGATTTGGAGAAGTGGCCATGAAAACCGTGTGATGGACCTGCAAGCCAAATTCACCTTAGAGAGTCCTGCAAATTTGTTACGAGCCAAGTCCAGACATCGTGACCTGGAATCTATAAGCGCGCTGGCTATTGAAGTTTGTGGAGAGCGAAGTAAGCAGGAGCCTCGAGAAGAATACGTGGAAAAAGTCGAAGCTGAAGATATGATTTGGTGGCGGTGCGAGTATGCATGGCATCCCCAGATACTACTTTTGTCTGGGTCACGGAAAGTTGTACAAATGGATTTCAGAGGAAAGCGTATGTATGAGTCTTCAATGCAAGGCGGAGGTCTGACCAGTCTTCAAAGTCAAAAGTGTTTATGTGATATGATTGTAGCTGCTGATGTTCGCAATGCCCGTGCCTCATCGAATTTCTGTCACACAAGGCCTATCAAAGAGCATATTACGGCCTTTGCTCGAGCTGAGTACGATGGCATGTGTAAGTTTTCGGTGGCAACTGAGAAGCATTTGATGCTCTTTGATGCCCGGCGCATTGGAACAGCTATTCTTCAGGTGTGCATAATCTGCTAAGTACTAGAACATCCAACAGTGTTCTTCCACTTTGGTAGTGGAGTCATCAATGTCAAAGCTCTTTCTCTCTAACTCGGAGAAAGATCCTAAGTTGTTGGAGAAAAAAACCAGAGTGCATGCTTTTGTTTTGTATCACAGTTATTTTTGTTCGGGTCTTTATTTCTGGTCCATGCTGAGCCCGTTCATGTTGTTGCTGTTTAGTGGGAACATGGTATGACAGAAGAGCCGCCGGATCTGCTCATCATGCTTCAAGCTTCTGCCCTGCAAGCTAGTCCTGACAATGGAAAACCAAGACTTTATCAAAATGGTACGGCATTCTCAAAGTAGTGCCCTCTATTTTAGAAACTGATTCTGAATCTCTGATTGAAGGTAAACACAGTCTAAATTGCAGAACAGACTCCAAGTTCAGTGTTCATTACCTTGTGTGGAATCTATTATCGAAAGGAGCAATATACACAAGGTACTGAGGCATGCCTTCTTGAGAAGGTCTTTGCTGAAATCTCGAATGTTGTTCATCCAGGTAGAGTCATTGTGGCAGTAAATTTGCAGTCAGGAGACATGCGACTGTTCTTTTATGGATCAAAAGTGCCATTGAGTTCACATAAGGAGAAGTGCTCAACAGCGAAGGACTTTGAGGGTTATGATTGGGATGATGTGACCTATGCCTGGGAGATCCCATTGAAACTATATCCTCCGAAAGCGGTTGCCAATGATTGGAACGATCTGCTTAGCACGTCAGATTTCAAATTTTCTAGAAATGTCCGCAGGTCATCCGCAGGACTGGAGTGTATCTCAGGCATTACCCTCTTGTCTCATCATTCATCCGAACGTAGTGCAAGTAGTTCGAGGAGGGGCTTCTCAGTGGTTCAGTTGACAGGGTCCGGTGACATTTTGCTTCAGCAGTTCAAGACTACAGATCAGTCTACTGTTCTACCCAAAGCCAGGCTTGATAGCTTCTTCCGAACAGCAGGTTGCAATTCGACCCTTTCCTTTTGTTTCGAAAGTTTCTGCATACATGTTGATACTGATATAGATAATGCATCGTATTTTATTCGTATAAAGTAGATGGACCTCTAAGGACACTTCAAGTTCGTACACCCTGAGAAGTGTTGTCGTGCAGAGAATAATCCTGTCAAGTTTATCTGATATCATTTGTCGGCCTATACATGCAGAGAAAGAACAGCCGTGGGATGCACAGAAGCCCAAATTTTATGTTCTCGGAGCTTTTTTAAGATGTATCCTTACTAACCAATCACGTTAATTCCATTTGTTGGTATTCCATGATTTTTAAGGAGTAAATACACCGTCATGTGGAAGGAGCTATGTAACTAGAATTGGGTTCCGCTCATAGTGAATTCTCACATCTATAAGACGTACACTTACCTCGTCTTGACATGGTAGTCTTATCGTTAGCAAATGGGATGGATAACGTATTCATTAGAGTCCATTCTAAAACTTCACCGTGTCATGTGCTTCGTATGTGTACACTCATGGGGAACGAGCTATGTCACTAGAATTTGGTTCCGCTTGTTGTGATTTCTCACATCTATAAGACGTACCCCTACCTCGTCTTGATATGGTAGTCTTATCGTTAGCAAATGGGATGGATAACGTATTCATTAGAGTCCATTCTAAAACTTCACCGTGTCATGTGCTTCGTATGTGTATACTCATGGGGAACGAGCTATGTCACTAGAATTTGGTTCCGCTTGTTGTGATTTCTCACATCTATAAGACGTACCCCTACCTCGTCTTGATATGGTAGTCTTATCGTTAGCAAATGGGATGGATAACGTATTCATTAGTGTCCATTCTAAAACTTCACGGACGGGCATGATTTTGAATACTGTAGAGTCAAACTGGAATAAGGTGGGTAATGAGTGACTTACACAATACAGAAAGATAAGAGGGTCTACTTGCTGGTATCTGTTTACTCGTCATATTTCTTTGACATACCGCAGATATGCACAATGGATGTACTCTTCTTTGTTCTCATGCAGATGAAAATTACCTGTCTGAAGGTGGGGCAAATTATAAAAACAAAAGAATTTCACAGCAAGAGGGAATGAAGCGAGATTCTGCACTTGGTTTGAAGATGGAGAATTTTTTTATCGATAATCACTTCAGATCACAGCTGAAGACAGTTCTACAGCATCTAAGTGTTCCGCTGAGCATGTACTGTTTCCTAAGCTGAATTTTCACATGTCGACTGGATATGGTTTACATCTTCTAAGTAGGTCAGGCCATCGAATGTTTGCTGACACTTCAAACGGTTATTGAAGTCCTCACTCGTGCTCTGTATCTTGGCAATTTATTCGTCTGCTAGTCTTTTGAACGTGTCGCCGGGTTGCATCCAAATCTTTCTTCCGTCAGTTGTTACTTACCTTCATCGACGTGTATGCTACTTTCTTTCCTTAATGTGGTACTTTTTCCCAATGCTAAAACGCCAAGTCATCCGTTACCTCGAAATTCTTCTTGTCTCTTTTTTAACTTGTTGCTTTCGAAAATCAGGTATGAAGTGGCCCACACTGCTTTGCGTACGGGATATTCCACCAGCTCTTCCCCTTGCGGCGCTAGCTTGCCTTCAGATTTAGAAGCTGGAAGGTACAAGGGCTACAATCTACGCTCATTTCTACCTCTCCTGCTATCCGGATCACCTTCCGAGAACGCTGTCCAAGGTATGAAAAGATATGGTCGCACACCAGTCCCTCTATCCCCTCTTCTCGAAGTTCAACAACTGAGGAAGTTGGAAGGCAACAACGAGGTACTTCAGATCTGTGGAAATGGTATTGCTGCCGTTGGTGGGGAGATGGATAATTTTAAAGTATCCAACCCTGAAATTTCAGAGCAATTTAGCTTTGACAAGGAAGTTGTTCCCGGAGACGTGCTTCTACTACAGGCTTATAACCACGTAGAGAACGATCTCAAGGAGTTGGCTGAAAAGCAAGTTCCTTCTGTTGTTTCTTTGAGTGACAATAGACAAGACTGGCTAGAATCGGAGGTAGACACTCAACCTCTTCTCTACGGCATCACTGTGGACATCTTTAGCAAGCCTAATGGTGTAGATAATTGGACTCCCGTGGATAAGGTACAGGAGCCAGTTGACATAGCCAAATCTAGAGAAGATCTGCATAAGGAGCTCCATAGGTCGCTCAATGAAGAACGCGCATGTAAGTTTGTTGCAGGGAAGTGTTTCAAGAGGCGAGGGACGCAGAAAGGGAATCAGTTGAGTAACATAGACACACTCCTGTGTCCAATCAAGCTAAGTTACACAAACTTAGCCGAAGGTGCCCAGTCCTTCGCCCTGTTTTTCTTTAGTTCTTTTTCTTTTCTTCTTATTGCTGAAAGTTGAGACGGCCCCCAAATAACTATTTCCGAAAGATTCAAATACTGAATTTTCTTTGGCTGAATATGAAAGGGTGACTAACATTATGGTTTTGTGTGTGCATGAATAGAACCGCCGCTAGAGGACCAGCTAGAGGAGCAGGAGTGGGCTGCATTGGAAAGCTTGCAGGACCAGTTAAGGGACTGGCAACAATCATTCGGGCCCTATAGTAGCGCTTATCGATAAATCTTGAAGCTAACGCCCAGCGGACGGGAGACACTCCGAATGAAACTTTTTATGCCCGTGCTCAGTGCATAGTCTTGTGGATCCTTTTCCCAGTTGTGTACCGTCTTGCCTTCAAATATGTGACTGTTGGCTAAGTCAAACTAAGCTTGAATACCCAGGCTATCCAGGTACTCCAAGTTCCTAAATGGTATACACTTCCATCGATGACTTTCTTCATCTTTTTCAATTTATTACTTCACATTGAAAGCTAGTTGATTGTGGGGTAACATTTAAGTTATCTGTTCAAGCAGTATATTGACTGTTGTCTAATGTATTTTATCTGATGTGAGATTTAAATGTTTCTTAGGAACTCATCATCACATCCGAACGATCGCAGCGTTACATGAGTAGCACCACAGCCGAAACTTCAAGTTGGATTGTAAAGATGAACGACAGTCTCAAAGCCGATGAAGTAAGCAGTGCCTGAGTTTCATTATTGAAAACTGCGTCATAAGGCTGTTATGATTTACAGCAGTGTCTTGATGCGCATCATGCAAACTCTGAGAACAAATTCTAATAAAAACTTTGTGCATCTCTGCGCGTTTGCAGACTTTTCTTTCAGAAACTGTGGCTCCTCATAGTCAGGAACTGTGAGATGGAAGTCATCAGCGAACTGTACCTGATTCAACTACATTGTATTTTATGCAGTAGCATAGGCTTGGCGTCAGGATACATGTCTACAACCTGTTGATGATGAAGGACGATAGTTCTGCAGAAGGTGCCCTGAAAGTTGAGCTTTGTACCTTCTATTTGAGTCCTCATAGCACCCTGGGTGCTTCATTTATGTTGCATCAAGCCTTTTGAGGGTTCATCCTTCCTGCTTTCAGTGTGAAGATTGTAGTGCTTGCCTTGGTTACAGGGGCACCGCAAGCTATCACCTTACCAGAACCGGTGATTCCAGCTTTCTGGATTGGTTGAGTTCATGTGCACTATGCCCTCTTATCTATCCTAGCCTCAGTTCCTGGGTGTCGGAAGCCTTTTGGTGCTTAAATAGCTAGTGGCTGGAAGCTCCTTTGGGTGCTCAATTATCAATGCTTGTCAGTGGTGACTCGCTTGTGAATTTGAAGCGTTTTGGTTGTCCAATTTACAAAATGTATCAAACCCTTCAGGTCTCTAGGAACTTTAATGCACAAGCACCGGTTGCTTCTTGTGCTGGGGAAGTTTCATCACCATGATTCTTGGAGTGCTTCACGTTCTTCCGATGCTGAAGTTTCTAAGGAGAGGGAAGGAATCCAACGGAAGAAGACGCAGTCATCTACCACCTACAGTACCTTGTTAACCTATGCACTTTTTATATGTACACTGTCCCCACTTTATCGAATGGAGGCGCTATGGATTATGAGATGTGAAATCGACTTTTTCAGTCGTGGTCTTATAGCATTTTAGCACCTACCTGCACGAAGTGATCCCCTTATAGGACTCTAGAGGGCCTTAGGAAGAGCTTTGAGAGATAGCAATAACAGTCACCTGCAGTGGGATGTAATACCCCTATGCAAGTCACAAACCGGGAAAGCGAGAAAAACTTGCTTTCCCGGTTTGTGACTTGACCTAAATTCGGTTTCGTCTTCATACGAATTGTCAATTTTCTGAATACGTATATACCATAATGCCAATGAATCCAACGTTGCGTAGGGTCAAATAGTTCTTCAGCGTAACATAAGTTTAAGCGTAACGAGTTTTGTATATGCTTTGCAAGCTGTGACTAAAGAGTAATATCAAATAAAAGGAATTATCATCAGAGCAAATCTGAAAATGTATCAAATTAAAGTTTTACACTTGACTCATGTTACAATATATGGTAACTAAAAATGAAATTGGACATGCTACTTGATTGAACGAAGTCGCTCGACTCGCAGTAAAGATGAAACGACAATAACAGCTAACGTATCCAACCTGAAACATGACTTAAAAAGTACATACAAAATCATTTTTTCTAAAAGAGGAAAAAAGTTAACACAAAATCTTTGTTCTCAAAAAATACAAACCTGAAGGAAAGAACTAAAAAAAATATAATCCGAGGTGGTCAAATTCTTCTTTAAGATATGTGAGGTTCATGGTATCACCTATGACTATGACTTTGATTGTAATCATGAAAATTCAACTATCCATACTTATATATCCCAAAAATATACTTGTAACCTATTCTTGTTGAATTCTGAAGTAAATCACTTGCGGCTGACTTGCCAAGTTGCCAAAAATCCCACGAGTGAAACAGTTGGGGCGATATTTGAGGTGCGCTGGAAAGCCTGGAATGAAGCCAAATAGCATTTCATGTGTCGATAATGAGAAAACAAATTAGAATGCGTCTAATATCCTGTAAAGATGTAAGAGGTATGATCCAAAACCGTAACGCTTCGAATGACGAGGACAAACATACTAAAGAAAATTTGTCTTATGCCAATTACTGCCTTTGTCAGTTCCCAGAAAGAGAAACGCAATAAGCCGCCGGATCTTGGCTCAAAGCTCTTGCAATTCGTGGCACATCTGGGACATTCTTCCAGACCACTGGATCAGGCATATAACCATGGGTAGAACTCAGAATCTTATGTGGCTCGTAGATCACCGAACAAGACCAGTCATAGATTCGGATTATGTCAAGATCCGCCGGATCAAGAAAGAATCTTTCCACACAGAACGCGATCCACTCGACCGCATTCAGGCAGTGATGGTCCGATCATCGGCGCCGTGCGATCGAGCCAGATATAACCTCCATAAAAGCCTATTTAACTCACAAAATACTGCTGGAAATTACCGGACGATCGCTTTCGGATGTAAAATCCACTTGACTTCCCGTTAGATTGACAAAATTTTGCAACACTTCGTCCCGTTAGATTGAAAGTTTACTTGACACATGCCCAGGGCATGGAACGGGACATGTAAAGACTAAAAGCGCCAACCTGTCGGTCATGTTCCAGTGGGTTTCGACCCACTAACTCTCACTTGGTTGCAGGACAAACCGCAGTGTGTCGTGCCTGGGCAAGGTTTTGGGAGGGAGTAAATAGCGCGAATGTCAGAATGGCGAAACGCGCGACCTCGGGAAATTTCACGCAGGAGCTCGGGATTCCATGTGTATAAGGCAATCAGCGCTGCAACAGAGCTCAGACTCGGCACAACTTGCCTTGATGCTTGACATGGGGGACAAAGTATAATAACAAAAGGGACGGGAAGACCCCATCAAAGCGTACAAGGATGGAACCAAACCTGTAACATGGGGCTAGGTCCCAATAGTATCACATGGGGAAATATTTCATACAACACCTAATATATCCGAACTATCTAGGTCAAACGGTCTACAAACAACAGATCATATGAAGAAGCACCACCTAACGTTATCTAAAATATGCTATACAGTAAGTTAAAGAGAGTGATACCCCCTGCCGCCTGGTATGATAGGCTCTCGTGCACTCCCTAACGAACATGTCGAAGTCGGTGTCTATAGCTCCATATAACTCCAAAGCTAGAGGAACAAAGATCTGACCTCTCTGCATAACTCTATACTTGGAGACCTTGGCTGCTGTTCGTTCCACTCACTGCCCATCCTAGAAGATGGATGATCATCCCCTCTGAAATTGTGTCTCTAGTAGGATCGGTAACCGCCACAATGACCTGGTCCTCCCGAACCAAGTACAAGTATGCCCTAACCCTAATCGACTACAAGGCATACCAACGTTCTCTCCATGTGAGGTATCCACCCTTTCGCGCCATAGCAAACACCACATCCCTAATGGCATCATGGGTAGCTCTTCTCTATCCTCCGAATGGACAACGAGCCATATAAAAACCTGCTGCATCTAAAGTGATACCACACTCACATGTGAGTAATGAAGATGTAAATGGATGGACCAAGCCAAGACAGAACCTCATCGTTATGGAGAAAGTAACTAATGCGAGTCCGAAAGCCTTGATGCATGGTCGAGTCTTCACCCTTGTCCGAGCAAGAGCGTAGACAAGCACTAGTAGTACGAGGAATGTCCGGATCCACTAAGAGTGAATGTAGAGCCTCCTGAAACTGTCGGTCCATCAAGATAGACTGTAGACCCCTAGTCCAATCGGTAGTCAAAGAGGAAAAAGACGGAAATTCATGTCGTACCTCCCGTGGTAAAGTATCTCTCGTGTGTCGCAATAATACCTGTAAGAAAAATGATCCACTATCCACGTCCCTCACATATATCTCCAAGATAGGTTTATCTGCAATCATAAATCGAGAAGATAACAAAGGTGCAACGAGTGCCCAACTTGCCAAGAATGCCACAGGTGCCGTCTCCTCCCTTGGTCCAATGATGTCATCAAAGACGACCATGATCCTCCTATCAAAGGCTGTCAAACGTGATATGAATGTAGGTGAAGGAGGAACCGTGCAAAGAAGGTAAGTGGATCGACGAGCAATACTAGATGACAGTATATCAAACGCCACATGCAGATTCCCTAGTAGAGGAAGGTCATCTACATGCAAAATATCCTCGGCAAGTGCAACGTCTAGGTAGCATGAAATAAAATCCTCCGACCCTACTAGCACTCCTAGAATACATAAACCGTCTGTTGATGTCATACATCCCTCTAGAAGCTGGAGATGAGGCGGAATGCACAATAGAGACCAATCCCTATACTTTGACACCTTGACTCTCAAGCCTACAAGATGAATCTCGTTAGTCAAGTAATCAAAGGCTTGCCTAATGTTATCTACAGGTCCCACAATGTGTGCATCATCCGCTAAGGAGGGGAACACACAACCTGACGCGGCCAAAGTAGTAGACAAAAGAGCTCTATAATGAGACATGGCAAATAGGGATCCTCCCAAAGGATCTCCATGTCGAGTGCCAGCGGCGGACTATAGAACGGTGACTCCCTCCTCGAAAAAGCCATGCTCATAAAAGAGAGAAGAATGCGAACCATATAAAGACCGTACGAAAGGAACGAGGCTTGATAGAGGTCCACCACCCTCTCTAAGCTCTTTAAAAATGGATGCACGCGAGACGCTGTTAAAAGCGTTCTCAACATCCACATGCAAGACAACCCAATCTGGATGGATATCTAGAAGTGCTCTAATGTCCAACGATACCGCCTCACAGCCTTCTGGTGTGGCGACTCCAAAATGATATGGAAAAAGATGATCTTGGAAGTGTGAGCGATGCTGCAAGACAACGGTACAACTAACTAATCACAATAAGACCTCTCCAATAGCAATCGGTTTGATGCCCCCGGTGTCTTTCTCCATCGCGAGAAGCCGACTAGCACCCAAAACCTTACTAATAAACAACGGAAACTCCCCTCTCGCTACTAATGCAGCCACCTGGAACAACTCCGTGAAACCACTAGAGGGATCATCCGCCAGAAATAATCTTGAAGATGCTCATATACCATGCCTGACAAACCCCTTGAGGATAAGCGTGGGGCTGTGCATAGAGAATGGGCAAACAATGATCTATCAAGACATAAAGGCTCCTCTGGCTGATACTCCAAGATCTCTAATGGTATCTCCTTGCCCATGGGTGGACGTAGAAGACGTAAAGAGAAAATCGTCTCCTTAGTAGTACTAGCCATGGACAAAGGATGAAGGGCCAGTGCATCCCTGCTATACTCCTCGGCATGCCCCAAGATCCTACACCATCGCAATCTTGCCGAATCAAAAGTATCATGTGAATGAACCCGACTCCTAACCTGTGTGGTCCGAATAGACTACTCCTGCAATATAGCCCAATCCCCTACTTAGAATCTCCGAAATCTAGCTGCCACCTCCCTATGTCAAGCACGTCCCCCTCTAGTATAACGTAGACATCATTACAGAAGCAATAGAAACAAAAATCACGCTTACTCGTCCATGGGATCATGTAACAACCGATCGAGCAGTAAGCAAAAATCACATCTAGTCTCGTCATGGAGTGCACGAGGAAGCTAATGGAATAAACATGGATATGGAAACCTAGTCTCAAAAAGCCCTAGAATCGAATCTGCATGGGAAGCTAACCACTCCCACGATCCGATCGGTATATCCGGAATATTCAACGAAGGAGTCGATGTAGTCTGCGTGTTCCCCAAAGTGACAAATATCGATATCGATGTAACCATCCTCCTCACGTGCGTATCCCAAATAGTCCAATCATAATCTTCGTGCATCTTTCCCACGTGGGTCTTTACCTCTTGCGAGGTAAAGAGACAATTACACACCGGACATGGTGTATCACGCCTCACTTTTGGCGGCCCCATGAGAGAAAGTGAAACTATAGATAGCAGAAAGAGAACGATAAAGAAACCCAGCAACCCCCTAACACCCCACCTCACATCGTAAAATGCTAACTATGAAAACCCTAAAATCTAAAAACATTCATAACTTTTTATTCAGATCTCCATAATTTTCCAACTAAGTTCCAATAGAACCAATGCAGTAAAATGAAGAGATGAGAACAAAAAAAACTTGACCCATATGTCTAATTGAAGAAAAATCACTCAACATTCACTCAAAACCCTAAAAAAACAAAAATATTCATATCTCACTATATCATTATCCATAGTTTTCAATTTAGGTCCCAATGGAACCCAAATTGAAAGACCAAGAGAATATACTATTCACTCTCCATGTTTGGCAAAGTATAGCCACAGAATATATAAGAAAATATAGTACTCTTTTCTACTCTCTTTCTCCCCCATAATCTCCATACACTCTCATCTCGCGAAACCCTCAAGGATGACCATCCCGGTGCCTTGCTTTGTCAATGTCTACTAGTATGCTTCGTGAGAGGACAGTGGGGTTTTGGAGTTCCTTAGCTGAATTTGCAATGCAAAGGGCCTCCATTACACGCCTCGCTGGGTTCGGTTTTAGATGCATGTCAACACATTTGCGGTGATCGAGCACTTCGGCAATCCTTCTATGGTGCTTTCCAAAGTTGGTGGTTTCGCGCTACTGCCATTCATGGTCAAGTTTCACACTGTTTTTTTTTTGGATATGTCCTTAAAAATACTCTTCTATTGAAAAGTTTCCGTCCGTTCGGTGCCGCATGGCCGGTCCTGGAGTTAATGATGTTCTATCCTAGTTAGTCGTTTTTGTTAATTTGATATCTTGTGGCTCTAACACTAATTCGCATTTTATATAATCAAACATACACGCTAATTACTAGACCCAAGACAACGTCTAAAGGTTGTCCTATAATTCTCTTGGAACACAACAAGTTGTGCAAACATTCAGAAGTTAAGACTTTATCTTTTATGTGAGAAATCGTATTTGGGTATTTCTGCATAAGATCTTTAAGAGACTTGTAAGCCATATGTTCAAAGATTCAAAACAAGAATGTAAGTAAGTTCACAAAGGGAAGTTCTTATATCTAAAATTATTTGTATGGTATGATTCAACTCACCTCCATTTAAATTAGGGTTATATATAGGACATGCTTAGATATCTTGGCAAAAATGTTATGATACGTGTCAAAATAAGTAACACTTTCTTGCAACTTCATTTAATCCATACTGAAGAGTTGAAATAGTCTATTATTTGAACCCCTCATTATTCTCACATTGTAGAGTGCATTAGGAACCTAGTAGATAGTATTATTCTTATGATATATGACAAGTGATCAATCCCGACTAGTACAAAAGATTTGCTCACAGTAGTGATCGTGATATATCACAAAATAATTAAACTCTTTATTCCACATTAGTATAAAATGTTTCTTTTTTAATTTTGTGATAAATATTTTTTTATTAAACGGTTTGAAATTTTTGTTCTATTTTTTATTTATATGTATATCTTTATGTACCAACATTTTTACTCATTAAAAACATCAAATATTTATTTATTGTACAACATTGGCCTTAGATCTAAGGCCAACATTGTGCAATTATTTTTTCATCTATCCACGTCATTTTAACATGTGTGACAATTTATAAACAAAATTATTATCAATATGAATGATCTTTTACTTGAGTGAATATTGACATGTCTTCCATTTTAAATGTGATTGCATGTGTGTATGAGTTTACACAACTGTTAATTCAATAGCCCAAATTATCTCAAATATAATAAAAAAAATACACATAACAAAACATTAATTACTGTGGTACATCACTATGGTTGAATACATGACTTAATCCTTGTTTTAGAATTAAAAATGCTTTAATGTTTCAAGTCATTGTACTTCTTGAATCATAATGAAAATGCCGCACATCATGTCCATTATGTTCTAAGTATTATATGATATTTCAAATAGATGCATCACAATTATACAATGCAAAAAAAATATTAGATCATATTTGACTAAAAAAACTAATATACCAAAAGTAAAATTTTTCACATCAGGATGTTGAATTTTCAACTATAAAACCTGAATTGATAAGTTTGTTGTAAGAGCTATCTATATAATAAAGATAATTTTTGTATAAATTAAACTTATATCTACCAAAATATTTTAGCTTAGTGTCTTCATGTAGTATTTATTTTTTTTAAAATTGTGATAAAATATTAAAAAATTTAAACAAATAATTTATTTTTTTTAAATTAAAAATAAAAAAGTAATTTAGTTTTTTAAATTAAAAATTAAAAATAAAAATAATTATTTTGAATAAAAAATATATTTTAATTTTAAAATTTTAAAATATATTATATAATTTAATTAAAAAATCTCAATCAATAATTTATTTTAAATGTATATTTTTGATGGGTTGCAGAATTAAGGATTGTAGTGAGTACTAAATGTGGATGAATGGAGTGAAAATGTAACTCATGTAGGAAATTTAATGATTTACAAAAACTTTAAAAAATTGTGATTCAAATGGAGGAGATGGATTTGTTGCTCAATTAAAAATATTTTCAATTATGACACAAATACTTGACATAACTTAGTGTCACATACGTTATGTCTGTTTCTTAATTACAAGGAGAATCAGTTAAGGTTGAAGGTTAAAAAGCTTGTAAACATATTTATTTCATGTGATTTCAAAAATAATATGGATGGAAATTTTTATGTTATTCTTGTTTTTTTTTAATAAAATAAGTATAAGTCTATAAACGTTCATCAATGAAGATTTTAATATGAATTATATTTTATAAAAAAATTAATGAATTCAATATTATTTTAATAAAATAAAAAAAATAATTTTTATTAAAATATATAATTTAAAGATAAAAATAAAAATTTTAAATTTTTCTTAGTAAATTTATATAATATTGAGTTGGTTAATCATATAATCAATTTTTTTATTGATTAATGAGCCATGGATGTAAACATGAGTAACATAAATATATTATTGATAGATATATTATAATTGCAGAAGTATACAATATTTTTGTAAGAAATATTGATCATATATATTTATGATTATATAAGATAAAAAAAATTTAATATGTTTTGATAAATTCCAACTCAATTTATGTAGTTTGCTCGGTGTGTGCATATATGATTGATCTCCAATCAATGCATTTGACATTGAAAGCTAATTGAGGATCGGTGGCATTGTTAATACACCTAGGTTTTCCATGGATAGAGTTCAGATTAGGGTTCCAAATTAAGATTTGAACATGTGATCATGAGAACTCATGGACAACCCTCTATTCTCTCGAGTGCGCACTGGGATTATCTTGGCTGTAATTTCAGTTTAGACTATTATATATAACTTTATTGAGTAATTTATTTCTATGTAATGTTAAGTTCAAATAAGGGCTCCAATCACTTCAATTATCTCGCGTTTAATTTGAAAACATGTGATTATAATAAATCATGCAGGATCCTATATTCCTGTTGGCGTAAATCTTGGCTGTAGCCTTAGTTTTTGCTATGGTATGTAATGTTTGAGAGTAAAAGGAAAAAAGCCAAACAAATAAACTTGAAGGATACTCATGTGTTTGTGCTGTAATAGGAAATCTAGTGCACGACAAGCTCCAAAAGCTCGGCTGGTCAAGGTAGGGCTAATGGTGCTTACTTTCGTCTGATTGGGCTCTGAAAGTCCTCTCCACCCCACACCACTCGGCAACAACCAGCACTGTGTTAGCGGTTGATAAAAGCCTGATTATTGCGTCCTCGATGGTAGACTCCTAAGTTCCTGGGTGTCATCTTAGCCTCCATCTGAACCTATATTTTCTCAAGCTTTTGTCTTTTGATTTGGCCTTGTAAGGCCTCTTCGCATGCCTGGCTGCCACTGGCCGACTTTCGGCCCCATGTTACTATTGTTGTCTTCGAAACCTGCAGGCATCCGGCGTCCACCACCGCAAGCACTGTTCCTTTGTTTTCTTTGTGCCTCAAAGAGAGTGATATTTTAGGACAGCAGAGGTCAAACTTAAACCAAATCAATATATCTCCGTCTGACTTCTAGTGCTCAACCCAAGTAAATTATTTTATTTTATTTCTTATTACTTTGCACTGTCTCTCACTCCGACAACCACATCTTACGGTGATAGCTCCTTCCTCCCCACTTCTCGATACAAATAACACTTTGAAAAGTGCTGTTTAGTCTACATTTAGCAGCCTTTTATTAGGTAAATCTTCTCTTTTTTTCCCACGAAGCTCGGGACAGCCGCGTTTTACTCCGACGCGGACGAATTGAAAAATTGTGTTTCACCTCCATCTTGTCCTGCTTGAAGATAGCAACATCAGCCCCGATAAAAGAATGTCATAGTGTAGTGAAGCGATGAACGAGCCTGTACCAAAGCAAAATCAATGAAATTCAGTCCTCAACGAGTGACGTTTCCATGAAGCTTAAATTCTTTTAATTTCAAAAAAAAGTCGATGATTTTTGGTAAAAGTGTAGAATTGCATGTCAGGGACCATGATCACTCCGAACAAAGTCTTACGACCGTAAGTGTTTTATTTGTTACATTAAAGACAGTTCTAACCAATTAAACATGAATTTTTTGTTCCTAATTAGACTGTAAAATAATAATAATCTATTGTAAGAAAATTTCAAAAACCATAAATATATATATATGAGATAAAGGAATAGAAACTTAAACTACAGTCTTTAAGCCTTAATAAAATTGATTGTTTGAATAATGAAGATTTCCTTATGTCTAGAATAAAAATAATAGTTATGATGTATATATTTAGATTATCAAACTTTTAAAAAAAATTGACTTTGCATAATTTAGGAAGATAAAAAAAAATAAGATAACGAAACAAAATTTTGATTTTGATCTTTTTACAACAAAATTTGATAACATTGTGTTAAATATTAATAAAAATTTTCATGAGTTTGAAACTCATAACTATCTACTGAATGACTTGACTTGGAGTTTGAAAAAAGGTTAAATCCTATTTGTTAAGACTTTATGACATTAATTTTTGAATACACAGTGTATTATATTTTTTAATATAATACATTTTTTATAATAAATAAATATTTATTTATTTATAATTAAATAAAAAATTGAAAAATAATATAATATATAATTGAATAAATTGATATATTATTTATTATTTTATAATAAATATGTAAAAAATTTAATCATATTCAATATGAATTACTATGCCCAAACTAAATGCAAATTTAACAATGTTACACTTTATTACCTTACAAGTTTTAAACAGGAATACATATATGAAAATAAGATTTTAAAATAAAATACTTGAAATATTTAATTTTTTTTTATCTAATCTTTGGATCCTTTGTAATTTTCTCAAATTACTCTCAAGTACACTTCAAGGTATGAATTTCTCTCTCAAATTTCAAATCATCACAATAAAGTGACAATCCACTCAATTGCATTTAATACTAAACTTATCTCGTATATCTTGTTATGAGCTTTTTTATTCTATCCCCAAATCCGCAAATGATTCTTGATAAGACTTCCAAAACTAGTCAAAACCTTGAAGTACTTCAACAAAGTGTTATCATTGGTCCAAGCTTCATGAGTAATGAGAATGAAGAATGACTTTTTTGACTTCTAGTGTGACCAAAATAGTGTTATGAGTTAATTCAAGTCTTGAGTAACTGTGGTTAGTTTGACTATAGTTAGTTAGACTAGGGCTAGTACTACTATATAAGGGGGTTGGCAGAAGCTCTCTGTGACATAATTATGATTATTCAGTAAAGTGACTCTGTGTGTTCCGTGGATGTAGCATCATTAAGGTGAACCACGTATTTCATGTGTCGACTCTTGATTGCATGTGTTGCTCAGTGTATTCATGTTTCGGAACTACAATTGGTATCATAGCGAATGTTCTTGGCGCAGTTAAGGTCTTGCGGTGAAAATTTATTCTTATTGTGGTTTTCTTTCCCAACGACGGTGGGTGTTGAGTTTTCTTCGCGATGGGTGAAGTTTGAGATGATTAATCCGCGGAAGCGAGAATTTTCTTCACAGGGTTTTGTGTGGTGTCATGAAGCAAGATGGAGCCCGTAACGTGTGTTTGAAAAGTCAAATGAGGCATAGCCAAGAATATGACTAAGGGCGTAAAAAACTGCATTGTTACGGAGCTTCTGTGTTTGGATCTGCCATTTGATTGCCGTTACGAAATTGTGAAGGAGCGATTTGTCGAGTGTGGGCCTTTCTAGCTTGCTTGTCGGAAGGGAGTGCATTGTCATGCATTTTGAGCTTCCTTCACAATCGAAGAATTGATTGTGGGATTTGTATCAATCTCTTGGCAACGGTCTCTCGGCCAAGAGGGTGTAGCTGCATGCATCTAAAGAGCGCATGAGTTAATTTCGCCGGAGAAGGAGCAACAGGACAAGGACGGATCGACCATCATCAAGTAGGACCGAGGAGCAGGTTGTGGCACGACTAATTGACAGGGGAGAGTAGTCGGAGTCGGAGTGAGTCTTCGGTCAATATGCTTTTGAGCAAAGATGAAAGTGAATCCACAACGATGCTCAATAGACGATACGTATCACGAAAGGTAGCGAAGACTGACCTCGTCAATTCCTAGTCGTGAACTACTAAGCTCGTGAAGTTGAAGGACGAGAAATCAACTCAAAAACTTGCTACTAATTTGCTGGTAGCACGAAGAATCACGATCTATATGCAAGCAAATGGAAAAAGACGAAAGCGTTAATTTCTGAAAGGGTTGACGATATGGTACGAGATCATTACCAGTGGTGACAAAGGTCTGAATGACTCATCCACGAGTATATAGATTTGAAGTAAGCTCGCGAAGGTTTTGAGAACCAAGAAACTTCAAATGACGAATTGATGTTGTGCGACTTGGAAAATCTGCAGTTCCATTGGAAAGAATTGATGGAACCAAGTGTGTGTGTGTCTGCGTGATTACGTTATGGAGGTGCTACGATCGCAATCAATGGGCTGTTGTTTTTTATTGCACATTTCACGTTAGTGTGTCAAGAGAGGACCTCTGAATCCAAGGAATGCTGGGGACGAAACGTGAAGGAGGAGAACAGCCTAGAGGAGGTTCACGCATGCCGTATCTTTGGAGTTTTTTAAACTCTGTAATTAGTCAAGAAATCAAACATCCATGCAGTCAATCATAGATGGATATGATCATCAGTGCTGCTTCTAAGCAATGATTGTTGGTCCCTTGGCATCTGTCTTTGTCATTGTTATTCATTTTGTTTTTTGAGAGTGATTTGGTAAGCAGATTTGATAAACGGAAGGTATGTCAAACCAAATCTATCTTTTGGAGTGTATTTGACCATAATTCTGGTCCCCGCTACCACTTGAATCCTATGCCGATTTTGAGGAAGGTGACATTGTTGGAGAACCAAGCATAACACAACGTCCTTTGTCAATTTCATTTCCTCATCGCAGTACGGGAGTGTGATCTCATAATATCAAACTTCAAAGCACATAGTGAGTAGTCTACCCAAGCACGAACAAGTTCTGGTTGGAGAAGTAGAGGGGCGGTATCTCTTGTGGTTTAGAGATTTTTACCTTGGAAAAATTTCTTTTTTTTTCATATGAGTGGGAAGAAGTCAAGTTTGGAGGTTCCATTTGACGACTAAACGACACAAGGGACGAGTTCAGGGGCTAGACGGAGCGAGATGGCAGTCATGAAGACAGGAGGAACCGGATTTGATATTATCAAATACGATGGACATGGTGACTATCTTCTGTGGGAGATGCAAGTCAAGGGCAAGTTGAAGGCTTCATGTTTGGGCAAGATATTGAGGAATAAACCCTCTACATTCAATGATGAGGACTAGAAGGACATTTAGGAGCAAGCAATTTGTATTGTTATACTCCATTTATAACCTTAAGTTCTGAAGCAAGTTGATGAGTATGACAATTGTATTTTGTTGTTTGAGGCTCTTCAGCGACGATTTCATCGCAAAGAGTTGTCAAACAAGTTGTACACCTCCTTGAAGCTGATGAGCTTCAAGATGAAAGATTCAGGTACGAAGATACAAGATCACATTGATGCATTTGGTGATCTTGTAATTGATCTTCAGAATCTTGGAGAGGAGATAAGCGATGAGAGGAAGGTGCTCCATCTGTTTAGTTCATTACCTGCTTCACATTAGTCATTGTCACGAGTGTTGCTTCATCATGATAGTCAAACAATCATTTACAATGTGGTGGTAAGTGCTTTATTGACTGATGATCTACAGCAGAAGATGATGATGCCTTCTACACCATTCTCTTCATCTAGTATGACACTGAATGTGACTCGTGGACGGTTACAATCACTGAATGATAAGGATGGGAAGAAGTTTGGACCTAGAGGTAGATCCATGTCTAGGGGTAAATCCCAAGACATGAAGACGATGGTCTGTTGGAAATGTGGCAAAAGTGATCACTTTAAGAAGGTCTGTCATTTGAAGACCAAGGCTAATGATCCTTCTTTGGCCAATGTGGCTCAAGATTTTGATGAGGAGGATGACTTGCTCGAAGATGGACTATGAAGCCATAGGTATGGCCTATGCAACTCACCAAATGGCATCAGTGATGTATGGATTCTGGATAGTGCTTGTTCTTATCACATTTGTTATATTAGAGAGTTTTTCCATACTTTCTCAATATCAAACAATTTAATTCTTATGGGAAATGATAAACCCTGTAGGTTTGAAGGTGTTGGATCTGTCAAGATTCACATGTTTGATGGAGTCAAGCGTACGTTGACTCACGCCAAGTTTATACCTCACATGAGAAAGAATCTTATCTCTCTTGGAATGTTAGATTCAAAAGGCATTCTAGAACATTCTGTTTGGTATTCTAGAATGGGACACATGAGTAAAAGGTACTTGACCTTCCTTCGTGAAAGGGGCTTGCTACCTGGTTTAGGGCAAGTTGACTTGGAATTTTGTGAGCATTGCGTTATAGGCAAGTAACATAGAAAAGCCTTTGGTGTTGGAACTCATAGTTCCAAAAAGTTTCTTGAGTATGTACATAGTGACGTATGGGGACCCTCTCCTAAAGCCTCACATTTTGGGAAGTGGTACTATGTATCGTTTATTGATGATTACTCAAGATTTGTGTGGGTCTATTTTCTCACACAAAAGTATGAAGTCTTTGCAACTTTCAAAAGTTGGAGAGCCCAAGTTGAGACTCAGACTGGTCACAAGGTGAGATATCTACGTTCGGATAATGACGGGGAGTATACTTCTAAGGAGTTTAGAAGTTACTGCAAAGAGGAGGGGATCACTCGTCATTTCACCATGGTTTATATTCCGTAACAAAATGCTATTTCTGAGAGGCTCAACCGAACAGTATTGGAGAAGGTGCGTAGTATGTTGAGCCAATCTGGTTTACCATATGAATTTTGGGCTGAAGCTTTTAATAGCGATGTGTATTTGATAAATCTGTCTCCTTCAAGTGCAATCAATTTCTTGACACCGTTTGAATTGGGGCACAAACGGAGGGCTGATTATAGTTGTTTGAGAATTTTTGGTTGTACGGCTTATCCTCTCATACCTAAGGAGAATAGGAACAAGTTGGATCCTACATCCAAGAAGTGTCGTTTTCTTGGATATGCAAGTGGTGTGAAAGGTTATACGCTATGGGATCATGTAGCTTGTAAGGTGATTGTGAGTAGGGATGTTTCTTTCGATGAGCCCAGATCATTGAAAGAGGGGGAGATATCTCAGGCTCCCCGTACTGACAAGGGCAAATCTCCACTCACGGATGTTGTTGAGGGGGAGATTGATCATTATGGATTTAATGATGCGCCACAAGGAGAAGCTCCGGAACAGATGGAACAAATTCCTGAACAACAGGAATTGAAGAAGCAAGTTGTCATTTGTGAGCCTCAAGACAGATCACAAAACGATGAAGATCAACCAAGATCATCTACTAGGAGATCATCAAATCGGATTGGTAAAACTCCCAAAAGGTATGGAACATGGACCGATTCATCTATTCTTGAGGATCATGATATTGAAACTGAGAATGATGATGGCAATGCATTGATCTTGGAAGAAGTAGAACCTTGTTCATATAGAGAAGCTTAAGCCTCTATCAATAAGCTTGACTGGGATATTGCTATGGAGCATGAGATGCAATTGCTTGTTGAGAACAAGACTTGGGAGCTGGTGGAGCTTCCAAAGGGTCAATCTTTGGTTGATAGCAAGTGGATGTACAAGTTGAAGGATAATCTAGCGAATTAAGAGAAGAGGATCTTCAAAGCCAGGTTGGTGGCTAAGGGCTTCATACAAGAGAAAGGTGTGGATTACAACGAAGTCTTATCACCTGTAGCAAGTATGCTACAATTCGACTGATATGTGCACTTGCTGCGATATTTGGTCTAGTTATGGATCAGATGGATGTTGTCACAACATTTCTGTATGGATATTTGGAGGAAGAAATCTACATGAGACAACCTATTGGCTATGAGAAGAAAGGTTAGGAGAATTTGGTTTGTAGATTGCTCAAATTTCTATATGGACCTAAACAAGCTCCTAGACAATGAATGCAAGGTTTGATGAGTTCATGAAAGCACAAGGATTTTCATGGAGTGTGTTTGATCCATGTGTATACATGAAGAAGGTGAATAATGAGATCTTTAGCCTCATTATTCTAGTACTCTATGTGGATGATATGCTCATTTTGGCAAACGAACAATCCGACGTCAATAGATGCAAGAGGCAACTGAAATCTGCATTCAAGATGAAGGATTTGGATAAGTTCAAGAGGATATTGGGAATGGAAGTTCATAGGGATTTGAAGAAGAGGAAGCTATGGTTAAGTCAGGGCAAGTATATTTAGCATGTTCCCTGGATTTGACATGTACATGCTCACCTTGCCCATAGCTAGAGCAATATCAGGTCTAGGGCACACCATCAAATACATGAGGCTGTTCACCATCTTGTCATAGGGAATTGACTACATCTTTCCTCTCTAAGTTGCATCAATTGGACATTGAGCTGCTCAAAACTAAAAATGTGTCACCAAAGGAGTCCACACTCCTTTAGAGTCTACCATGTTAAACATGTAGAAGCTGTGAAGTGGATTCTCAAGTACCTCAAGAGTACTAAGGATTATGGTCTTTTGTTTGGTGGTTTATTGGACAATGCCAAATCCTTGTTGGATTACGTTGATGCTAATTATGGACAAGATTTGGACAAGAGGAAGTCTATAACTAGGTATGTATTTACACTTGGAGGTGGATGCATTAGTTGGAGATCTATCTTGCAGAAGTGCATAGCTCAGTCAACTATAGAAATCGAATATGTAGCAGCAACGGAAGCAGCAAAGGAGACTATTTGATTGAATAGACTTATCAATGAGATGAGATTAAAACATGATGTTATAAATCTCCATTGTGATAGTCAGAGTGTCTTACATCTTGCAGCAAATCAAGTGATGGATAGCAAAGTGAAGCACATCGACATCATATATCACTTTATCAGAGATGCAGTTTCTGATAAGAAGGTTGAGCTAGTCAAGATTGATGGTAAACTCAATCCAGATGATGCATTTACCAAAGTTATTCTTTTAGAGAGTTTCAAGAGTCATTATGCTACTATGCAGGTTTTGCATAAGGAGCACTAGTGGAGTTACTCTAGCAATTGTTTGATTCTTGTATATGCTTTACTCCGTCCTAGTTAGGCTACGACTTAGTTCTAGTTTATCCTTGTTTACAGAAGTGCATATGCTTCAGGTTTCCTTCTAGGATTTCCCACGGAGTATGTATATGGATTACAAGAATTAGGGACCCCAAGACATGAGTCAAGGGGGAGATGGTTAGGAGTTAACTTAGGTCTTGAGTAACTCTAGTTAGTTTGACTATAGTTAGTTAGACTAGGATTGATACTACTATATAAGAGGGCTGGCATAAGCTCTATGTGACAAAATTAGGGTTATTGAGTAAAGTGACTCTGTGTATTCTGTGGATGTAGCCCCACTAAGGTGAGTCACGTATTTCCTATGTCGACTCTTGATTACATGTGTTGCTCAGTGTATTCCTATTTTGAAACTACAAATAGCTCCATGCTAAGTTAGAGCTTTAGAACTAACCTATACACATTATTTAGCAATAATATAAATAATATAAATTGTTATTAATATCGAGTCAAAATAACAACTCAAAACCGACTTAGTTTGAACGAAACTATAAATTGAGTAGTTTATTACTTGAAAGTAATACTTCTCGCCAAAATTCTAACAATCAACTCCTTATAGCTTGCTTGTAGTTAACAATAGTGATGGATTGGAATCCATGTGTTGAAAGTCATCACCATTGGAAAATTTTGATCCATAGAGTTCAAACTAAATAAAAATGTATGATGTTAGGTATCAAATTATAATATAATAAAAAACTAGAAGAATAATAAGATATGGAGAGCTCCTCACTTGTAGCATAAAGTTATATCCAAAGTGATATATTATTAAGTTCAAAAATGATCATCATGAAAACATCATATGTTGATCACAAATGGATTGGGTTTCAATACAATTAAAGAATCATGTTGTATTCTATCCATATACCACATCAGGTCCACTTTGATTACTAAAATTCTCTAGTCAAAAAAGCGATGGTATTGATATTTTTCTTCCCTTTTGCACCCTGATCACTCTATATATTTCATACCGTCCAATATTATATCTCTCATAACATAATCAATATCATTACTCTATAAAATCAATCTAATGGTTTTTAACATCCTTACAATAAACCATTAATAATCATTATTTTAAATATCATCATCATGACAAATATCTTTGAAGATGACACATATTATAATCTTCTTAGAGTAACAACATGATGACAATGTGATTATTGCAAACTCTTGTAATTTTATTGATTTTCACTAAAATCAATAAAAATCAATATTTCTATTCTAAACGCCCTACTTTGTTGGTGTTCCGTGTAGAGAATTTCATAGAGACCTTCAAGCATGGAAGTGTGCATCTTGTGATTGGGTCGCATCGTGAGTCGTGACATGGAGATTATATAGCATCACATAGGCCCAAGTCTGTTAATATACGGCATTCTAAAACTGCCACATTGAATGGTATGGAGTCTTCCCTAACTGCTATAGAAGTTTTCTATTGCAACCTCAAAAAATTGATAGTCAGTTACGTTATGAGTCTACTGCACCTTTGCTTATTTTCAATAATTTGCTTTTAACAATTTTATCATTTTTGACCAAAAAAATAAAGAAAAAATGTTGGTACTTTGATCCCGAAACTCCTGCCTTCGTGTACTAAAGATTTGGTTCCTACTAAACTGTCTTAGTTTCTACTGTATGTCTGATGCAGGAATAAACCAGCGGGAACTGATGTACATCAAATTGACGGTGCAGGAAAATTTGACCAATTTGCGTTTGTGTGGACTCTGTGGGCCCGCATCTCCTCACTTTCTTAGTTTCTTTGGTTCGCTCCAAGCGCGAACCATTTGAGGGGAAAACATCCGAGCCGACTCCAAAAAATGGCTATTCGATGAGGACTTTTTAGGAACGCCACATTGTGGCACATCATGTTATGGAGAAAGGCGCAGATGATCGGGTACAAATCGCACACAGCTCCGAAGTCCACATGCTACTGTATGTGGCAGCTCTTCAGGGACCACTTACCAGGCAACCAGCAGCATGCACACAGAGGCCCAAGTCCTGCCAAAAACTGAATGAAATTACGAACGGCACAGGGCAAATGTGATGTTTTGCCGAACAGTGGACCCTACATCAGGTAAAACTTGTGCATCTTGCAAGAGAACCACTTGATAAACTCACCCATCCCTCCAGTCAGACCTCAGTCTTTTCGCTTGAGGTCAACATCTTTTTTCATTCCTGTCACATTGCACAGCTCTAGACTCCATACTGACAAATGGCTACTGTATTCTGGTCGAGTTGGAAAAGCTCCTTCTCCCAGCGGAGGGAGGGATGCTCCGCGAGTTTTGAATCTGTTGACTGATCATAGTGCCACTTGGTTTAGTAGTAATTCATACTCTTGTTAGAGATTATTCTCTTCCAGCTAGGTTCAATGGGTTTTTCTTCGTCGGTGCCGGTAGAGAAGTTTTGGAGGTAGTTTGAGTCCACGAGGGCTCCTGCTGGTGTGATTGAATTTGTGTCCTCCTTGGGGGCGACGTTACCCGTTTACTGATCTTTGTTTTTCTATGTGAAACTTTTTTCTTTATTCACATATAGAAAACAAAGCAACCAAGGGAGAGTCTATGGCCTCGGCCGTGAGGCGTCACCGGCCGAAGTGGAACCGTGGAGTACTCATCGACCGAGAGTAATCACTGAAGACTACGTCGGATCTAAAATGACAGCCGGATGAGTGAGTCTGTTTGTTTGCTCTCGGTTGCTTTTACTGTTCAGAAGCGAGTTTCAACAAAAACGAATAGTAAACGAAAGAGAAATGTAGAAAGCCAGATGTGTGCCCCATCATCTGCCCTCTCTGGAAAGTTCAAGCTCCCGTTCCAAGCCTAGTCTACGGGGAGTATGGGGGGTTATCAGATCCCTCAGAGGATCTTCGTGTCAGTAGTGGCGATTCTTCTTCTTGCCCCTTCTCGGTGGGTTCCCTCAAACTCCAGCACCTATCAGAGGCGCAGCGCCTAGCTCAGCTCAGCAGCGCGTCTTGACCCTCCAGCACAGCACAGCGCACTGGCTGGTTCCATGCCAAGCTTGTCGAGTTCCGAGAGATATGATCAAGCCAAGCCATCATCCTTTCTGCTCCCTTGCTCCCTATCTGGAGCTGCTAGTTCTACAGTGAACTAGTCAGCAGCAACACTGAAGTAGGTTTGGCTGGGCTTGTCTTCGCACAAATTCCATCGGTGCCCCGAAAGATGCCAATCACCGAAGTCTTTGAGATCGCAAGTTTTCTCTTCCTGGCTTTGGGTTGGGTTGGGAAGGCTGCATTCTGCAGCTAGCGTCTATGGTGCCTAGCTTAGGTGCTGTCTTAGACTTGCTTGGGTGCTGCAGCGGTGACATGTTTGGGTACAGTAGCATATGCGCGTGAGTGAATAGCAAAAGTTTCTTTGTTTTGTTTGCAACCCTGGGAGAGCTTTCAAGGATGGAGCAGCAGGGCTCACCAGCTCTGCCAGCCAGCCAGCCAGCTGCTGAGTTCCTTCCCGGCAGAAACCACCTTGCGGATCGATCGACATTGCGTGGTTGACAATACAACCAGCTGACTTCCAAAACTCGAGCATGCGCTTCTTGTCAGAGCATAGTTGCAATTATGTCTGACGATGTCGCTCAACTCCCCACGAAGAGTCGATACGAGAAACCGATGATCAATAAAATCATAATTGTGCTTAATTATCCCATTAAACCATGCATCTGCCATTTGCACGACTTTGCTTTCTCTCCCTCAGACGCTCTGCTCTGCTGCTGCCCGCGCCCCCGCCCGCCCTGAGCAGACAGATAGACAGACCGCCGCCCATGAGAAAATCTACTGCAACCATTTCGTCATACGGTACGGCCCAAGCTCCAGCTCGAGGCTTCTAATTGCAATCTACATACCTTCCCTTGGAGGCTTGGACCTCGATCTTGCTCGGCCTTCCTTCGCTTTCCTTTCCTTGCAGAGACCGCGTCAGGGAGATATGTCCATCGTGCGCGATAGATACCAGTCAACGGTGTGGTTCATTCATGTTACGGTAATTATTAGGATGGAAGAACAAAGCGCATGCGCTGCGACTGTCAATCTGAGCCACTGTCGCGCGTGGGGTTCCGGCCACATGGTAAACGGTTTGTGAAGGACGGACTTACTTGCCTTTCTACCGCGAGGTACTTTACACCTTCGCTTCCATTTGGCAGAAGTTGGATATTCCGATTGGTGCAGTAGACAGCCCTGTGCTTTTGACGTTGCCAATGGGGTCGTGGGGCCTGGGCCAGAGTCGCCGGACTCACACTGTCACACGCGTACGCAGCTTACTTCCTCTGTAGACTCCGTGAATCCTACAATTTCGACACCCGTCGCCCCGGAGCCTTCGCTGGTATATTCTGCGCTCCATCTAGAACCCTGCCCGAAACTTTTGGAGGTCTGATGCGCGAGATGAAAGAGGCCCCACTCCGTTTCCCTTTCTTTACTCGTTCGAGAACTGCTGCTCGCTCACTCCGTAAGAATTGCCCAACGTCTCTTCCTCCTGCCCAGGTTCATGACTCCATGCTGCTCTCGGGTTGAAGTTAACTCAGAACCGGAGGTAAGATGTTCGCTGCTCGAGTTTTCGAGGAACATGCTTGTGCCCTTGTCCCATGCCGAGAATCAGAACTCTGCCCGAATCAGATTCTCAACTGTGCTCCAGAGTCCAGAGTTACAGCCGCAAAGGCGAACACACATACGCTCACTCACACACACAAACAGAAGCAAGGACAAATATTTAATGTCGTGAACAGGGTCCTCTTCTTCCGAAGGCAGGCCGGTGATGAAAGCAAGTTGTCTAGAGCAGCATGAGGAAGACAGAAGCGTCCAAAGGATCACTGCTGGCGAAGAATGGGGAGGCAGGTGGAAATACCCGGTGGCAGAGTAAAGCTAGATCGACTAATGTGGTGGCCATTCGGAGGAGAAGGCGCAGACCGATATCGATAAGGGTGAGAAGAATCTGGAAAGTACAGTACAGTGAGTAGTACAAGGAACCATCAAATCATAGAGCTTGAAAGTTGAAAACCACTCCACCATTGGCATCTGAAGAGGAAGAAAAGGCTTCTTCAGAGGAGGGAGCGAGAGACATAAGAATGTAGTAAGAGTGTGTCTGTCTGGATCTGGATATGACCCCCAAAGTGCACCTGGTCCAAACAAGTGGGCGAACAACAAGCTGAGGATTTTGCTCTCCACGGCGAGATACAGTGTGAGAAATAATAAAATGAACTTCTTCCGTGAGGGAAGAAGTCGGCTGGCACTGGATCTGGATCGGCATCTACCTGAGGGAAGTACATCGTCAACAGATAGAATGATGAGTGATGTACTCATGAGTGAACAAAGAAAATTCCGTGACCATGATTCCACAGACTTCGATGGAATGGGATGTTTCTGATACTGCCTTCATGGCAGACATTTTTTGAGAATTTGATACTGAAAACGACTATTGATGGATGTCATTGGTCGTGGGGTAAACGTGTACGACAGTAGTCAACGGAAAATTATCATCTCAGGTGGTATTGAAGAATAAGTCGAAGCTATTGAGTATAGATTGTAAGGTCTTTTCATCTCCCCTGGATGGATAGGAAATAAAATAAGGCGAATTAAAGGCCCCGGAACCTGCATGAGATACGTTCGTAGATATTGCACAAGGTTTCCTTTCTAGGGTAGCACTGCACAGGATATAGTTTGTCCATGTACTCCCATCATAGCCTATGAACCTAACGCACTAGAAAGTGGTCAAAAGGCGTTCGCAGACATTTTCCCCCGGAGAGAGAGAGAGAGAGAGAGAGAGAAATGGAGGAATTAGAATTGCTTTCTCGAAAGCATTCTCGCAGCGTACAAAGAACACATCATAAAGTGATGCGAAGTTTGCAAAAGGATCAAAGAAAGAACATGCTTTAGATATTTTTATATTAAATGGTTGAATAACCAATTGGACATCAGAAAAAGAAAAATCTCTGGAAAAGGGAATGTTTTACGGGAACTTTTCTCGGAACAGATCAAGAAGAAAGAAGAAACCGAAAGAGTTGCATATCATTCTTTGATCCTGCGGTTCCGGGCCGCCCGAAAATGCATGGCCTCTGCTACTCCAGTACCACCTATTCACTTTCTCGTACCGTGGCAAATATGTTGAATTTTAAGATGGATATGATACCGCTTTGGATCACTTGAACAGAAACAGACCGTTTTGTCCGGTCGTCCGGATGGACAAGCACCTGTGAAAGAAACACCCTAAGGAACATCAGATGTAAATGATATATCAGGAACTCCAATGCCAGTCGTCTCGATTTCTCCTTTGAGATGATCATAACTCTTCCGCCTAGATTTTACATATAAGTCGTTCAACTGGAATTGGAGATCGGGCTTTAATTCTGTCACTCCGGGTGTCATATACTGTGTCTACAAGCATGTGAAGCCTCGAGCCTTTATTACTTCAACTTTCATCTGCACTCCAACCTTCTTCGATGGGATAAAGGGCTAAATATTTTGGAAAAATATTCGGTTGATGGTCACCAATAACACTACCGAAGATAAATTCAGAAGATGCAAAAATCAATAAATAAAGAAATGAAAATCCAGCCAAAGATCTATAACATAATATTAGGAAAATGTACAATCCAACGATGCAAGTCACATACAAGTGAGCTCATTGACCTACGGGGGAAAATGTGGGCTTTTAATTTTACTACTGTATCACCTTTGAAGATGCATGACTTTTGCACTGATATTTTTGAAATCCATCAGTGGAGATTCATGCATTTTACTTCTGGCCCTCGGTTGAACTTTCTCAACAATAGATCCAATGGAAAAATGTCGTCACGTTGGAACCGCTGCACCACCTTCTTTGATACGGATATGACATTCATTCCCATGTTTATTTTGAGTCTTTCAACGAAATCGAAACAAGTTTCCTTCACCCAACAAATTATGGAGCAAATCACTGTACGACGGTAGCTCCTTATAAAAAGAGCTGCTTCCATACACCACGAAGAACCCACCTAACTCTCACATTGCTGTAAGCTGTCAAATGGCCCACTATTGTTTTTTTCATTGTCCACTAGATCTCCAGACTTATCTCGGTTTCAATGCTCTTGGAAAATTATCTTCTGTAGCCTTCGATTTTATTTCCCACTTTCTTGGTCTTTAAGCTCCGATGCAAAATAGTGCTGTAGCTTCTGATTTGATTTCCCTAGGGACCCTTCCTTTTTGCTCCAATCGTGAACCTACCACAATCCTACTGCTGTCAGAGAATGTGAGCCATTTTGTTCGCTTTGAATTTATCTGATAAGCTTTTCACAAGGTTTTCTGTGCTCAAGGATGGTAATTCCCTGTTTATTTCGTAAACTTCAAGCCTTTTTGCTCCACTATATATATATTTTTTTATTTTTATTTATTTATTTTATACTTCTTATCTTTGCCTTGTAAAGTCCTCTGTCTAATATCCTAATAAAAGGTGACAAGAAAATGAAAAAAAGGAGAAAATGTTGATTAAATATTGAAAATACTTAATCAATGAACTGAAAACGAAATTCCCTTTAGATACCACTGCATATGTTTTTAGATATATATTTTATATTTTAAAATTTCTAGAGTATGACTTCCCGCAAGAAGTCATAATAAATGCATTACTTCAAAACGGCATATATGCTAAATTTAGCTGATTCCCCTAAAATTAGTAATATATTTTAATATTTTAAAATAGGGAAAAAATTTATAATTGAAGATTTCTACTGCTTGGAAAATCCAAGAAATATTAATTCGTTGTGTCCATGCGTCATGACGAACTATGTATTTTTCATATTAAGATGCAAATGTCATAAATGAGTAAATTTCTGATGTAATACGTTTATTCAAACTTATGTGACATTTCTCAACACAAAAATTCAAGAAATCATACTTAGGTACATCCTTGATCAATATTTTTTATATATTACCTAATATGCATTAATGGCATGGCAAATAATGAGGATCAAAAGCTGCCCAATATATGAGCCCAGAAGTCTGTCCTTCTTCGAGGTGTATGTATCAAATGTTTTCATGTCAATAAATGTAAAATTTGTCAATGACATTGGCGCATATCTTACTTTGTGAGCTGGTGTAACTGATTATAAATATTGGAAACACATCATATATTTGATGCTAATTAACTCGATGCCCAAGCGTCAACTTCAATAGATTCAATTATCAAAACTAACGCATGTGCAAGTAAGTGTTGTATTTTCATTTCCACTTGCTCATGAAGTTACAAATAACGTTAAAACATCTTGCAAAGCAGTCAAGAGATGCAAGTGCGCTAATCACACCCGAACCTAAAAACTGAATGTTTAAGGTTCTAATTCCAATCCACGTTGTAACAAGTTAACAACCCGTTGCCGGCAGCGTGTTCCACACTCTGGGGCAGGCCGGACACTGCAAATGGCACGCGAGAGGTTCCTTTGGGTGTAAGAGTGTCTGCTGCACCTCAAGAACATTGATTTAACGTAAGTAGTGTATAAATAAATAATAAATATTTATCTGGCAAAGTAAAGCATTTGCAAAAACAAAGGAATTCAACCATAACCACCAAACCTGCTCTACCATCGTCGCTATCAAAGGGTTGTGGAGTATATCTCGCCTTTATTGTTTGCAATTTCAACTGTACAACAGAATACTGTAATTTGAGATCCAGACCAGCTAATGATGATATTGTTTTAGCCAGGTAGATTTCTAAAGTATTGAACGCACTTTCTCGATCCAAACGAACCCATAAAAGGATGAATTATGTAAACATAGATTCTATGGGTTTAGCACCGGAGGCTATTTCTTGAACAGGATGGACTAAGTTTGACTTTAAAAATAGGCTGTATCTGGAATTGTGCACAAATGTAAAAATCTCTAATGGCATACTTCTTTCACCCTTTTTTTTTAGCAGAAGAGCTTTGCTTTTCCAGATGGAGAGCAACTATACCTTCATTATTGCAGCGGACAAAATCAGGACAAAACATTGACAATGAATGCGCTGAGGGAAGTCTAGAGATGCCGAAGCATCACATCGATAAGACAAAGTAATGAGCATGACAGATGAGGGAAAGGACCTATTCTATTCCAGTGTGCTTAGCTCGGAAACTAGGACCACACCATTAAAGGCTAGCGGACTTTGATTAACATATGATTAGTCAAGATGTCAACATTAGCCCCGGGGCATGTGGTAGGCAAGGGCTCCTGGACATGTTACGAGCAAACGCGCGTCTGGGTGTGCACATCGTTTTGTTGACTTTCTCTGCACCAGCATTTGGTGCCAATTTCCATGCAATAGTATAAGTGGAAAAAGTAGAATGTCTTGCGAGTTCATGTTGCTTGCCAATCACCGAAGAGAGATCACAGCCAAAGTCCATTTCCAAGAGAACGAAGCGGCTCCGATGGTAGCGAGGGTTTTTCTATCTCTCAGACAAGAAAGGATAAGCATGAGTCCAAGTGGGAACAGATACAGCACCATGTATAAGACGATGTCAAGGTATTTTTGGGAGTACAAGGAAATCTTTCGGAGTTATATTTAGGTCAAAGACTCCACAGTGTCCACTGTCCATCTCTCCATGTCACAGCGACTACAAACAAACTCGCTGCTGCTTCTTTGCGCATCTCGTTTTCCGGCGTCACTTCCCAATCGCTCCACTCGCTGCAATTGAATCACGTTCATCTAAGTCAACATCAGTTTCCATCAGGCCATGGAGTACCTAGATGCGAGTAGGCAGTTAAAAGACGACATATGGAAATCCGTATAATTTTTACTTTTGCAAAACAGAGTGGAGAGAGGAGCGTGAACCACGGCGAAAGGAAACCGGATTTGCAAAATGATATATCATCTTGAGATGGCCAAGTGACTTAAGATCAAGGGTATATTTGCCAAAAAAATATAAAATAATCCCACTAAAGATAGTATTTCTGTTTCAACGAATGATTTCGAAAATTAGAATATGTTACATTTGAATTGGAAAAAAATCTTGAAAGATAAATTCAAAGCTGCAGAACATATTAATACAACTTAAATTATAATCAAAATAAATCTTATAACCTTCTGAACAGCGCGGGGATGTAGCTCACCTGGTAGAGCGCTCGCTTCGCATGCGAAAGGTACGGAGTTTGAGTCCCCGCATCTCTAATCACCTTGCTAGGGTGGAAAAGATATTGAACCAGAAGAATTCATAACCATAAACATTTGTGAAGTCTTCCTGGCTATTTATTTATCTGGCGGAAAATTTGAACAAAAGTGACTAACTTTAATTTCAGTTCCTTAATTTATGCATAAAAGAACACGGATTTTTCACGAAATTTGAAATCTTCCGATATCAACTCAATATATTATTCTCAAAATAAATATTTCATTTACGTACATTATTTTTACAGTGATTAGACTTATTTCTAAAAAATAAATGATTTTGTAAGTAATATGACGAATTGAACATTTATTCATGAATTGAATAAAATTGATTTCATGCAAAATCATCCAAAAGAGAAAAGATATATATATATATCAAAGTATCGGGACAAAATTTTCAATCTTTAAGTTACCTGTATAGTGAATGAAAACAAATAAATCAAGCTCAACTTTACACAAATTGATACAGAATAAAGACAACACATGGAAAGCAATTCAAATGAAAACGATTCAATTATGATATCTTAAAAATCAAATGGGTGTTTTGAATAGGCATCCGAAGCAAATGGAGTGTTTGAGGGCCATATGAAATGTCAAAATGTTTTTACTTACAACCCACAAATTAGAGACATAGAAACAAGGAAAGTTTAAGTCAACTCACAATTTTGAATATCTGAAGTTGAATTAGAGACGGAAGAAATATTCATCGGACTATTCTATTTTCTATATCTTCTTTCATTCATGTTACACAGTATATCTATAACTTCGTTCGTATGTTGGATTTATGGAGAACCGCTCTGGTTCAAAGGTTTCCGTCCACAAAAGAAGACTTTGTGCTGGTGATGAACTCCGAGAGGAGGCAAGAACAGAAGATAGCATTCTGCATTTTTTGGGGGTAAGTTTTGCAATTTTTTAGCAGCATGGGGACTGAGGAACTTCATACCAAGACAGCATTCTGCATTATAGTATTCGGAAAATCACTCAAGCTTTGTATACAGTAGTGTACAAAGTTAGTGACACATTACTGAAGGTTTTTCATCATTCTGGTATCGGTTGTGTCATAAATTGGTGAAAACATGATTCGCGTGTAAAAGTGAAAGTGCTAGCTAGGCATAGTTCCTGCAGTTTCATTCTTAGGAGAAAATAGAAGAGCCTTTTCACTCTTTACTCTTTTATTTTTAATCACCACCACCATCATATATACTAGTATTTTACCATTATGAGTCCTATGGTTGTTCCCGGGCGCAATAATGTGTTTATCGGACTACGTGCTATTTTTCTATGAAGGTAAGTATTCCGGATCAAAGCAACATACGGCAGTTTTTTCAGTGCTGTGGAGACGCATAATCTAAGAGTGTAAACTCCAGTCTAGTAGACCGTATAAAGTTGTAATTGGGGTTTCACAACTTACCAATAACCCTCTACGAATTCCCACAAATTTTTTTATGGGTAACGGGGAAACATGCAGGGGATCTTGAAAAGGTACCATGCATATTTTATGCTCTATATACCATTGCAATAACATTTTTGGGTCAATATCCACATTTGAAGAAAAAATATTTTTCTCTTATGTTTTTCTAAACCTTAACTCGCCTTCCCCAAAAAGGTGCCCCAAGAAAGAAATTCCCACGAATATATGGGTCTTTTCATGTTCACTACCATATAATCAGGGTTTTCTTTCTTGATTCACATATAAAATTTTGTGTGGACCCATTGTTTATGGACATTACTTCTCTCTAAGAACTCATGAGCGTCTGGCTATATAAGCCAGGCGCTCATGAGTCAGATCAGATCTTTCAAAAACTTCATAGAATTCTTAGAAACATCCCAAATACCCTTCAAAGGTCTAAATTCCTCTCTCTATCTTTGAATCACCATATCAGAGTGCCAAACCCTTCAAATGTATCTATTCTTGAGTCCACATCGTAGCTCTTCTCGGCAGCTCTCCAATCCTGTCCCCAAAATCTCAGAATGTGCTTCTTGAAGGCTTCGAAAACTCCTCAAAATCTCAAAGAAGTTGCCCAAGTGCCCTCATTGGTCCAAACTCCAAGACCAATGAGAATGAAGAGTGTTATTTTGACATCTATTGTGTCTAAATTAGCTCCATATTAACTTAGAGCTTAACAATTATCCTAAACACACAACTTAGCCATCATATACACAATATGAATTGTCACTAATAAAGAGTCAAAATGACAACTCGAAACCGGCTAAGTATGAACGGAACTACAAACAAAACCGGGGAGTTTATAACTTGAGAATAATACTCATCACCAAAATTCATAACAATCAACTCCATATGGCTTGTTTCCGATAAACAGTAGTAATGGATTGGAACCATGTGTTGAAAGCCACCACTACTGGTAAGTTCAGATCCATAACGCCCAAACTTGTAACCATCTTTAGTTAGTGAGAACTAAAGTAGAGGTTACGCAAGGAGGAGATAGATAGTCTTGAGTTGACTATTAGTGATGTATCTAAAGGTGCCACGTCAGCAATCTGTGTGCTCTTTAAGTTGTGTTTCTTGTGTGTTTATTAGTGTGTTAGTTGGAGTACACGTCCGCAATCCGTGTGCTCATAGGGATGACCGCCATGTCCTCGATCCACGAGGAATTGAGTGGATAGTGGTTGTGTAACCTTATCTAGTTTGTACCTTTTTGAGGACTATATATGGAGGAAGAGAAACCATTGAGGGATCCCTCAACTTCAGAATTTCTTGAGCTATTCGAGTGGTCTCTCCTCACTTCCCTAGTGTTAGAGCGAACTTACTCTTTCCTTGAGTGTGGATTACCCCTCTTGGAATAGCAAGATCATGATGATAACTTTAAGTTTTTGAGAGTTATATAGAGACTGGCAGAGGTCATTGATCTGCATGTAGAGTAAGGGGAAAGGGAAAACTGTGGGCTGCAGGTATGGATGTGCCTAAGAGAAATCCTGTACCAAACTTTCCATTTCCCAATCTATTCAACATCCATATTCGATTCATGGAGAAGGATGTTTTCAGAGTGTACCTTGTGGCGAATTGGGGTAAAGATTTTATGGCTCGAGTGATGGCATCATCAGTACCAATGATACTTCTGATTGTCAGTTATGAAGAAATGTGGAATTGTATCATTTATATTCTATACTGAATGTTGGATGGATTTGAATCGTGAACCACCCGCACCGGTTCCGTTCAACACATATGTAGAAATTAGAACAATTTACCGACAGAAGAGGGTATGGAGGGACTTTATTATTAGGAATTATGGTAAAGAGTACTACAGAGCTGTAATAGGATCACCTCGGCCTTTTGTGATTCCTATTTTGAGAGATTGGATTGTTATTATACTTACATTGTATTAGTTTGAGTGGTGGGGAAGCATAGAAGCATCAGTTTCTATGAGTGAAGTTCTGAACTCAATCATGATAGAAATGAAAGAGTTAAGAAAAGCTATTGTAGATGGACATACAAAACAACAAGCCATGGAGGACAAGATATGTGCATTAGAGAGAGAGAAAAAGTTGGTGAGATGGAAGTGGAAACTCCAATACAAGAGACTCAATCCCAACCGCAAGCGACTGCTATTGTCAACGAAGAGGCAAATAGGAGACAACTTCAAGAGATGGAAGATCAAGCCAATCTCTTACTTCGTATGGGAAAGTTATGTAAGGTGGAAGCATACAAGGGCAGTAGAGCCATGGGAGTTTTGGAGGGATGGATCATGAGGATGAATATACATCTATCACATTTTCATGTTTCTGATTTTACTACAGGAATGTTCATGCAGGCTTACCTCATGAACAAGGCTCTTACGTGGTACATTATATGGAAACGAATGCTTTTAGACGGAAACACTTCTATTTCATGGAGTGGGATACAAGAGGGGCTTCTTCAGAACTTTCAAGCGGTGGATTCCCTTCAAACCGCGGGAATGAAGTTGTGGGATTTGAAGGAGAAAGGAGGCATACACGAATACATTGAAGAATTTCATGATCTTCAAGTATCCATCATGGATATGAGTGGAGCAGAAGCCTCAGATGTCTTCAAACGAGGTCTGAAGGAGAGAGTGCGAAAGGAGGTGATGGTGAGTAATCCATCCACAGTGAATGAAGCAATCGCAATCGCTCAACGGATTTCGGGTGCTTATGGGATCACACATGGTGAATCATCAAGCAATGTTCAAGAACCACTTGGCCCAACACCCATGGAGTTGGAAAACCTTCAACGTAGGGAAGGATATGCACCACCATGAGGATCACCGCCTAGGTATGGAGGTGATAATCATCGATCATTTATTCCAAATTTTCCAAATCTTCCTGCAAATAATGGAACAGTTAATCGAGGAGTAATGGGGGTTTGTGACAATCGTCAATGCTATACATGTGGGACTATAGATTACATTGCCAAGTTCAGTAGAACTCGATCAAGACCATCCGGAGGAAGACCTATGTTGTGAAGGCCTTTCAACAATATGGAAGGAGGGGAATACGACAATGAAGATGAGATCTTGCAGGGAAACAAAGATCCCTAGTAAACTTGCCTCGCGGCCTTACTGGTTCCACTAAACGAAGAAAAGGTGGGGTTGGAAGAAGACAACTATTGGAAGCTCATGGAGGGAGTAAGAAACAAGCACGATTGATTGTCATAGATGGGATGATGGAAGGACACAAGGTGAGAGTCCTAATTGATCCTGGAGCAAAAAAAATTTTCTAATACGATCTGTTGCAATGAAATTAGGATTGATTTTGATGAAAGATGTGAGTGAGGAAGTGGAGTTGCGAAATGGGCAAACTGAACCAATTGAGACATTAGCACGGAGTGTACAACTAGCCATAGCCATAGGCATAGCAACTAACCAAGAAGAGATTGAATGGAGAGTAATCGGATTAGCTCGATATGATTTCATCTTAGGAATGCCATGGATGGAGCAATACAATCCGGAGGTAGATTGGAGAAAGAAAGTAGTAAAAAGTATTGGATGAAAGATTTACAGAGATAGAAGCAGATCTCAAAATAGAAGCGTACCTCTCTTTGTGATTGATAAGACTGCCAATTCTAGAGATGATGTATGTTTCTTGGGACTTATAAGAGATGTTGATGGTTCTAAGGACAATCTTTACATTCCGGAATCATCGAGCGATATTATTACGGAGTATCAAGATGTCTTCCCAGATGATCTACCTGCAAGATTGCCATCTAAGAGGCGTGTAGATCACAAGATCAAGGTGATACCCGGAAGCACTCCAACGTGCAAAGCTCCATATCGTTTGACTCCAAACGAGTTGGAGGAATGTAAAGCTCAAGTGGAAGAGATGTTGAGAAAGGAGTTCATACAACCAAGCATTTCACCTTATGGAGACCCTGTGCTGTTTGTGAAGAAGAAGGATGTGAGTATGAGATTGTGCATTGATTATCGTGGGTTGAATCAAAAAACGGTGAAAAACAAGTATCCATTACCTCGAATGGATGATTTGTTTGACCAACTTCAAGGGGCGAAGTACTTCACCAACATGAAATACTTCGCCCCTTGAAGAAGATAGCTTTTCATACTAGGTATGGTCACTTTGAGTATCTAGTGATGCCTTTTGGTCTCACTAACACACCTGCCATATTCATGGGATTAATGAACGATATTTTTTGTCTTTATTTAGATAAATCTGTTATTGTCTTTTTGGATGATATTTTGGTATATAGTACAACCTTAGAAGATCATAGGCGACATTTACGAGAGGTACTCCCAGTTTTTTGCGAGAGAATGAGTTATATGCTAAAGCTTCCAAGTATGAATTTGGCAAATTAGAAGTAGATTACTTAGGCCATCGAGTCACAAAGAGAGGGAATCCAAATGATGAGTGAGAAGATAGAAGCCATACAGAAATGGACATCACCAAAGGATCAAACTCAACTAAAGAGTTTTTTTAGGCCTTATAGGATTTTATCGCAGATTTGTTAAAGCTTTTGCATGCCTTGCCCAAGCCTTAACATCTATGCTAGAAAAGGGTCAAAAATGGAGATGGGGAACTGCACAAGAGTTAGCATTTCAAGTATTGAAAGATGCTCTCTTGCATGCACCTATTCTCAAGTGGTATGATCCTAATCAACCAATCAAATTGGCTACCATGCATCAGGGTACAACAAGGTGGAATTCTTCAACAGGAGTGGGAGGATGGTTGATACCCGGTTGATTTTTTCTCCCGAAAATTGGTGGCAGCTGAACAAAACTATCACACAACTGAACAAGAGGAGTTAGCCATTGTTCTGGCCACGAAACATTGGAAGCACTACTTGGGAGACAAGGAGTTTGTGGTAAAAACCGACCACAAACCATTGGTGTATTTGGAAACTCAGAAAGATCTCTCCAAATGATAAATTCGATGGACAGAATGACGTCAACAATTCAACATGAAGATAGTGTTTGTGGAGGGCAAGAAACAACTTGCAAATGCTCTCACACGGATGTCGTATATCAACAACAACACATCGGTGAAAATCCAAATTGATTGGTGGTCTTAAATGATGACTGCAACAAAGGAGGATGAGGAGATCATGAACTCACTTTAGGCAAAGACGGCAAGGAAAGTTCGAGGTCTAGCATTTTAGGAGCATCTTATATGGATCCCACAAGATCCAGATTTACGCACAATGGTACTGTCAGAAAGCCACAATACAGCCATTGCGGGGCACGTGGGAGCTGAAAAGACTTTGAAGAGCATACAACGAGTGTACTATTGGCCAAGGATGCGGGAAGATGTGGAGGCATATGTTCGAAGCTGTGTCGCATGTCAACAAAATAAGGCGGTGAATCAAAAACCATCAGGTTTATCCTAATATGTGTAAGAAATCAAAAACTTGTATTGCATTGTAGGTAGTAGTAGTAGGTAAGGGCCAAACCTCAACATCTTGATCGAGCAAAGGTGGTGCTGAAGAATAATAGAGGAAGGGATGGCTAAGCCGCTTAAAGCATTCATCTCCTCCACCGCGGAAAAATATACAACCCCTTCCCATTCCCGAACAACAATGGGAACATGTTACTATGGATCTAGTATGTGAGTTACCAAAAATCTCTTTAGGGCATGATTCAGTTGTGGTCTTTGTGGATAAATTGAGTAAGATGATATACATCCGACCTACCACAAAGACAGTGATGGCACCACAACTTGCTCATATGTTTCTAGATGCAGTTTTTATGAATCATGGATTAAGCAAAGTCTTAATCACAGATAGAGGAACTCATTTTACTAGTTTGTTTTGGAAATTCTTGTTTGATTTATTCAAAACAAAGATAGCAATATCTTCAGTCTATCATCCTCAAGCTGATGGTCAAACAGAGAGGGCCAATAGAACAATAGAGGATATGTTGTGAACATTCACCTTGGAGGAACAACAAGAGTGGGATACTCTTCTGACTCTAGTGGAATTTGCATATAATAATTCTATTAATGCATCCACAAAAGTATCTCCATTTTATCTGATGTATGGTGCTCATCCTTTGACACCTTCTAGTTTGTTGAGAATTCATAATGGGCAGGAGTTTTCAACCAAAGTTGCGGCAGTCAATGATTTTGTGGAGCACATACACAAAGCACTGCATCAAGCAAAGGAGAAGTTGGTAATTGCTCAAAATTGACAAAAGCAATATGTAGATGCTCATCAAAGGAAGGTGAATTTTCAGGAAGGAGATCAAGTTTGGCTATCCACGACCAATTTGTTACTTGTAGGAACATCAAAATTTAACCCTCGATTCATCGATCCTTTTGTGGTGATGAAACGTGTTGGCGAGGTGTCTTACAAGTTAGAGCTCCCTTTGCATATAAAAATACATCATGTATTTCATATATAGTCCTTTTTGAGGACTATATATGGAGGAAAAGAAACCATTGAGGGATCCCTCAACTTCAGATTTCTTAAGCTATTCGAGTGGTCTCTCCTCACTTCCCTAGTGTTACAAAACTAAATCAAAACGTATTTTGTTAGGTCCCAAATCACGCCGTAGGAAACAACTTGAAGAATAATCGGGTATGAAGAGTTTATCACTTGTTGCATAAAGTTATCTTCAAAGTGATATACTAACCACGCCCGAAAGTGATCACGATGAAGATACCGGATGTTGATCACAAATAGATTGGGCATCGATACATCTGGAGGACCATGTTGTCCTCAATCCATGTTCACGTCGGCTCCACTTTGATCAGATAAGCTCCTTAGTCAACAAAGTGATTTGTCTAGATCTCTCCCATACCCTTTTCATCCTCACTGCGCTTTATATGTGATAAGGCCCAAGATAATAACTCTTGGAGTATTTTCAACATCCTAATCCTACAAAGTCGATCCAACTGTGGGTTCTTAACAGCCTTACAATGCGCCGTCGGTTATCCTAACCTAAAGTATTGTCATCATGAAAACAACTCTGAAGATGACACATGTCATCATCTTCTCATAGTAGTCGCGTCACAACACAATATCGGTTGAATCAAATTTATTAAAACCCACGTAAATTTTTTAAAAATAACCTCAAATATATTTTAGTATTTAAATTTCACTCTCCAACTTCCAATCATCAGAATAGATTGACAATCCACTCAGTTACATCCATTTTTGAATCCACCTCTCAGCCCTCATCGTTAGCTTTCAAAACATTTTGTCAAATCTCCAAATGATCTCTAGCAAGGCTTTGACTTTTTTGACCTCTAGTGTGTCCAATTAGCTCCATATTAACTTAGAGCTTTACCACTAACCTAAACATAGTACTTAGTCATCATATAAATAATATGAGTTGCAATGAATGAACAGTTAAAATTACAACCTGAAACCGATTAAATATGAATGGAACTACAAACAGAACCAAAAAAATTATAACTTTAGAATAATACTGATCGTTAAAATTCCTTACAAGCAACTTTCTATGGCTTGCTTTTGGTAAAAAATAATGATGGATTGGAATCCGCATGTTGAAAGCCATTACTAATGGCAAGTTCAGATCCATAGCGTTGATACGAAATCAAAATGTATACCGTTAGTTCTCAAATCACGCCGTAGGAAATAATTGGAAGAGGAATCCATTTTGGAGAGTTCATCGCTTGTTGCATAAAGTTATATCTAAAGTGATATATTAACCACACACGAAAGTAATTTTGATAAAAACACCGAATATTGATCACTAATGGATCCAGGATCGGTACAAATGGAAGAGCATGTTGTCCTCTATCCATATCCCATGTCGGCTCCACTTAGATCATATAAGCTCCTTAATTAGCAAAATGATGTTGTAGGTCCCTCTCGACCCCTTTGCACCGTGACTATACTTTATATTTGATAAGGTGCAAGATAATATCTCTTGGAGCCTTATCAATATCATCACTCTACAAAGTCGATCCAACGGTGGGCTCTTTACATCCTTACAATGCGCCGTCGGTCTTCATGACCTAAAGTATACTCGTTATTACAACGGCTCTGAAGATGACACATGTCATCATCTTCTCCTAGTAGCCGCGTTACATCATGACACTATTCAAATCTACTGTAAAAGATTCATGGGAATGGGGATTGGGTTTTATGGGATTTATTAAATTCCCGTCCATTGATCTATGGGTCTATCTTGAAACCGTTTTAAGTGCACAATGCCATTATATGATATACATAACATCAGTTTTGGTTTCACCTCTCAAGATCTTCAGTTCTGGTACATAGTATATGTTGAGCTGGGCTATCTTCTTTGCTCTTAAGATTCTTTCACTTCTTTTGGTCCTTTGAAGAAAAAAAAAACACTTCTTGGACAGCAGAGATGGAAAGAAAATATCGTGGGGAAGTTTAGAAAAGATAGAAAGATAATTTCCAAAAAGGCAGGCGAGAAGGAGTGGAATATTTAGCAGCACAAATGGTCAAGTTAGAGGGAAATTTGGAAGAAAAAGTTACACTAAATCAAGCTAAGTTCATCTACGGTGAAGGACTGGTGCAGAAGTAATCAATATTAGGCGAGAAAGAAAGAAAGAAAGAAAAAAAAAAAAAAGAGAAGCATTTGTAAGGATTCTGGTAAACCATGGCGATGATAGCCAGTGCATGAAGGAGCAACAGAAACCTGTTGACTACCAAGGAAAAAGAAGAAAAGAAAGGAAGGCATACAAAGAATAAACAAGACCAAGGAGGTCACACGCCTCTACTCCTCGTGTCCCCTCCCTGCCTAATAAGTAGTTGTATGTCGGATGACACCATCCAAAGTGTGATGCCGAAGTTCCAAGAGTTTGATGGCAAGTGGGATGAAAGCTTGAGATGAAGATGGTGCTGCTCTACACTAGAATGCATGGCCTGGCGTCATGAGGGTCATGACAACCAAGTCCACAAGAGTGGTTTTACCTTCCCAAAAGGTGAGGAAGTCAACAATTCATTTGTTGTTTAGTGAGGGAGGGGACCAAGAGGGATAAGGGAAACCTCTCTCACTCTTTCTCTCTCCTAAATTGTACTTCAGTTGGACGTTGTGAGAAGATGTACAATCGTGTTGCAAATTGCTTTTCGCGCCATGGAACTCGCTCACTACGCAATACATTTCCATTCAATTAACTAACCAACCTTTAGCTGGAGGGAGTGTACATGATTTAATTTCTGTCATAACCAAGGCCAGCCAGGCAAGATTTGACGGGGATTAGTATAGCGATAAAAGATCCACATGCAAACACACATTCTGGCCATCCCCAAGAGAGTGTCAAGGGAAACTTCAGGTCCACCACCCTAAAGCAAGGTGGGCGTGTCTCTCTGGTCGTTCGGTACGTGAGCTTAGGTGGAGTGAAACTGACCTCTTGTGCCGGTGATGGAAGGATTGCAGAAGCAGGTCGATTGACTAAAAAACTACCGTCCTATACTGTCGATCACATTCCAAGCGAGGCCGCCAGACCGACCTCCGCTATACGCCTCGCCTCCTGACACTTTTCCTTGCAAACAGGGTACAACGCTTGTAGAAACAGCACGAGGAATGAACATTACAATATGACATGTAGAAGTAGGCCACGCACGACCGACCCGCGCCAGAAACCTCGAGGCACTTCCAAGCTTGATAATGAGTGCGAAGAACACGAGTTATGGACCCTCTTCGCGAAGAGGATTTGGAAAGGCCCATAAAAGGTACCAGTATGTATGCACCCTGCATGACAACAAGGCCCAAGTTTAACGTCTCTTGGCTTCGGTCACATCTTTTCGATTTTATTTTCTTTCTTCTGCATGAGCCTGGTTGTCGTTCACCCGATGATGGTGTGATGGTCTTTCCTTTTTTTTTTGGTCATTCTTTTACCCGGTCTGGTGTAATGATTTCATACTGAATATTTCGGATTTCTTAAAATACACGCAAATTGTCGCACATGACATGGGCATAGAATTGAGTCGGTTCATGAGTGCCAAATTGCCATGTGCAAGCACGCTTCTGGCTTGTGCAAACATGTGCATATTCTTTGCCGGGACTGTTGAACAGACAAAAAACATCGATGATGGGCTGGGCTGTGGCACCTTTGCAAGCGAGGGAGAGCGAGTCCTCATGGAAGATAAAAGAAAAGAAAAGAAAAGGAGAGAATGAATGAACGGATGAATGAATGGAGATATCGTATGGAAGAGCGAGCGATATTATAAAGGATTCAGCACAAGTCGCAAAGTTTTAGTGTCTGAGTGTCGTCCGTCTTGATAGTAGAGGGGTGAGCTTTTATGGCATGTCACGGGACATAGCACATGCATAGGGCGAACCCAATGAGAGCCGATGCAAGGTTTTGGCATGGCCTGGCACATGCACGCAACGTGACATGAATGAAATGGTTTGGACATCTGATTGGAAGCATGTACAATGTCACATGGAGGACATTTATTTTGCACAATAATATGCAAAATATCGTTTATCTTCAACATTTCCTTCCACTGTTTCCCCTTTGCTCTTTTTTTTCTGTCTACACGTTACCGAGACCATGGACGTCGATTCTGAGGTTCTTTTCGATGTTTCGGATCGTATGTCGCGATTGGCTCCGGCCACATTTTGACGTTCCAAGTGACGAAGAAGAATGGGTCTCTCGAGCCGAGAGGCCATTAAAAGGGAAGGGAGCCCATGATCTTGCAGGGTGGGTGCAACTGAGAAATGAGGACGAGGCACTGTCTGTCGCATACCAACGCCCAAGAAAAGTCCTCTGCTGTAAGAGCATTGAAAGTTCAAATAATTCCTCCTCTCCCCGCTCCTCGCTGCTGCTGTGAAGTGTGAACGCTGAGTCGCAGGCAGACTCGCTCGCAGGTGATGTGCTGTGGAAGCAAAGTCTTTAACTTTCTAACCTTCATTCATCGTTGCCCGAGCTTGTTCAAACTTCAAAGTACATCCTTTGACACGCATTAAACCACCATTATGACTGCGGTAGCGCATTACGCATTTCCCCTGCGCAGGGCAGTGCAGTTACTGCAGTACCCAGTGTGTCTTGAAATTTGGTCGAGCTTCAACCCTTCGACGGAGGGGAGTCTTCTTGTATCGTCTTCTGCCAACCATGGTTCAACCGTGGACGACCAATGACAGGGAAGGATCTGTAGTCACACACGATACCGTCCGTATTTCTGTCGCTCCGAAGTGTACGTATGCGTATGAGTCTGCAAAACGAAAACTAAAAGCTCATCACCGGAACTGCTAGAGTCCAGAGTCCAGACGAACCCGAGCCAACCAGCACTGCGACGATTCCTGATTCCTGACCACCACATCTGTCAATTATACTTTTCCCATCCTCGTAATAGCATCGGACAAAGCTCTACTAAATTTAAGCGTTCATAAACGGAGAATATTAAAGCTGGCTTACGCCGTCCGTCCGCCAACATGCCACATCCACGCATCTCGACATATCGGATGGATGAAACCACGTGGGTGGACACGTAGGATCGACCGAAGAAGACGACATTTGGAAGAGCAAGCGAGGCTTTGTACGGTGTAGAAAGCTCTCTTATGGACTTCCTGCGTATGCATGGAAGTGTAGTAGTATCGTAGACTGGACTCGGTACAGTACAGTACTGGTCTATCATAAAAGAATGGCCTGTGCACGGGAGACGACGCTGAATAAGGTTACGTGACGGGACGGGGTCGTCGAATCGAAATGGTACAAGCAATCGAACGGTCGCGCATACTTTTAATTTCGGTACGTCATCCCGCAAGGCCCAACACTTGTTAACTAACGCAGCGAACTCAAACAGTAGGTGCGAAGACGGTCTACGAACCGGAACGATCTCAGCGGAAGGCTGCGAGGGAGTTGAATATGAGAGAGAAATGAGAGATGGGGCCTCCTGGACAGCCCCGGCAAAGCATGGCATGGTTCGGGGGCTCGGGGCCTCGGGGGCCCCTGGCAGGTGCATGTACGTGGAGTGAAGAGCGAAGGGGCTATGTGTTCGTGTGAGGGCCTGGGACTTTGGGAGATGGGGGTGGGGTTATAGAAGGGGAGAAAACGGGGAGGGGGATGAGGAGATGACTACTTGGGACTGGCAGTGGAACTGGAACACTATTTGCCGGGTTGCCGGGAGAGGGGGAGGGGTCCAAGGTAGAGCCAAGTCTGGTTTGAGGACGAAGGGTGGCAGAGAGGGGGAGGAGGACGCCTCAGTTGCTGGATTGGGAGGGATTAATTTAGAGGAGTTCATGCGGATGTCAAGCTTTCCCTGTCTAAAGCTTGACATCCGCAGAGAGTTTGTCGGTTGTAGAATCCGTCCTATTATTTAATGCGAAAAAGTGGAGGAGAGTGCATGGCTGGTACCCAGAGATTAGGAGCCCACCTTAACGAGGGAAGCCAGTTACGAGCAATAAAAAAGGCATGGGTGTGCATTTTCGCAAAAATCCTTCTGGCAGAGGCCGAATTTGTCGTTTGAATGCTGTCGTTCGATTTTTATTTTTTTTTGCCATCGTGCTTTAGCAGCACAGCCGTTGGACGGAATGGACTAAAGCTCGCTCAGAGTCGCTCTGCGCTTGTTTGTTTGCGCCTGACCGATGAGTTACATTAAGTCCAGTCTCTGAAATGGAGAAATCTTTGCATTCGTTGGCCTTTTTTTGTCCTGATCATAAACTCCAAGTTCTTGGAGCCTTGATTGAAATGCTGTTGTTGCTGGTGGTGGTGCTATAATTATATTTACTATGGTGCCCGGCTCTGGCTGGTTTAAATGCTCTCGTTAGCGTCATCCAATTTTGGCCAGGCAGAACGGCGCGTTGGGAGGGGGCACTGGGCACTACTACTGGCTCGACTGCAGGAAAGAAAAGAGAGTGGTGCTCGCTTTTCTCCGCAAGGACATGCTGCTGTGCTTCTTCTTCATATCCCATCCCTCCCTCCCTCCCTCCCTCCCTATCTCCCACGGCAAAAGTGACCTCCTCCTCTCTACTCTCGGCTCTCGCCATTCCCTCTAACCGTTAAAGTCCGATATCTTTTACTTTGCGTTTAAGTGATCATGAGTTGATCATCACACCGGGTCTCGAGAAGTCTGCTGCACAGCACCTGGGGACATGTTCATCATCGTCAACTCCTCACCCGCGCAGGATCCTGCTGCTCTTTCCTCATGATTTACCTTCATTTCACCTTGCTGCCGAGTTAATATTATCTTGTCCCCCGTGAGCCAATCTACTCGCTGGTACTGCTGTCTGACTCTATCCTTTTCCGGGTTCCGCACCACCCCCCTATTACTTCAGTGTAAGTGTAAGCTCGGACTCACCTTCACTCACTCACTCACTACCCCGTGCGACCCCCAACACCGTCCCCCTCGCCCCCCCTCACCCCTTTCCCGGCCCCGCTTCGCTTCAAGGGCTTCCAATTGCGAGTCTAAGAGATCATCCGGATCCATTTGAACTGCCCACGGTTACCCCTTTTCCACTAGACATGGAGTTGCCCTACCGCTCGCAAGGTGTGTCCTCTACTTCCTCGGCATCCATCCTTCTTCTCCCCTTCAGACCTTCTTCTTCTTCTTCGACTCGCTGCCCATGTGCCTGTGCTAGATCTGCAATGCCTTGATCTCCCTCCTAGTGCTGAGGGCAGTCTACGAATAGTGTCGTGTCTGGCCTGGCCTTGCTTTGCCTTTGAATTCCCATTCCTTTCCTGGAGACTTTGTCTGGGCAGCTTTGCAGAGCAGAGAGCGCAGCGTGTGCGCTGTGCTTGGCTTAGCTTGGCTTGGCTTAAGACGAACTCTCTCTCTCTCTCTAGCTTGTCTATTTTACCTGAGGTATACGTTGCTCGTCAGCGCTGATTACCACAGGCTCTCAAGACGTTCCACTCCACTCACCACCCACCACTTCTGGCTCGCCACTGTGACTGTGGGTGTTCTCCTTGCAAGCAGTCGCTCGGCCCAGCAGCAGCAGCAGCCCCAGCCAGCCTTGCTGTAGTGCCAGCTTTGTCGGTTGGTACAAACCAAAACCTTTTAGACTTGACATCAGAGCTCCAAATATCTCTCGGTGCCTTCTCCCTCATTCTCACATATGAGCGACTCCACTCCTCTCGCCTCTCTTCGCGGAGCTCTACTCCTGCCCCTTCCCTCCCCACCTTTCCTCTCCCCTTCCCCTCGCCCTCCCTCACTTCCTTCTTCTCTCCCTCCACATCAAGACATAGACAGCACTGTGCGTGACATTCCTGTAGAGGACGTCGGTCCTGGGGTGGAAACATACGGAGGGCGTTCATCGATACCCGGACCTGGACGTGAACGCGCCGCTTCAACCTGCTTTTAAGAAGAGAGTCGAGCAGCAAATCTCTACAGCAGATTTGCAGCCCACCGCTCAGGCCAGCGAGCTGTTCGATAGGCCCCGTCCCCCGCCTCGCATATTTTAGCCCATCTCCATCCTCTCCTCCCTGGACTGATCTGAATCCGCAGCGAGTGAGCTAGACGAGAAGAGAAGAGCAAGAAGAGAAGAGAGCTGTGCAGTGCAGTGCAAGTGCCACTCGAGAGACAGACAGACAGACAGACTGCTCGCGAACAACTTTTTGACACAACTTCGAGTGACACCTTCTCAACCCGAGTATTAGAGTTCTAGAATTTTGAAACGCGGCTGAATTCATGATCCGAGGTCAAGAACCCGCAACACTCTCGTAAAATTTTCCTTCGCCCCTCCTCACCTCCACTCACCTCTACCTTTCCTCCCTTCCATTCTCCTCTCTCTCTCTCTCTCTCTCTCTCTCTTATCTCTGCACAGGGCGACAACGATTTTTTTCCCAGTGCACAATCTCTGACACCGAGTTGCGCCTGGAGAGGCCGCTGAAACGATCTCGTGCGTGCGTGCTTGCCTGCCAGGTTTCGTTTAAACAAGGTCTGCGCCGTGAGTAGTTGGGAGATCTGAGCCTGCGTGGTCTGGGTCCATCATTCCATGGCTCCATCAGTGAAAGATGGCGGTGTGGAGGTCGCCATGAGGCGGCCCGACAATGTGCACCAAATTACGTCTCGCCTATTCAAGGATCCCGCAAGCCACCAGCTCCCGGAGCGCTACAATTGGCCCGATTACGAGAGGGTGGACTTGTGGACCCCGGCCGAAGATGGCCAGCAGACGGTGCCTGTCATCGACCTCGCGGGTCTGTCCAGCGGCGACCCGGCAGTCGTCGAGAAAATAACAAAGGAAGTGGGAAAGGCATGTGAAGAGTGGGGATTTTTCCAGGTGGTGAATCATGGCGTTCCGGATGCGGTGTGCGAGGCCATGCGTACGGCCGGTATGAGTTTTTTGGACATGCCTGTCGAGCTCAAAGAGCGCGCTACAGATCCCGTTGGAAACTACTATGGGTACGGCGGTAGATACGAGAGATTGAAGAGCAGAGTCCCGTGGATGGAGTTCCTGGCTGCCAACATTACCCCCGCTTGCGAAGCCGACCGCATTAGACTTACGATATGGCCCGACGGGGACCCAGTGGGACACGCTTTTCGGTGAGTTCCCCTTGGCATCGCAACGCACCGCACGCATGCGCACAATCGTGATGTCACTGCAGTCGTTTTGCTAGATCCCCCCCAGCGACGGATACCTCCTCTCTGCCCGGAACCGAGCTCACCATCGCCCACCATCGCTCACCATTCAGTGCTCAGTTCTTGTCCATTGTCCACCCCTACCTAAGCATCCTATTGTAGCTAGCATGTCGCTAGTCCTCGGTCGTAGCAGCTTTTTCCAGCCTTTCTAGTGTGGTGTCACTGGACGACTTGCATTCCGGACTCGGAGAGCTTTCTTGTGGAAGTGGAACTTGTCTTTACTTCGGAGCCTCAGCCAGTTCCGGGACCTGATAATTCCGCAGGTTTGGTTGGCCGTGTGAACGGGTTTGGCTTGGATTCTGAGATTTCTGACTTTGCTCGCTCTATCGGGACCGGTGTGGCATGGCATCCTAATCTAAGCATGCGACTGGGATTCTCGTTCTTGCAGCACGGCCGTGAAGGAGTACAGCGCGTCTTTGCAAAGCTTGTCAATGCAGATTCTGCAGCTGCTGGCGCGCAATATCGGCCTCCCTGCTGATTATTACTCCAACTTTTTCCAAGACTCGACGAAATTCGACAGCTCCTGGAGATTCAACCGGTACCCGCCGTGTCCACCGCAAGCGGTGACCTTCGGGATTGGCCCCCATTCTGATCCCAGCGTACTAGTAATGCTGCAGCAGGACGAGGTGGGCGGGCTGCAAGTGCTCAAGGGCGAAACCTGGTACAGCGTTAACCCGACTCCGGGTGCAATTATCGTCAATGTTGGTGACTGCTTGGAGGTCAGTACCGGACTGCTCTTCTCACATGGCCCGGATTGAAGTCTTGATATTACTCTGATAACTCTGATACTGGCATGCCTTTCACTGGCTTTCGTGGTCGGAAGTCCCAAATACACCAGTCCGCCCTATGCCTCACATATTCTGCCGTGCGCACATTGTTGTAAGCTTTAGTCATAGGAGTCAGGCTTTGTCCGCGTCCAGGCACACAGAAATCGGTCACCTAACTAAAGAGTGGCCCATGATTCGACATTCCCCGGAACGTACAGGAACCAATTTACTGTGAATCTGGATGAGCTCGGATGGAGTCAGTCGGTCAGTCCAGGTTGTCGACCACTAGACGAGGCTCTGAGTGTCGTTGTGTAGGCCGGGTGAAAAGTCAGTCCGTCGTATGTTGATCGTTGGCTGGGAAAAGTGCGTGCAGGCATGGAGTAATGGGAGGTATGAAAGCGCTGTTCACCAAGTCCTGCTTACGGAGAAGCAAAAGTGGCGTATGTCGGTCATATATGCGCTCAACCCTCCGAGCAACATTCTCGTGTCGGCTCCCGAGGAGCTCGTGGACGAAGAACATCCGAGAAAGTTTCGCGACTTCGCATGGCCCGATTATATCCACAACATGAGATCCAACCGGCATAGAATTAGGGATAAGGTGGCCCTGGACTTCATCACTATTGGCGCCAAGAACAGATGGGAGGAGTAGACGGGTCCATGTAGCTGCTGGTAGATTTTACGTCGTCACCCAGTCAGTCTGAAGTCCGCACCACCCCCAACAAACAAAACCCCCCACGCGGATTTCTGCATGATGATTTCTCTTCACAGATGTTCGCCAGGCTCATTTGCTTGCTAGCTAGCTTAAGCTTTTGCTACAAGATTCGTGTGCAGCCAGTACGTAGCTAGTGACTAGTACTCGCTCTGCACTTCCTTCGTGGGCACGAATGAGAATGGGAAGTCGGAAGCGTGCCAATCGATACTAAAGAAGCTGTGCTCCAAGTCAGGAAGAACAGGAGGGAGTATGATACCGATTGTCATAAGGTTGGATTATAACGGTTGATTGAAATACAGTCAGTCGCAACGAGAGTTAATATTCGAATGATGGAATCAAGGACGTGGTCCACAATGAGCATATGTATGAGCTCTAGATCTGTCCGGGAGATTGGTCGCCTCTTCGAACGCCCCGGATGCCGGATGGGATGGGCTTTAGGAAACGTACGTTAGTACAACTTGTCTGTGGATATAAGGCTCGGAAGGTACCCAATGTAAAGTGTACAATGTCATGTACTTTGAGTTCTCAATCCACGATGCTCTTGGGACTCCATGCTTACTGAGCTGCGCCTTAATAATCTAAAATTTTTGTCTCGAAATGAGCAGCTTCTCGCGCTGTCTGTATGTCTGTCTGCCTGTACCAGCACACTGTTTTTGTTGTGCATGCAAGATGTCGAACATCGAGCCTGACATATGTGCGTGGCTCGCCAGCTGTGCGATATCGTCACGTCGTTTTATGTCCGGCCTCTCCCACTGGGGAGACGAGGTCGACCCCGGCTTGGCTCTCATGCATTGACTGATGAACAAGCTGTCGAACTCCATCCGGTTTTGCCACGAGCTGTGGAATGCAAGCGTGCGGTGTACATGGTGAGAAGTCGTGCACACGGAAGTGTCTATTCTGTTGCGCCGAACCTACACTTCCAGCTTCGATCTTCGAGCTGTTGCGGGCGTACGCGGGGCTATTCGATGGATGTAGGTTCATTCAACAATTTGAAACGGGTTTCGAGCCGTGATGTCATTGACGTGATGCAGATATAGAATGCGAGATCTTTCCGCTGTCGTTGACTGCACCACCTCCTCTCCAGTCTCGAGAGGTATGCAAAGCGAACAGGAATGTACTCTGTAATTGGCCCATCGAGAATGAGGCAGGCAGAGCAGAGTCTAGTCGCCCTGCGAGACCGTCTGCAAAAGCGTCTGGAAGTTTGTTACGAGCGAGTGAACTTTCAGGCTTTGCGGGACGAGAAGGTGACCAGAACTGTCGTAGACTGCAAATCTTTTTGAGGCTATGCATCGTTGAGTGTCTATGAGGCCTAGCTGATGTACATGCTACCTTGATCTCGTACACGTTGGGTTGGGTCCCATGCCGCTGCTGCTCTTCTGAGTTGGGTCCTGATGATGTGTGGAGTCTGGACAAGCAGTAGTTGACTAACTATTTTGCCGTATGATGAATTGTTTGTTTACTTGCCAAAGAGAGAGAGAGAGAGAGAGTGCCATTTGCACCCGAGGGCCTTTTGCCAGTGTACTACATGTATGGGTTTCCTGCGTTATGCCTCATTGTCAGACTCGAGACACAGCAACCGAGTTGAATTTCTCGGACATTCCCTACAAATATTGGTAGGAACATTGATGATGATTGCTGCTCTCAGACTGACGATTGTATGGTACAAGATCTGCAGTAGTTTCGTAAGGTCTGTTCGCTTCACAAACCAAAGCAAAGCAATAAAAGAGCAAGAGTAGCAGCAGCAGCAGAAAGAAACGCGAGAGGGCAAAAAAAAAAGGAGAAGAGCAAAAAGTAGATTATCTGCCACTCTAGACTCGTAGGAGAACTCGTCATGAAAAGCGATGGATGGACGGAGTGGCGGAGATTCTGAGAGAGATTCCGAGGATCTCGAACGACGATTGATCAGATAAAGCTACGTGCAAGGGCGAGGGCATGCGATCAAGAGCAAGGGCACCCCACCCCACCCCACTCCCCATGGTTATCTGACTCTTATACCAAACATGAGCTCTAGTCCCAGTAGCTGGATCGAATTTGAGGCAGTAGCACGTACTACAGCACAATCCTAAAGCTTGCAATGTCCGTTCGTGTCGATAGACAGTTGCAGGCAGGCAGGCAAGAAGGCGGGCAAGCAGGAGGCAGGAGGCAGAGAAGACAATTTAGCTATGTATGTAGGTAGCAGCAGAAGCAGCTGAGCAGCAATAGTAGTCGTCGTCGTCGAGAGGGCAAAAGAGTAGTCCGTGGGTAAGTGACAACACTTGCTGTCCCTTGACCGCAGGATCAAGTCATGGCGCCGGGCTGGCATCGGAGGATCGACCCCCAGTAAAATAGTCATTTATGAGCCGAGACTAGAGGATGACAATGCCGCCACGGGATTCTGCGGCGTCAAAAATTGCTGTCCAGGTGGAACGGTTCGAAGTACAAAGTTCAAACAGATTCCAGGGCAGGGCAGGGCAGAGGGCAGCGGGCAGCCCGAGCCATAGAGGTCTTCTCGTTTGAACTTGGAAAAAGTCGGAGTGGAAGTCGGGCCCGTGACCGCCCGTCGTCACGCGCGCAGTCCCAGTCCGATTCCAACCCCTCTTGCTGCCCCCTCTAGCTGCTACTCATGTCGGGAACTTTCGTTCTCGACCACCGTTCGGAGGGAATGTTGTGCTGGACACTTCTCTCGACGAACGCTCATGAGCTGGATCTCCGCCTCTCACGGCTTGTAGATAGACCCTTCTTTACCTCGGCCTCCCTCCCTCCGTCCCTCGTGGCACAGCGGGCGACGCCACCACAATCATCATCATCATCATCATCCCCATCGCCCGTTTGTCCTCAGTAAAAGGGCCACTACTTCGCCTAGCCTTCCAACTCCTTTTCCTTCCCCTCGGACCCCTCCCCCTCGCCAACTGCTTCTTCCGAGCTGTGTGTCTGACTAACACATCAGCAAGAAGTACTGGCTCCCTCGAGAACTAAGAGTTGCAATCGCCACGAAGGAAGCGCATTCATCTCCCTCCCTCCCTCTCTCTCTCTCTCTCTAGGCTGGGACGGGACCGAGCTAGCTATCTAGCTCCACGATTGCAAGGTTTCTTTCTTTCTTTCTCTCTCTCTCTCAAATGCACGAGCGGTTTACGTTATCCTGTTCCGGAACAGTTTGTTTCGGATTGGACGATGGGAGCGAGGACAATGTCATTTTCTGTGTCGTGACCAGGACTCGTTGACAGTACAGGCCCGGGCATGGGATGGGTTGGGATGGCATGGGATTGAGTGGGGTGGAGAGAAGACAAAGAACATGGAAAAGAGAATGAGCAGTACTCGCTCTCAGTCTAGGCTCGCGAGAAAGTTCATGGTCAAATTCTGACGGGAACTTATCCGGAATTGCCGCGCAAGGCTAGGCAGGCTCTTGGGAACGGGAAGTGGGAGTGGGCGTGAAAGGCCAAACTTGGTCTTGACGAGCTTGCTTGAATCTAGAGGAGTACCACGTAACGTGGCGAATTGGTTGGATGTAATATGGACGACGATGAGTTTGACCGCCAGCAGCAGCAGCAGCTGCAGCTGCAGCCGATGAACAACAAGTCGACACAATATACCCGACGACGTAAATTCTAAGAAAAAGCTCGCCCCGGACTAGATCTAATTATGACTCTCACAAATAGAGAAGCTCTTGCAGCTTTACAGAAAGCAATGTCGATGTGACACAAAAAGGAGAGGTGCCGAGCTCGTAGGACAATTCAGAGCAGACAGATGAGCATAATTCGCGAGTGAGTCAAAAGCCTATTCGAGCGTTTTCTTCGTGATTTGGCAGAAACAACAGATGACAGTCCGACCCCTGATTAGATCAGACCAGAAAGCTGATTCCCCAGATCCTGGCCAAACATCGGTTTCCCTTTCTCCTTCTCGCTCTCCAGCACTGGCCGTGACAGGCCGCTGCAGGATATGTACGAGCTGATTCTACTCGAGGTTACCGTCTTCGGTTCCATCGAATATTTGTATTGCCCGTCTCGTCGTAGGTTTGACAACAGCCGACAAACTTAATCCCGACACTCCTTCGCCAATGGCCGATCCTATTTAAGCAATTTGTTCCGCTCAACATCACGATCATCATCGATCGAGTCGTACCCTCAACTTGACCGAACCAGTCAGTTCTCGGCTCGCCGAACCAAGTGATAATCATCTGTGAACTTTGGTGGCGTGCGGGGGCCCGCCCCCGCACGCCATATATCTCCAGATCTATATCATTCGGCCTCTATATCGGATGCCTCAGAGGCTCAGATCGAGCAAGATAGCGTCCACTAAATGCTTTGGCGATGGCAATGGTGATCATCGGCTAGAGCGCTCTCTCGGTGCTCAAGTAGTAGCAGTAGCCAGTACGAGCGAGCTTGTATGTAGCGAGGGAGCATGTCATGGAGAGAATGCAGAATACAACAAGATTGTGATGACACGATGACTTTATCTGCTGATGGAGCTCATGTCCGAGGATGTGGACACTTGCGGAAACCGTGACGCGAGCTCCTCGAGTCGTGGAAAAGCGGGCAGCAGCAGACACAGTGGGTCGATGTGTCGACTAGGCCAGCCATAGCGACAACATGTACGCATCTCTCGAAAAGGAGACTCGTGAAGACCAGCGTTAGCCCGGCCGTGATTTTGTGCAAGTCGGAGCGCGGGCTGGCTGTTCAGACAGACATGTTGTACGAGCGCGCGAGGGAGCGAGTGAGTGGCGAGTGACGGCAACATGCAACATCCCATAGCGTAGTATATGTTGTCCGGCCCGACGAAATTATGGCCAGTGTGCGTTGGAATGGACGATGAGGGAAAGGATTGCTTTGGCGAAAGCATTTCCCCGGGGCTTAAATTATGATTATATCTGGAGCCTTATCACGAAGGAGGTTTACCAGGTCAGAAGTTTTGCTGTTTAGACCAAGTGGGGAACAAGAAGAAGACTTCGTGAGGCTGATCATCATGAACCAGATAAATCTGCCTCGATTTCCAGTACAAAGTTGTCATGATGTCACCACAAAGCAGGCACAATGGGACCCAGATCTCGCTTTGTCGTGCAACTCAACGACTCCGCCTCTCACGGCATGGCCTAAAGCCTGAGATCTAGACAAACAAGGAGAGACCAAAGCCAGCAGTCTCTATTCATCTTTTCCATCGCACGCCGCCCGATGTTCTAAAGACGTATGCCACTAGCGATTTTCAGCATGTTCGTTCGGCCCATTCCCCATAGGTCCAAGGCTCCGACGCTCCATGGAAGCTAGCTAGCTAGCCAGCGCGTTATACTTGCAGTTAGCACCGGCTCGGCTCTGCTCTGATTTGCTCTCTTCTAAGAAAAAAGAACAGAATTGCTGTTTCATCAATCTTCCGAGTGGGTACAGTCTCGGCATCGGGCTCTTCTGAGGTGCTCGCTCGCTCGCTAGCTCTCTCTCCGGATAAATATGCATGTACAACCGAGTTATCGTGTTCGCTATACACCCTCCACCAACTCACAAAGCTAGCAGATATTATATCAGTCAGTACATCATCGCCATCGCCAGTACTGTAGCCTGCCCTCTTTTTTCAGTAACCAACTGAGTAACCCCGGAGTCACCGGGGTAACTTAGAGAGAGAGAGAGAGAGAGAGGGGGAGGGAGGGAGGCAAGTATAAGGAGGCCTTGGGGTGCAATCTGTGCGCATCGGGCACCGAAAAACTATACTTTCTCTTGGCGACTGGACGGTATAGGTACAGGGCATGATAGAGAAGGATGCGCAGAATTGTACATCTGTCCAGTTCCATGGACACGAGAAACGTGATCACCTACCACATGGCGCAGACCGATTTTATAAACGGCAACGGCTTGTAATCCAGCCTGAGGTCAAACGTTCAACCTCCGACCATTTGCGGTTCGATCGATAGTTCTGTCCCGCAGAATGTGATCGATCCCAGATAGAATGAGCCGAGGGGCCGATTACGTTCTAGACATAATGTCAACACGCGGAGACATGTTCTAGATCAGGTCGCTCATGGAATCTAGACTGAAACTTCCTTTCCGCTTCTTACGAACGGGAATTAGTATGCGAAAAGCAAGCGTTACGTGATCGGATCGGGATATCCCAGAAAGATCATCGATTAGAGTTGAAGGCCAGAGTTTGAAGTTTTGGCTCGTATACCGCGACATTCTGTGTCCTTTTACAGGTGCAATAATCGAGTGTTTTCCTCCACCTTTTCTCCGAGGCTGGCAGGCTGAAAAGCGAAGCTGTGGACTGCGTGAGGTCATAAATAGTGCTCAACACCTGTTCGGCATGTACATTCTTCTGTCCGTGAGAGTTTACAATGGTACATTCCGTCGAGGTCGAGGTGGTTGCTGTGCTATGCTCGGCTCTAGAACGACGACCTCCAGGACCACTGCTAGCACATAAAACACTGTATTAGCCGAGCTATCATTATGAGCTTTTGGAAAACGTGCATCTGTGAGACACGAGTGACGAGTCCGGTAAAATTGTTTTCGTGGTGGACTCGAGACGAGAGTACAGGCCTGAGGGCCGGGCTCTCTTAAACTTTTTGCCCTCTGTGTCCCATGTCCGGAGAAATTGGTCATTTTCAATGCGCTCGACGAATGTGGCCCGTGCACGTGGGTGTTCAGACAACATTTAGTAATTGAAAACGCGTTCATAATCCATCTACTACCGTGGCTGCATTTTTTTTGTCGAAATCATTTTTCGGAGGAAATGTTCCTCTGCACGTGGGCGGGGTATACACATTTTTATAATTTAAGCTGCTCACTCATGTTAACAACACCTCACGGTGACTGATTCTTACTTTAACCTCGAGTGGGCTGACGGTCGACCTAGTATCCTACATTGTGACGTAGACCCAAATTCTATTGCAAAGTACATACAGTAGATGGTTCGAGCTCTCGCCCGGAGATTTCCTCCCATTCGGCAGTCGCTCGCTGCTGCTGCACTGCAAGATCTTTGTAACGCAACATATGAACATAACTATTCTTATGCATTGAATTCTTTATTCATTTCGAAGCTAGTAAGCTTCGGGTAGTTGATCTGTCTGAAAGTTTAAGCTTAACTGAATGAATCTAGGGGTAGATCTTGTGTACCTGTTTCCATGATTGGCTGCACATGGTCGCCACCCTCAAGTTAAAAGGACGTCAAAAAGAGGTCGGTCCACTCGACTTCTGTCCTCGTTATCCAGGGACCGGCACAAGAAAAGTTCATGCACAAGCATGCCCTGGTCGTTCAGTTGAGAGTTGGTTGCAAGGGGGAGAAGTACGGTTCGATTTCCTAAATGCTAAATATATCTGGATCTTTGGTCTTTGGGTCATCAACAAGGGCCCGGGAGCTTATATCATTCGGTTCATCTGTTTCTCTCGGCTGAAGCTGAGCCTGGGCCTCTCACTTTACCGAGAAAGGCAGAACTCAGTAAACGGTTTTTTTTGTTGCATAGGGCCAGTCACTTTGCGCATCGGCACAGGAGAGGAGGGAAGCACGGTGACGGTCCCATCCTAAGACGGTGAACGGAGTATCAAACAAGCCAGCACTGCTCCATGTATTATAACCCATGGCAAGAGGCCTTAGCCGTGGACAAGAACTGTTCTGACGCAGGCTCGTGAACTCAAACTTAGCACAAGGTTGCAAGTTGCAACTTCTGCGCTGATCATGAGCTTCGTGGAACCGCGTAACAAATACTCGGTGACACTATCGATGTTCAGGTCGCTACGTGCAGAGATCAAAGCTTGAAAGATTCTAATAACAAAGTATGAGTAGCAGTTGAATCCTGTTCTGAACTTGTGATCAGCATGTCTGTACGTCAAATGGCATTGCACGTATGCATCGCAGCTGCAAAGTGCAAAGTATGAAAAGTTCCGTCACGGTTCGCCCTTTAAGTTACTTGTTCTGAAAGAAAACCAGGTCGAGACGGACTCTTAATTAAAAGTTCTACAGCGATCCGGAAGCGTTTCGAGTTTCAACGTCAGGCTTGTATTGTCGTCTGTACCCTTGCGAACCGGCTGCAGGGCGATCAGTCAATGGGTTTGTACTCATGCGGCCGAAGGGGTGATTGCGCTCGACCCTCAAGGGAGAGTGGTGCGCTCTTATGTGAACCGTGCCGTCACAGATGATCATGAAAGACATTGTTGACGATTGTACATGGCTCCTGTTACAGAGAAGACACAGCGTGGCGAAATTTTTTCCCTTATTATTTTTGGGCGGAGATACGGACGGGAAAATGCAATGATTGCGCTGAAGAGATACAGTGCCCTCTTGAACAACGTGCACTTCCGGTAACTTCCTACTTTCAGGTCTTCAAAGTAGATACAGGATACCCTGCCCAGCCAGGTCTAGAAATAATGAATTATATTCACTCTCCTTCATTCATTCATTCGTCCATCCACCCATCCATCAGATTATTCTTGTCCGGGCGAACTTCGAATGGGGGAGCACGAGCTGAGCCGAGCTGAGCTGTTCTGAGCCCAAAAATCATGATGTTTTGTTCATTATGACAACAGATTGCAAAAGACGAATTTTGGAGCTTGTACGCTCAGAAAGGCCAGCTGAAAGAGTAAAACTTAGGCTAAGCTAAAGACTCGGGAGTCAGTCGCAGTCTTCCGAGGCGAGGCCAGAGAATCAACTAGAGGATAATCTCGCACGTTATGAATATCCATGATGGTTCCTACGTCTGCCCAGGCTCACGTTCACCTCCCTAGGCAGGACAGAGCTTCCACGTTGAGACATACATGAAAACAATCTCATCTGCTCACACTAGGAGTCCGGACCTGTCCTGGGTCACCACCTTAAAGCAAAGCCGCTGTGTTTTCTGTGACCGAACTTACGTAGCCGAGTTTGGAGCTATCCATCCGCCATTCCAATCGTGACACTGAAACGACGAAAGCGGTCAATTTTCTCAACAGCTCTGTAACGCCTTCGGTGGGATGAAAGTAAAGCTTCAGTCGCTTTCAGCCAAGTGGCCTTGCTATGGAGTGGTCAGAAACGAACATTGTCGTCTTGTGTCCTTGAAGATCGGTTGCAGTGTGATCGAGCCCCAGGATAGAAAATAACTTACTCGAAATAATAACTCATATCAAATATTGTTATTCTATGTGACAGTTTTTCAGCTGCATCCTTCAGGACTCAGGAGTACTCGATTTAATACTCCGCGAGTGAGTTAAATTTTTCGAAAGGACTGTCACAAGTTATTCAGTGGTTATCTCAAGTCCTCAAGTGATCATGATGATTGAGAAGGCTGAACAGTTGTCCTTCTAGAAAACAGATCGATTTGTTGTTAGATCCTGAACCTTACTTTGTACAAATCTGTCTGTCTCACTATCTGTCTAGCCAGTCAGCCGGTCAGTTACTCATCATCATCATCATCATCATAATCATCATACAGGTTCTACTGACGACGAGTGCTATAATCATCACAACAATGTCCGGCCCCCGGCGGTGAAATTCAATAGCACGAAACTTTGGCGCATTGCTCCAACAAGTTTTTGCACAGTAGTAAATCACCGCCACGATGACCCATCTGCAAGTTTCTTATCCGGCCTACCTGCGAGCGACGCGCAGTTCGCTCGCAGGGAGGGGTTACAGAAGGGTCAAGGAGGTCTGGGACCCTGGGTCTCGATGTGAAGAGGTGAATCGCAGATTAGCTGATTATCTCAGATAGTATCCGCAAAATCTACCTGATCCTCGGGATGGCTCAAAAGGTGGATCTACAGAGTGAATATCACTCTCTGTTCTCCTACAACTCCTTAGAGCCATGGCCGGCCATCTTGTACAACGACATCGTCCTCGTCGTCCTAGAGCCTCACAGTCCGACTCTCAGATCAAGCAACAATGCTGCAGCATTCTGATTGCTGCTTCGAAGAGAAAAGAACGCTTTCCAGTGTGCTGGAGAAGATGGACCTATGAGGTTACCTATGTATGAAAAGTGTGACTGCCGAAGGACTCTGTCCTCCAGATCGATGCTAACTGTTTACAAAATTCTGCTTGGGTCCACCGAGCTTCGATCTATATCCTAAAACCATTCCTCGCCATATAAATGTCGTTGGAAACAGTCCCTCTCAACCGGTCTGACATTACGAACTTTCTTTCCAGCTCGAGTTTGTACCCGGTCCATATGTAACGCCATTAGATTGAAAATGTCAAAAGCACTCACTCACTCACTCAATCACTCGCTCACTCACTCACTGGCATGGGTCCGTCGACGTCCTTGGTTTCTGCTACACGCTAATATGAAAAGTAGCCCTCTCCGAGAGCACTTCTCTCCCAGTCATCCATCATCAGTAACAAAAAAGATTTTAGCAATCAAATCTGCCTGCTGAACTAACTGTTGATGTAGGACCGGGGAGCAGCACTACTGACGGAGTGCCTTTGGAAAGCTTTGCAAGGTGCAAGGAGACAGGAGCGTCCCCCGATTGCTCGCTCGCTACTGGAAGTACTCTTGAAAGTAATAAGTTTGGACATATATAGCGTCAATGCTTCACAATACTGTTCACAGGCTTTGTTTCGCACGCCGCGATCATTTAAAGTGCTGAGAGAGAGAGAGAGAGATTATACACTTTGCTGGAAGCTGCGAGAAAGTCATGTATACTGTATATGAAGTATCACGACTCTATCCGGAGAGTTCTTAACACACTTTTTTTTACTCTGGCAACAATTGTGCGAAATCGTAAATGGACCAGCGCGAATTACAGAAGATTTCAGTAAATACCCGGTGAAGAGAGACTTAGCGGACGATGAATCCTCGAATCTAAAATATATAGGTGAATCATTGAAATATACGTACTTCAACGTGACTGTCTTACTATAGCAACTGAATCCCGACTCGAAATTCTTCACCTCTGCACCTGATAGGAACTATCATTCCAGTTCAGTAACTTGCCTTTATGACGTCACTTCTACCACAACACTACTGACTGCTACTTGTTTGAATAACATGTCTGCAACAAAACCGGCAACAACTACTGTGGTGACCTATCCAGAGAATTCCTGAATTACCGACTGCCATTGGTCGTGGTCGTAAAAATATCCCGACTAGCACCCCTTTAGAAGGAAGGATCAGACTGTTAGACTGCTTGCTTCCCTTTCTCCTCAGCTAGGGATGAGTTACTTTTTACTACATGTGTTGGTGACAGATCTCTTCTAACTCCAACTCTCACTACACTCTTGAATTACTTCGACTCTCTCTCTCTCTCTCTCTCTCTCTCTCTCTCTCTCTGTGTCTGTCTAAATCTCTCTTTAAGGAGTACCGATGAAGATTTAGAGTGACAACGTGCTGTTCCATTCCCCTGGAAAGGGGAATGGAACAGCACGTTGGAGACCAAGGCTTTCTTGGAAATCGACACTCTTGTAGCAAGTTCTGGCAGTGCGCACTTTCTCCCTTTTAGGTTTCACTTTCTTTCAACCATCTGTGTCCTGCGACTTCACTTCAAATTTCGGTGGGCCTACATGAAATATCAGATTGATATCTTCGAGGCAGAATGATGTGTATGATGAGAGTAAACTCTTCATCACGTGGCTATCAATATTGTTGCCAGAGAACCCTCAACACCTCTAGAAATGCTCGTAAGCCTGGAAATGCCGAATCTCTTGCTTACCATGTAGCTTGTACATGCAATTGAAGGCGGTCAACGTCTTCGTCCAAATGGTCACTACAAAGCGTTGCAAATGGCATTGCTTGCATCATGATGCAGGGCATGATAGAAGACGGAATAAACGAGCAAGCCAGCCTTCGCGCGGAGATCATACACAGCGTCCCGATCCATTCCCTTGAATCTGTCTGTCCTAGCGGATTTCAAGTTTCAAGAGAAAAGCAGATTTTTTCTGTCAACGAAAACTTTTCTAGCAAGTGGAAACAGAAGGAAACATTCATGTTCCCTCCGACTTACCCTCTTTGAAGGATGAAAGATGTGCAGGCACGTTCAGGCTGTTCTTAAATCTTCTTATAAGGTCGAACCAGGAGAGGATTGACCTCTCCATACGACATTCAGAACCATGAACATGTGACAGCTGCAGTCATCCATGGTTAACTGAAAATCCACGGGTTCCTATGATTAAACCTTACAGCTACACACATACTCACTGGGGAAGCAGGCTATTGAGTCAAGTTATTCGCACACCAATCATCTTGCAATGTTTTAGAGCATATCAGCCTGGAGATATTCACTCTTACAGGCATTCCATCCCTGCTGGCCTGCTTGGAAGCAGCCGAGTAACGACACACATTCGCACACCAATCATGGATCCCAGTCCGTGGTTGATGGTCCTGCCCCTCAATGGGGTGAGTAGATTTACAGCATCAACTCGTAGGCTGTAGCGCGACGACAAAAACCGTAACGGCCATGTATTGTCACTGCCATGCTGCTGGTGGGCAAGGGAGGACCTTGCTCTAAGACTTGCTGAGCGAAGATTATGTAGTTACATACATCCAATATTGTACTGCGAAATACCTGTCAGTGGCTAGATGCGAAAAATCTGAAGTGATTCAGTTGTACTTCGAAATTATCAAGACTGGGTCGTCATATGATTAGATACTCCAACTTAGGCACCAAACTTTCTGGTGGAAAAATCACCGTTATCAAGCTTCCTCCCTACTACGCTGGTAGTCTCCCCGGTACACTACTCTGTGTCCCGAGGAAGGAACACATGAAGGTAAGTGTACTCTGTACCTGCTTCTTGTTCATTGAAGAATCGATATACCGGTATGTTGAAATATGGCAATGGAAGGGTGTGACACGCATCACTCCAATCATGAGACATGGAACACACTCTCATCATAGCCCATCGACCAACAGACTGAATCTATTGGATGAGCAGTTATATTTATTGATTCGTATGTCGTTTTGTAATGTGGAGGGCTTGAACAGCTGTGAATTCAAACAGAAATTTCCAGCTTCCTTACTAAGCTCCGAGTGTTAGAAATTTTTAGCCATCCCTTTCGGATGCATCAAAAAGAAAAAAACCACTATCATCACAAGCAATAAACTTGAATGCATAAAATTTATTTCTTACACTTAAGTGTTTTTTTTAAAGCTTGCTCGGCAAACACCCGCCTGAAAAGAACAGATTAATACTTAGAAATATTTAAATTGATATCAGATATATGAGGCACTCCCAAGCCTCGTATATCTGGTTGAAGTGGTTGCCATTACGGGAAGTATTCTCTTCCCGACTTGGTGAAAAGTATAACTATAGTTCATTTACATCTTCATTTGCATATGTATGTGGATCCCAAAATTTCTAGTAGTACTCTATGCTATTGCTCCCACAAGGATGCATTAGAGCTATCTGACTCTCATCTACATTTTTTACAATGATGAGGTTCCATATTGGCTTGGTCCATCTACATGCATTTTCATTACTCACATGTGAGTGTGGTACTATCTTAGATGCTACACAGTCCATATGACTTGTGCCCATTTGGAGGACAGAGTATAACTACCCATGATGTCATTAGAAATGTGATTTTTGCTGTAGCAGAGAAGATGATACCTCATATGGAGGGAACATTGGTATGCCTTGTAATTGACTCGGGTTAGGACAGACCTATACTTGATTCCGGAGGACTAGGTTATTATTCCAGGCATTGTGGTTACATATCCTACATGTGACATAATTTCAGAGGGGTGATAACCCATCCTCATGGATGGGTGACGAGTGGAACGACATCAGCCAAAGTCTCCAATTATAGGGGTATGCAAAGATGTCATATTTTTGTTCCTCTAGCCTTGGAGTTATATGGAGCTATGAACATTGATTTTGAAACTCTAGTATGCATGAATATGATAGGCTCTTATGCACTCTCACAAGAGGCCAACATACTATGTGACAAGGATATCACTTTTTTTAAATCATATTGTGTATCCATTACTTTATAGATTGTACTTGTTGATGCAATCCATAGGAGAGTAATCATGTTAGATGATGCCTAAGTAATATGTAGACCTTTTGATCTAGATAGTTTGGATATCTTAGATTCAATTGGACATATTCCCATTGTCATGATATTGTGACCAAGCTTCATCCTTCCCCTATTGGTTTCATCCCTCTAGGACTTAATGAAGTCTTCCCATCCTTTTTACAATATTACTGGATTTTTTTTCTTGGTTTGCATATGGAGGTTCAGTTGACATGTTGCCTACCGACAAAAAAATTGTAGCACTTTTTACTTCAACTTGTTATGACCACTAAAATCATTTTCTCCCTTGCATTGAGTATATGTCTTGTAATTCCAACAACCCTTGTGGAGAATTGATGTTATCAAAAACTATTTGGATTTTGATGTGTACTGCAACACATTTTGATTGTAACGACAATTTGGAGTAAATGTGGCTTGATCATGCATCATAGCTTTCTGACTTGTACTACATCGATCCCAATTGGCTTGATCCATCTACATCTTCATTATTATCCACATGTGAGTGTGGTACTACTTTAGATGTAGCAAGGGTCCATATGACTCGTTGTCCATTCGGAGGGCAAAGGATAACATCCTATGATGACATTATGGATGTGGTGTTTGCTATGGCATGAGAGGGTGGATAATTCACATGGAGAGAGCGTTGGTATATCTTGCAATTGACTCGGGTTAGGGTTGACCTATATTTGCTTTGAAAGAACCAGGTTACTATTGGTTTGGTTGTGTTTATATATCCTATATGTGACATGATTTCAGAGGATGGTGGCGAGCGCGGTACTAGCCAAGGTCTCCAAGTATAGGGGAATGCATAGAGGTCATCTCTTTATTCCTCTAGCTTTGGAATTATATGGAGCTATGGACACCGACTTTGACATGTACTTGAAAGAGCCTACCATACTAGGCGACATGGGGTAACACTCTCGTTAGCTTATTGTTTAGCTTATTTTATGCAACGTGTTTCCATTGCTCTATAGAGAACACTAGCTAGTGCAATCCATAGGAGAGCAATCATGTTAGTTGATGCTTCTTCATATGTTCATGTTGTATGTAGACCGTTTGACCTAGATATTATTTCCCGCTGTGATGCTATTGGGGCCTAGTCCCATGTTACCCATTTGGTTTCATCGATGTATGATTTGATGGGGTTTTCACATCTTTTTTGTTATTTTACTTTGTCCTTCCACTTTGAGTAAATGTGGTTAGTGCTTGTAAACCAAGAAAGTGTGTGGAGGACAATTCAAGGAGGTTAATGGTTTAGAGAGTTGGCTTAGGTGTGAGCTTGGCCTTTGAGTACACTTTGCAGCCATGCTCTTTTGTGTGCAATCGATGACTGCCATTGACTTTACTCAACTTGAGTATTCAGGAGTTGATACAAGAGTCCTTGTTGGCTGATCCTCCATATCTAGGTCTTAGAGGAATGGGTAAGATTATCGCCATAAAGTGCCTTACATATGTCCGGCCATTTCTTAGAAGATAGCTATCGCCAAAGAATACCTAGCTCCTAATTAAAATACTTTGTCTGTTTCTCTTCCAATTAAAATTCCTATCTTGTATTGTCGTATAGTCCCATTCAGAAGTTGATCGGATGGAGGAGAATTTCTTCCCTAGTGAGAAGGTTCTCCAAGACTATATCTATGTAGTTGCTACGTTGAATTTCAGCAAGTCACTCTGTTGGTATGTAGATAGATATGTAGCCGTTGTTGTGCGGTGTTGTCCGACCACAATCCCTTGGAGGAAAGCCGGGTTAGCTCTATATTAGTGCCATGGAAGAGGGTCCTTAAGGTCTGTATTATTATGGAGTGTGACAAGTAAGTTTTGAAATATGAACAGAAAGTAGACTTTTTCATACCGTTGCGTACTTTCACTTGATACTAAAGTTTAAATATCATAATTCATGATGTGTCTACTCTAATTTATTCAAATTATGAGCAAAATTTAATGGAATTGATGGTCTTTTCAGACCATGCCTAAGATGGAATTGAAATTTGATCAAAGTTTGATACATATAGAAACACTTTAAAAAATCACATATCAAAATCATTTAGTATTTTGTTAACCAATCTTTCAAGAAGATAACATTTGAGTTCCATTTCACTCAAAGACATTGAGATTTCCAGGATTATAAATAATCAAAAAACAAAATTCTAAAAAAAACATGACAATATAAAAAAACACTTGATTGTGTATATCATTTGGAAGATTTTGATTATATGCATCTAATTTTGAGGCCACACTCACAACTGTGCATATCTTACTAACTATAGAATCAAAAAGTATGATATATTTTTTGAACACTCTTTTGTGTTTTTGTTTTTGCAATTGATATCCTCTGGGGAATTTTGGTTATGCATATATATATTGTATGATCCTTTGTTGTTTCATCAACTACTACAATATATCAATTATTATAAATCAATATAAATAGATAATAATAATTTTTTCACCTTCAAAATGTCTACATCTACAAGAGCATTTCACATCATCATAGCATAAAAGAAAGATTAAAGTCAAGTCAAATGAACTATGTGTTGTAAAAGATCCAAGTTTCTGCATTAGTTAAAGTCTCTCATAGTCGCACTCTCCAAGACTCAATTTCAAATATTGTCATGCTAATATCTAATTAAATCTTATTTTAAAACCCTAAGTATTTTAAGAATTTTATCCGCACTAATGACATTTTAGAATGAAACATAGTAGCTTATACTACTAAATCTAACTTTTGTATATTTTACAACAATTCCATAAGTTATGATAGCTATCATGAACATATCATAGCTTATGTATTTTTTACTTTGTAGGACTAAGATCAACACTTTGAATGCTACAATCCCACATCGTTATTTGCTTGTTTGTAATTAATATCATATAACCACTAAGTTAACTATTGTGCTAATTATGTCGAAGATATATTTATCAACTATGAGCCACTACAAGGAGAATGCGTGTCAAACATGACATATTTCATACTTTTAAATAAAAATCACATATGAACATACTCATTGCTCTGCCAAGTGATCGACATAAAATATATTGCAAGTTTTTTTGCACAATTCATAACTTGGATCCATAATATCTTCAATATTTAGAATGCAACATGACACATAATTAATTACATATTTTTTTCAAACTACAGTATCATCAAAATCTCATATGGATTTTCAAAATCACACTATCACACCCCTCTATCACCAAAATCTCATGTACTTAAACAATCTTGCAATCAATTATCACATCTTATGTGGTTGATCACTCTACTATAAGTAAATCTGCAAGTTGAAGGTTGATATCCATCTTCTCGAATGATAATATAGGTCAAAATATCTCTATGTTAAGCAACAATCACGTTCTAAATGCCATAGACATACTTCTACAAATCAGTTATGCCATATGAAAATATCGTTGTCCTAACATTAGGATTAGTTAGAGTCAAAACATTACTTGATTCTTGAAAAATAATTTCGGAGTAGTCTTAATCTCAACCATATAATCCAATGTACCAAAGAATTGAATATACAATGAGATGACGATAAAGACACAAGTGGACCAATTTGATAGCCCATGGTCAATCATGATAGTTTGATGTTCTAGTCTCTTAAATATATTTTCTTCAAATCAAACTTCCTTAATCTTTTTTTTCTTTATTTGGACAACTCTTTCTACTTAACCATTATCTCAAAATGATCTCTTGAGATGATATAATGATAATAATGCTTGATTATAAAAATTTGCAAATCATCCAAAAACTCAATACCATGATCAATCAACACCTTTATTGTGCATCAAAGTGACTAACCATAGAAGTTAATAACACATAGTTCCCTCAATTGAACTACCTTCAACTAAAATCACTTGACAAATTCTCCATCATGATCAACACATATTCATGATGTTGTACAATCTATAGCAAAGATCATGCAAAATCCAAGATCTAATATATACTGAACCTTATAATTGATGGAATATGTAATGTGATATTAGAAGCATTGATTATATTAGAAGCATTGATTATATTAGAAGCATTGATTAGTGCTCATGCATAGATTGATTGATCCACTAATCATGCATATGGTCAGAAATTATTGCATCTCAATATGATACTTCTCCATCACTTATGACTTTAAAATGAGTTGTATTCTCAACTTCACTTCAATATGATATAAATTTTCATGAACATGTAACTTCGCTCTATGAGATGAGAGTGAGACAATAGAAATATTGTCATCTCCTCTCACATAAAGAAGATGTCTACCTTCCCATCCTACCCCATCATATGTTTCATCCTTGTACAATTTGATGGGATTTTGCCATACTTTTTGTTATTTTTTGTCTTGATTTCATGTGAACCTTTGAACCTAAAATATCCAATTCCTCTCCTTGGCACTCAAAATAGTTATTAAAGCATCAATAAAAACATATTTCAACATCATGTCATCATGGATGTCTTGGCTTACTGCTAAATGGTTTTTAGTCTAAATGTGTTTGAGTATAACATATTTACAATAGAACCATGAGAAATATAATTTGGCTTCAACCCAAGACCATCGCCTCATTAGTGTGACCAAATCATTAGGATCCAGTTGATAATCTTGGGTCTTGATCTCCTCATACATGGATCTTGATCTAACCCATTTGCATCCCAATTTATCTTTATTTGTCTATAATCAACAACCTCTTACTAGTCTTCTTCGAATAGAGTCAAATGTCAATCATTATTTGAGCTCAACAAAAGCTCTAATTTGTTCATTTTCCCAATATCACACATGATCTAGTTTTGTTTATTGTGTCAAGGCTTTGATTATATTACTAAAACCTTGCACATATCAATAATATTTAAAGAATACTAGGACCTTACTCATTTCTAAGGATTGTGAAATATGCAAAATTGCCTCTATCTAGATTTTCTGAGCTTTAGATGCTCCTAGCTATATGGAATGATCCAAGTATACTATTTGCTATTGAGAAAATTTACATTTTATAAGATGCAACTTGAGGCCATGATCTATCAAATATTCAAATTTCTTCTCTAAAATATTTTCTCACACTCCACCTTTGGAGTACTATATGACAAAATATCAGTAATGTAAGTTTGGACACAATCAAGTCTAGCTTAAATGATACACATCTATCTTAAAGACTCAATTATGATAGTAAAACATTCACTACTCACATCATGTGCACATGATGTGTATTTGATCTTCTACTGATACCTCTGTCATTTTTTTCATCAACCTCTGGATTTTTAGGAATATTATCAAAGTGGTCTTCATCCGCATGCACTATTAGAAACTTTATTTAAATAGTTGATACATTTTTAGCCGTTGAACTAAAGAAACCATCTTAACAGTTGGAGAAACCTTTCTATGTAATGATAAAGCATGTACTTGAAGAAGATAAAAAAGATACATTTTCATTTGATCCAAACTTAAAAAGTATTTATTTTTATGGATCAAATGAGATTTCAAGATCTCTACCAATCAAATGACTTACTTGATGCAATAATTGCTATTGTTTCATATGTTGATGAAGCAACTATATCATCTTCAAAAAAAAATTCTAACCTTATGGCTATGATGTCCATAAAAATATCAAGAGAAGAATATCACCACAACTTTATGCCTCTATATAATAAAAAAAAATTACAAAAAATATGACTAACTCTAGATTTTTCTAAAGATCCATTCCCCAAATTTGATCAGAAATAATTTTGGTTTATAATTTAGGTCCACAAACTACAATAATTTTGCATGAAAACTAAAATTACAAAAAAATATATAATTGAACTTAATATTCATCAGATTAAAATGTGTAACATCATAATGCACTTCTGTTTGTACTCTACTTCTAATCACTACACAAGCATTGAAAAATGTTAAATTTGACTAGCAAAAAGTGTTCAAAATATTACTGTAAAATCTTTTTTGAAATAATTATTAATAAAATGAGGAATATTTACTGAAAAAAATAATTTTGCGGCTCATACAAGACTCTTTCCATAGTCAAAGTCATTGAAATTTTTTTGTAAACTTCAAATTTCAATGCGCCTAAAGAACTAAAATCCTCATTTATATAGATTTTTTGGTATATGGAATGATCCAAGTACATTATTTGCTATCGAGAAAATTTACATTTCACAAGATGCAACTTGAGGTCACGATCTATCAATTATTTAAATTTCTTCTCTAAAATATTTTTTGATATTCCACCTTTGGAGCACTATATGACAAAATATCATTAATGTAAATTTGGGCACAATCAAGTTTAGCTAAAATAATACACATCTATCTTAAAGACTCAACTATGACAGTAAAATATTCACTACTCAAATACATATCATTTGCACATTATGTGTATTTCTGTCAAAATATTGCTGTAAAATTTTCTTTGAAATAATTATTGTTTTAAAAAAATAAGATGAGGAATGGTTGCTAAAAAGGAAAATTTTATAGTTCATGTAAGCCTCTTTTCATACTCAAACTCATTGAATTTATTTTTTTAACTTCAAGTTTGAATGCGTGTAAAAAATTCAAACCCTCATTTATATAGATTTTTTTGTACATAATCGTGCAGTCACCTATCACACAAAACATATCAATGGATTGCCAAAGTGACACTTACTATTATCAATAATTATTCTCCATCTTAGTAGTGTGATATCCAAACTAAGCATTCATGGTCTGATTAAATCCCACTAAACACAAGTAAGTTAGCTCTCAAAAAACTCATTGATTTCATAACAAGTTTCAATTGACTTTCACAAACCTCAACATTTAGTCTATAGTTTTGATTGTTTCAATATTTTTCTTTACTTATAATTGACATCACCAACAACAAGAATGATGCAATCTTTGATAGTGATCAAATGATGGGATCAAAACTTATCACCAATAATCATATATAATTGTAACCTATCTTCAACATTTAATTCACTCATCATTTTGTAATTAAAATCTAAAATTGACTTGATGAAACGCATTTAGATTTCATCAAATCAATATTTCATTATTTCATATTTCATTCATTAATCAAATACTAAAATTTATTTTTCTTCATAAATTTTTTCATCAAATAAGTCATGTAATATGCTGAAAAATATCTTCTATTGAGATTGTTAATATCCCAAACTCATCTAGTTGATATAGGTCGATTAGTGCCTGATGACTACAGGCCGTTGATCTAGGGTTGTTATGTATCGATGGTACAGATCTGTTTAGGGTTTATCCAAGATAAGGGCTAACCCGAAATTAGGGTTTCCCTGTACTCACCCTATATATACATGAGAAGGCAAAGCCTTCCTCATCTCATTCCTGTACACTCTTTGTCTCTTGTCCCTTTGGTGTGCTCTCCTCTTCTTGGAGTGATTCCTGAAGAGTCGATTTTTCAACATGGTATCAGAGCTTGGTGGGAGCAGTAGTTTTGTAGATTAGACATAGATGAGTGCTGGAGATCAGTGAGGAGTGTGCCTCAGAATTGGAGGCTGTCCCGCTGAAGCAAGTATATTGATGGGGAACCGTTTCGTGTTTTCTCAGAATCTTCAATCGCGTTTTCGGAGGTCAAGATGATCATTTTTGACCTATTTCTGATTTGCAAAATGGTCGAATTTGGTAGTCATGAAGTTTTCGTGCGATTAGGAGTTGTTGGTGGTAGTTATCGCCTTTTCCAAAATCTTTGAGGAGTTGTTTGGAGGCCTAAACGAGGTTTTTTAGAGGTTTAAGGATTCCTACCAACTAAGAGTTCGCCTAAGAAACTGAACTTTGCTCGCCTCTGTCAAAACTCCTACCACGAAAAAATTCAGCTCAATCCGAGCTTTCTTCGTCCTTTCCGCTTAAGTACTGAGCAGGTGCAGAATCGTGAACACATTTCCTTCTTCGTCTGCAGGTCAAGACAGGCGCATTTCGCCAGTTTCTGGAGTTTTGCATGTTTCTTGATCGAGGTGTAGAGGAGCTATTTTTTCCACCATAGTCGCGGAGGTGTTCTTTTTGTGTATGTACAGGTACTTGCCGTGTTGGGGTCATGATTTCCGTTCGTGACCACAACCATGGCAGAATCCCTGAGCATGATCACTAGAGAGAAACTCGACAAGAACAATTTCCAAACGTGGAAATTTCGAATGAAGACCTTCCTTCAAGACCAAGGGCTATAGGAGCTTGTGACCGGGGAGAAGAAAGCACCAATCGTGGTTGCTGGTGATCTTCGCAGTGAGCAGACATTGCGTGAGTGGAGAAAACGGTCGTATCAAGCCATCCACTACATTGCGCTCACGATTTCAGGCTTGATGATCGGTCACATTCAAGACTGTGACACACCCAATGAAGCTTGGGACGCATTGTCACAAATGTTCCATTCGGGAACAAGCTTCGGAAGCAGATTCTTTGCAAAGAATTCAATACAGTCAAGAAAGGCTCGATGTATGCTAGTGACTACGTCAATCACATCAAGCAACTGGCAGACCAATTAACATCTGTCAATGTTCAACTTGATCCGACTGTGATTATCGGTGTGACATTGCAAGGACTGTCTGCCGAGTACAAGCAGTTCATTACGTCAATTTTGACAAGAGAACCTCTTTCGAATTTCGACGAACTGGTCCCAATGATGTTGGGAGAAGAAGTGTGAATTATGGGCAGTACTAGTGCTTCGTCCACCCCGCAAGAATGTGTGTTTTTTGCAGGTTCTGGAGGTCGAGGTAGAGGTCGTGGCAGAGGAGCCGGATATGGTGGTGGTAGAGGTCGTGTGCAGAACAAGGCACCCAACCAGCCAGTGCGCCACCGGGCCGCCGGAGTAACACCTCACCGTGGAGACTCCTCGGTTCATGGTGATCGGAGATGATACGAAGCACGAGATCAAGCATAAGGGTAAAATTCCACTTGATATTCCGGGATCTAATCTTTTCTCGAATCGAAACGCTTTTACATGTTCCTACTCGACCAAATCTTATCGAGAGGGGACGGATGGTAGAACAAAATTTCAAAGTGCGTTACAACAAAGATGGATGCTTTGTTGAAGACTCCACAGTCTTTGTTGTAGCTCGAGGTAGTAGGGAGTGGTAGACTGCTCAAGCTAGATGTTACAGCTTAATGTCGAGAAACAACCAACTCCCCCGCCCTTACGTAAAGTGGCTTTGTAGTATCGACATAGATATATGGCACAAGCAAGTTGGGCACATGAACTTTCAGAAACCGAAGACTCTTCCGAATTCAGATCTAGTCACAGTTTGCCCAACTTCACTTCGCTCCAAATTTCAATGTAGTATGTCCCGCTTGTCGGGTTCGGAAGCAAGCTAGACAATCCTTTAAGGGATCGGTAGGAGAGCGACCAAGCTTCTAGAGCCGGTGCACACGGATGTATGGACTTCTTCTCAACCAAGTTTATCCTGGTTTTTGAGTACTTCGTGTCCTTCATTGATGATTTCTCTCGCTACACTGGGTTTACTTCCTTAAGAGCAAGAGCTCTTCAGATGTGTTATCAACGTTCCGCACTTTCCACAAGTTGGTGGAGAAACAGTCTGGACAATCTATCCTTTGTCTACGTTCGGATGGAGGAGGCAAGTTTCTATATGGAGAATTCATCGCTTACTCACGTAAGCATGGCATACATCACCGTAAGACTTGCGGTTATACTCCACAACAAAATGGCGTTATGAGAAGAAGAAGAATCGTCACATAGAAGAAGTCGCCGCGCTTATGTTGAATGAGAAGAACCCGCCTAGACCGCTTCGGGTAGAAGTCAAGCTCCGCTAAGGTGTACTTGATGAATCGAACTCCGATTTGCGTAGTTCATAACAAGATCCCGATGGAGGTATTCACAGTGCCACAAGCCTGATTACTCATCTCTGAAAGTTTTCGGTTGCATCCATTATGTACACATTCCTGATGAGAAGCGCAAGAAGCTAGATCCGAAAGCTGAGAAGTGTATTTTCCTTAGATATGCCTTAGATACGAAAGGATATAGATGCTATAATCCTTCCTCTAGGCAATTCTATATATCAAGAGAGATGTTGTATTTGAAGAGTTGCAATCTTGGTATGCACCGCGATTGTTCCTGTCATACCCACTCTTTCTCGGGGAAACCGCATCAAGGAGTTCATCCACTTGTCTGCCTTTACAAAGTGGAGTTTCTAGAGTCACACACCAGAGTCTAGAAGTCTTTTGTACCTGGAGCTGCTATGGATGAAGTTTACCGAGCACCATCCAGACCAACTCCTAGTCTTGAAGATCATCTTATTTTGCAACATATGATGTCCTCACCACGGATTACGTATATTCATCCATTGGATGAAGCGTCCCCCTGATCTTTCTTTACCTCAGATCCGAAGCAAGGGGAGACAAACAAGACATCCGATACACGCTCTACGAAAAATCTGAGAGAGTTCGGCATCCCTGTTCAGCGATTTATGCATGAAAGTTTCCTTGCTGATCATCATGCATACATGACTCACGTTCTTGCTAAGCCAGAACCGAGTACGCTTGAGGAGGCAATGCACAAAAATGAGTGGATTGAAGCCATGGAGACAGAACTTGTTGCACTTCGTCACCAACAAACATGGGAATTGGTGGACTTACCTCAAGGTAAGAAAGCGATTGGTTGCAGATGGGTCTTCAAGGTCAAGCGCAACTCGGATGGCACTGTATCTCGATACAAGGCCAGATTGGTAGCCAAGGGCTACGCACAACAAAGATGGAGTGGACTACGAAGAGACGTTTAGTCCAATTGCCAAGATGGCAACAATTAAATGCGGTGGTTGCTATTGCTATCAACAAGGGATGGCGACTGCATCAAATGGACTTCAAGAATGCCTTTCTCAATGGAGATCTCGGCGAGGAAGTCTACACGCAACAACCACCCTGCAGTTCTACGAAGATCCAAAGTTTCTTTCCCACGTTTGTAAGTTAAGGAAATCCCTCTATGGTTTGAAGCAGGCTCCGAGAGCATGGTATGAGAAGATCAATTCCTTTCTCATATCTCTTGGATGTGTAGTCTGTCATTCCGACTCATCGCTTTACTGCATGAGATCAAGAGTTCATGTAGTGATGATTTCCATCTACGTAGATGATCTTATTATCCTCACCGGGAACCATGAGGAGATGATTTCCGCATCAAAGAGTATCTTATGTTCCGAGTTTGAGATACAAGACTTAGGATATCTCAAGTTCTTTCTTGGTGTGGAGTTTATCACGGAGGGAAAGGATATGTGGCTAATACAACGCCAATATGCTTTAGATAAGCTTAAGGAGTTCAAGATGTCGATTGTAAACCAATAGACACTCCTCTACAACAAGGTCTAAAGCTAGAGTTAGACGATGGAGAGTTACTTGCGGATCCCCGCCTGCATGCATGATGGTTGGGAGTTTGATTTATGTGACTATCACTAGACCGGATTTGAGCTATGTTGTTGGTCTAGTCAGTCAGTTCCTGCATGCTCCACGGGTACCGCATATGATGGCGGTTAAAGCGGATTCTCCGCTATGTGAAGTCCACACTTCATTTTGGACTTCGATCTGATTTGGAGGTGAGTTTGAACTCGCATGGCTACACCGATGATGATTGGGCGTGAGACATTTCCGGCAGAGATCCACGTCTGGATATGCGTTTGGACTTGGGAGTACGGTTGTGAGCTGGGCTTCTAAGAAGCAACCGACCGTGGTACTGTCATCCAGAGAGGCAGAATATCGTGGTGCTATGAATGCCACTTGTGAAGCGCTTTGGCTTAGTTCCTTGCTTTACGATATTGGAGTAGATTATCCTACTCCTCTGGAGTTATCCTAGCCGAAAAACATTAGCAAAGATGATGTTAGCCAACAATCCTGTTTTTCATGCTAGGAAAAAGCACATTGAGGTGCACTATCACTTTGTTAGGGAGAAGGTCCTTTCAGGTGTAGTAGATCTTAGATATATACATACATGAGATCGGGGTTGCGTATATCTTCACCAAAAAACTTTACCTAGAGAGTCGTTTGCTACATTTCGACATTGTCTAGGAGTTCATGATGTACAGTTGAGCTTGAAGGGGAGTGTTAATATCCCAAGCTCATCTAGTTGATATAGGTCGATTAGTGCCTGATGACTACATGCCATTGATCTAGGGTTGTTATGTATCGATGGTACAGATCTGTTTAGGGTTTATCCAAAATTAGGGCTAACCCGAAATTAGGGTTTCCCTGTACTCACCCTATATATACAGGGGAAGGCAAAGCCTTACTAATCTCATTCCTGTACACTCTTTGTCTCTTGTCCCTTTGGTGTGCTCTCCTCTTCTTGGAGTGATTCCTGAAGAGTCGATTTCTCAACAGAGATATTATTATTGTTATCACTTTCCGTTATTCAAACAACTATCATGTGTTATCATATCATTTTCACCACTTGGATTTTCACAAAACTTCATAAGATGATTTTTTCACTACCACAAAGACTAATCCTTGTGAAACATTGTGTCTCGTAATGTTGTGATATGCATAAATCTCTTGTATCCAAACTTGAACATTGTTAGTTTTCCTCCATCGTATGAATCAGTATTAAATTTTTCAAGTTCATGCCATCACTACTAAGCATTCTTTTTACAAAATTGTAACTTCCATTGAGTCAAACTACCCATTCAACTAATCAATCTAATGATAACACGTTCTCTCTTTAATTCTTTCTTCAAATAACAAACTTTGCAACCGAATAATTTGTTAGAAGTTAACTCAGGTCTTGAGTAACTCTAGTTAATTTGACTTTAAATAGTTAGACTAGGTCTAATACTACTATATAAGAATACTGGTAGAAGTTGTTTGTAACATAATTAGGATTATTCAGTAAAATGACTCTGTGTTCTGTGGACGTAGCCTTATTCATGTTAGGACCGACAATTGGTAGCAGAGCAGAGAATTGAGCAGTGATAGAGTGTTGTTGTTTGTGAGGACATTATAGCGAGAGTGTGATCGTTGAAGCGTTGAGGCAATGGCAGCTTCAACAACGGTCGGAGTGTCCACATCCCCGGACCAGACTGCAGATTGCATCGGGCTCAAAAATTACCTTGTTCGATGGACTTTCGAGCCGTTCTCTGGCCATGTGCAAGACAGAGGGATGCGATATGAGTAGCAAGCTCGAGAGCAAGATGAGAAAGAGCCGCTTGGTGACCAAGTGCAGCTTGAAGAATATCCAAGACCGTATTGACACCGTCAAATACACTTAGAAGATCACTGATGTCATGAAGCTCGTGGCCACTACCAAGGAGGGCAGAGCGGACGGGAGTCATAGTGTCATGATTTATGTAGTGACATCTCTAGTTAGGTAGGTGCGCGTATGCAAGTTGTGCAGTTAGCGTCATTCACACTGAACTGCCGTTAGAGGTCCTAGGGCTCAAGGGGTAGAGTTCAAATTAGGGCTCCTTGGAGGGCAGTTTTCGAAGTTGAGAGTGTGGCTATGGTGGATAGTAGCTAGTATGGGAACCTGGAGTCTTTGAAGCACAAAGTGGGTTTGGCTTGACTGTAATCTCTTTTTTATGCTATGGTTATGAGCGGAGTGTCCTTGTGGACGTTTTGAGAGTATAAAAGATTACTTCGAAAACTCAAATTGGATTCTATGGTGAGAACTGTGAGTTCTTGGAGCGCTGTAGATGTTTTGGCAAATTTAGATCAATGGTAGCTTCGATCTTTTGGTTGTTGAGTGTGCAGGGCGTTGCTGGAGTGCAGCCCATGGTGATGATCTAGAAGTAGAGTCGATTTGAAGTTGATCTTATCGATTTCGGATTTCTGTATTTTTTGTTTTAGTGTAAATCCGAATCATGAATTTTTGGGGGCGGAAGCAATGCTGAAAATTGACAAAGTGGGTCGATGCTTATAGTTGTCTTGGAGCATTAATTTGAGATTGGCCTAAAAATATTTCAGATAGAAGTGCTCGAAGTCCAAGATTTGGTGTTTCGAAAGTTTTCGGGTCGAAAATAGTAGCAGCAAGGTATCAAATTATTATATAATGTTCGTTTGATCTGAAATTTGTTGGGGTGATAGAAGATGTAAAGTTTATCGTATGGGTGTAGACATGTCATGTCCAAGGCTGATAGTGTCAGAATTGCGAAATTTGGACGTTTAGGGATCTGAAATCGAAGTTTAAGATTTTTAGAGTCCCGCAGAAGTTTCAAACGGTGTCCGTTTGCACAAAAAAAAATTGCATTAGATAGCAAATTGAAAAAAAAAACACCTTATACAATTAAATTACTAGTGTCAGTTTACCGATCTGGAGAGTAGAAGACCTCCAAAATCGAGTTTTTGTGTTTTAAATGCCCTTTTGAGGCTATGTCAGTCCAGGTTGGGTTGGTTTGACCCCTTTGATGGATGTTTTTGAGATGGAGTATTGTTCTTTATGTTTCTTGTGATTGATATACCTCCATCTCTGCTTCCTGTTTGTGCACCATGTTTGTTTGTGTTGGTGCTTTGTTGTTTGGAGTGTTGGAGCTCCTATGTGCTGTCGATAGTGAGGTTGGATTTGCGGACCAGTCAGACTATCCATGTTTCTCCCTAGTGAGACAGGACTTGCGGACCTGTAGACTAGATGAGTGCCTGTGGTGATGGCAGGTTTCAGGTTGCTCTTGTGTTAGCACCTTGTGGTGACTCTGGTACTTTCTATTGTGGTTTTTGGTTCCAGTTGGGGACCTGTTTTTGTACGGTTGTGGAGGTGATACATTAGTGTCACAGTGGAGTTCTCTGAAGGTTCTAGAGAAGAGACTGCTCGGGTTAGCATTTGGTGTACCCGTAACGGAGTGTGGTACCAACCTTGGCCTTTGAGGTTCACAGAAGACTCTGATTTGGTTTGGTTTGAGACTAACGGAGGCCGAGCTTGGTGATATCTTGGAATGTGTACCCACACCGTTGTTGTGGGACATGGACGATACCTATGGGGTCACCAAGGGTCCAAGACGATATTCGGGTACAATTGACACTATTGAGTTGGATGACTTCATCCATGAGTTTGACTCATGGTGTGATTTATAGCGGATGCACAACTCTATGTTGTTCAGTCCGTTTATGGCTTGGAAGAGATTATTCCAACATTTGGAGGGTTCGCCGATGGATGATTATCATGAGTTCCGACGTGAACACCTTGAGGACATAGAGTTCTGGAGATAATAATGGTCTCCAAACTACATCTCTATTACTACGGGTACAATGTCTGGGGGTGCAAGTTCATCCTTTGTACCTGACACTGATGATACGGTTGGAGCTAGTAGAGTTGGGAAGAGTTCAGAGGTCCCAACCTTTAACCCTATTCTGGAGTTCTTCGCATGGTTGAGGAGAAACTACCAAGGGGTGAGAACTGACAAGCTACGAGGCTTGCAAGAGTTTCAACAGAAGACTGGGGAGAGTCTTCGAGGGGCCTATATCCAAATGCGTTGGTTGATCAGTATTATCCATGGGGTAACAGAGGCACAAGCTGTCCAATATTGGTATGGGATATTGGATAGGGAGTTGAGACGTAGAGTGAGAGATGCTACCTTACTACATGAGACATCACCTACGTTGGCCATTGTGTTTTGTCTTGCTAAGCGTATTGAGCTCAACATGCAAGAAGAGAGGGTGGTGACTACTTGGTTTAGCAAGGATTCACCATCTTCATCAACTTCTTCACGTTACCAGTCTACAACACAAACCCGAAGTGGTTATGGTAGACATGTGGGACAGTCTCGATCATCCGGACAAAGTGGTGAAGGTGCAGCATCCATACCATAGACATCCTTTTCAGGTCAACAATCAGTTGTTGGGATGGTGTGTTGGACATGTGGTGGACCTCATCACAAGAAGGATTGCCTTCAAGGTCGAAGGATGGATCATGTTGGATCAAAATCATGTGAGCATTGTCACAAACATGGTCACATGATGGATCGATGTTTTGATCTCCATCCAGAATTGCGATCAACAAGAGTTGCCATGGCAGTCCCTGGAAGAGGACGAGGAGTTCAAGGTGGTAGGGGTGGTGGTAGAGGACCAGCCTCTACTCATGTATTAGCCCATGGGGCTAGTCATGAGGTGAACATGGCATCTTGACTTGAGCAGTTGGAGCAGAAGATAGCAAGTATGGCTATAGCCCAACAAAGATCAGATTCTAGAACTGGTGCCTCTACATCATATGATGGAGATGTTGTGGAGTACATGCGCGCAGCGGCACAACCATGTACAGTTGTTGTGACTCGTAGTGCAATACATACTATTAAGTCTAGAGGAGCATCGATGGAGTTGGATCCACAAAGAGGGAGGCTAGTCGACAGGTTAGACTTCCTCAGTCTTTCACATTGTCTGAGGCATTGAACACCTCATCCATGGCTCCTAGACGACCTGTTGGAGAGATGAGGGTGCAAGCCAATGTGGATGTACTTGGAGATGGAGAAAGTAGGGACCAGCCATCAACATCGTCTGAGGTAGTATCCAATGCAATGTTGGGGGCGGCAAAAACTCTTGTTCATTCTCCTGTTTTCTCAGCCAAGGATTTATTGGCGTTGGGGGTGTCATCATCCCATGTACTACGATTGTGTAATAACATAGGTGTGGGGAAGATAGCAGTTATGCAGTGTTTAGGTTCGTTCCCAAGGGAATGAGGGACCCGAATAGACCAACCAGGACGAATATGAAGTGTTTACTCATCTTTATCTGACTACGGACTACTCGGTCAAAGAGTATAACGATAGGGGACTAAACAAATCCACTTTCGATAGTTTCTACAAACGCCATCCATCAAGACAACAAATTCAAGAGGTTGCAAATCAATGGATCTTCCAACGATTTTACTGAAATGGGGGGATCTCTCCCTTACAAGCCGAAGTCGAGGCGAGAGGCTCGTAGAAGTACTCCTTACATGGGTGTTTGTAACAACAGGGTTACATTAGAATTGGGTAGTTGTAGTGTTTATTGATTCGTTCCCAAGGGAATGGGGTGTTAACCGAATATCAAGTGGAGAATAGGTGTGTTTAGACTTCTTTAATCAACTCTGGACAATCACAATCCGAAGAGTGGAATCAATTCATAACTTAAAAACCCATCAAGACATAAAGTTCCAAGAATTTCCAGAAGGAATTCTTTTACTAAGATTGGGTGATCCCAATTACAAGAGGTAATATTCACCAGTCGTAAGCTCGCTGAAGTTCTCCCGGCGAAATCGTCGATAGCCAAACTCGTGGGATGAATTCTTGGGTATCTTCACGGGGAATCCGATCTCGGTCGGGTAGGCCACCACGATCTACTTTCGGCCGAGAGAGTTTCCGTTCTACCCTAACTACACGGGGAACAAATCCTGATTTTCTCTTGCAAATTGAAGATGTCTCCACTAACTACTCTAGTCCTATTTATACACAATTCTAATGTCCTATCCGAATCACTACCTACACGGATCGCGTCCGACTATAACTTCGGAGATCTGTTGCACCCTTCGATGATGTCTCTTCACGCCAGGCGAAAGCATCAACGCTGATTTGCAACTCTCTGATATCTTCTACGATCTCCCTCCGGTGAATTCGCGCCGCTTCCCCGGCGATCCGCGACCCATCGCTTTTGTACATCTCCTTTCGTTTCTCCTTGAATCGCCAGGAGTGTTCATCGCCGTGGTCAAGGCCTCCAATCGATCAGCTTCCACATCATCACATCGGGCAAGAAGATACTTCGCACACTTACTAGCCAAAACTTCTAATCTAGCTAGTCGCTCTATATCGACCTCGTGCAGCTGGCGCTTCACCTCCTTCAATTGATTCCGAAACCGCTCATTCTCGACTTCCACAAACTTCAACTCTGCCCCGCGGTTTTTGCATATTATTTCCCCATAAGCCTTCTTCGCTGCTGTCACTTCCTGTTGTGCTTCTTTCATCAACTGAATTAGTTCCATGTAACCGTCTTCTTGAGGATTCCAACCCGAACTGACATAGCCTCAGAAGGGCATTTAAAAACATAAAAACTTCGATTTCGGAGGTCTTACGCTCTCCCGGATCGATAAAATCGAGATCGGTAATCCGGCCATATTAGGCGTTGCCTTAATCTAGCCTTTTTCAATTTGCTACCTAACGCAATTTTTTTTTCCGCAAACGGACACCATTTGAAACTTCTGAGAATCTGAAAATCTTTAACTTCGATTTCAGACCCCTAAACCTCAAAATTTCGCAATTCTGACACCGCCAGCCTTGGGCTTGACATTTCTACCCCGCGCGACAAACTTTACATAATCTATCACCCCACCAAATTTCAGATCAAGCGGACATTGTATGATAATCTGATAGGCTGCTGCTCCTATTTTCGACCCGAAAACTTCGAAAAACCAAATCTTGGACTTCTAGCACTTCTATCCAAAATATTTTTCGGCCAATCTCAAATTAATGTTCCAAGACAACTATAAGCATCGACCCACTTCGTCAATTTCCAGCAGCGCTTCCGCCCTTGAAAATTCCCGATTCGGATTTACACTAAAATAGAAAATACAGAAATTCGAAATCGATAAGATTCACCTCAAATCGACTCTACTTCTAGATTACCACCACGGGCTGCACTCCAACAACGCCTTGCATGCTCAAGCGACCAACGGATCGAAGCTACCATCGATCCAAACTTCGCCAAAACACTTTCAGCGCTCAAGAACTCCCGGTTCTCACCACGTAATCCAATTTGAGTTTTTCGAAGTAATCTTTTCTACTCTCAAAACGTCCACAAGGACACTCCGCTCATAACCATAGCATAAAAGAGAGATTACAGTCAAGCCAAACCCACTTTGTGCTTCAAAGACTCCAAGTTCCCCACTAGCTAATATCCACCATAGCCACACTCTCAAAGGCTCAACTTGGCCGGCCTCCAAGTAGCCCTAATTCGAACTCTACCCCTTGAGCCCTAGGACCCCTAACGGCACTATCGGTCCTAACGAAAGTCCCGATCTTGAACGCAGCTAAGCGCACTGTCGGCTCTAATCTGGCAGATGCGCTGCGCAAATGCGCACCTACCTAACTAGAGATGCCATTGCATAAGTCGTGACAACGTCCCTCGTATATATCTCCAAAATAGGTCTATCTGCGATCACAAATCGAGAAGATAACAAAGGTGCAACTAGTGCCCAACTCGCCAAGAATGCCGCAGGTGCCGTCTCCTCCATCGATAATAAGCCTACCACTCCACACGAGATTGGCAAAAATGTGTGTCTCATTACCAAATCTCCAGTCACACACTCGAATGTCCCATGATGTCACCAAAGACGACCAGGATCCTCTATCAAAGGCTGTTAAACGTGATATGAATGTAAGTGAATGACATCAAAGAACAAAGATTAGATTGGATTTGATAGATTTGATTTGGAACTGATTAATTCCCATGTCTTTGTTGCCAAGGGTGTTATTGTGAAACTAGAATAGACTCGCGATTATAAATTTCAATTTCGTGTCTACCACGTGTGAATGCTATGCAAACGCATAGCAACGAAATAGAATAAAATCAATTGAAATTTGTTGAAATTCATCAGCCTACATAAACCACGAAGAAGCGCACAGAAAACAGGGAAACCAAAACAATGCAGGCAAACTAAACCTTTCAGATCAGTAGGCGATTAGATTAGAAGGTTCAGGGCAATTGACAAGAAAATATCTTATCAGCTCGCCTAACGTGCTCCTATCTCTGGAATTCCCACACGTATGAAAAGACCCCAGATCTGCAATAACAGATCAACTCTTTTAGGTCTGCCCATTTGACAATCAGTAACACGGTCTGCCCCAAAAAGTCAAAAAGAGCATCGCATGAAACCATTCCAGGACTGTAACTGGGACCTGTGTCTGGACCTCCGCCAGCAATGTGCATATTCGTCTTAGATACCCCCTTCCCTTCAGGCTTCCGGTCATAGACTCGCAGTAGAACAATCTACTGTAACGTCTACAACTGAACCTCTGACTGACTTCCCAGGGGAAGAGCCAGGGGGAGCTGTGGACGACTATTGACTCAGTGCATTTCCACGCGACGAAGGAGTTCACAACGTTTTCCCAACCGGCGAACTCGAGAGGAAGAGGGAGAATTCGGGTAAAATGACGACGGGAGCTGCGGAAAGTGATCCTCGCCTCGCCCACATCAAAGAGTCGATTCGTACCATCCCCGATTTCCCCAAGGCCGGTAAGTGATCTGTGTTCGAGGTTCCTTTGTAGCTCTGGCGATGGATGCATGAGCGGATGAGTTGGTGTATGTCAGCCAGCGCTCTTCTAGACCAGGAAAATTTGTTCTTCGAACATTCGTTGTTTGAAATGCGCAGCTGGATTTTGTTTCTGATTAGCAGCAGTTCCAGGTCATGGGCCCTTTCTTTTCTGCAGTAATCTCATAGCGCCTGGCTGGCTCTTTCAGCTGTTTGTGGCGTGCCAGTCGTTTGGTGGGGTTTTGAGCTCAATTTTGCATGGAAGGGTTTTTACTTGTGATAAGAGAAACGTGCGGAATGGCATTTGAAGTGTTTGTAATTTTAGAGCATGGATAGATGAGCTGACAGATGCGACCTCGGTTTAACAGGCTGATTAGATTTGTCCGTCCATCGATTGTGGAAACAGTCGTCTCGGAGAAAATGCAGATTTTCTTTGCATTCGCTGGAAATTCTCTGGATTTTTTTGGGATATGCAAAGCGATTCCATATTCTGGTATACCTCTTTATTTGTACCCGTGAATCAGAAATGCGCGAACCTGTCCCAAACCCTCGGACTCGGAAGCTCTGACTTTTTCAAATTATCCTCTGTAGGCATCCTTTTCCGCGATGTGACGACTCTTCTTCTTGATCATAAAGCTTTCAAGGACACCACTGACATTTTTGTCGAACGATACAAGGACATGAAAATAGACGTCGTTGTTGGTAAGCCTCACGATACCCCTCTTCTTCTCTCATTTTTGTTAGTTTAAACACAACTGTTGGCAGAAAGCCAGCTCGGGAGACATTAGTGAAATGATCAATATACTTGCTGTGTATTTTGGTTTTCAACACGACCGTCCCTTGAATATGGCATTCGGTACTTGGAGAATGAGCAAAAACTACCTGTGATGTGATTTTTTATCTTAGACTGTCTCTTTGTTTGCTATGAAGGCTGGCAGATTTGTCAAACATGTGCTTGAGCATCCAATAGAAGTGACAGTAGTACATAGCTTCGGCAAGACAAGAAGATGCTGTTTGAGAAACCGTTGGTGTTCGTGGGCTTACAGGAATCGAAGCACGAGGTTTCATATTTGGCCCACCTATTGCTCTCGCTATTGGAGCAAAATTTGTTCCCCAACGAAAGCCCAGGAAGCTACCAGGTTCGTTTCTTAGCTGTCTAGTGAGAAGAGTAAGTAGGATGGAGATATGAGAAGAGCAGAGGGAAAAGCACATCAGGAACTTAGGTTAGTTTAACTTGGTTCATTCACGTAAAAGTAGGGTCTTTCGATCAGGAACGAGTCTTCTGACTGGTAGATTCTTAAACATATTATTCTTCAGGCTGTACTGTCTCGACTGTAAGACTTTCAGGAATTGTAACCACTTTAGTTTGTGAAGCTATCCGGTCGATTGATTGACACTTTGAATACTTCGGTGTACATCTTTACTGTAAGGAGGCTGATTTTCACATCCTGTCCAGGCCCTGTTGTCGGTGAGGAGTACGAGTTGGAGTACGGTACAGACCGAATTGAAATGCACGTTGGAGCCGTGCAGCCTGGTGAACGCTGTTTGATTGTCGACGATCTTATTGCAACGGGGGGTACACTTGCTGCAGGAATAAGGCTACTAGGTGATGTGGCCATCTTTCATGGTGCATCTGATGAACAGCTTTAGGTCTTCAGATTTGTTTCTCGCTTACACGCCTTTCTGAAAGTCCAGGGGATAATTTGTACTTAAAGCAACCTTGAGTAAGACCAGGCCTGTACGGTTTCAAGTAATAGATAGAAGTCGCTTGGATTGCAGAAAAGAGGATAATCTGGTTGTCAGAGAGGTTGATCACCTCCAACTGGTCACGCACCCACTGAAAGGGACGGAGGGCATTGAGATTAGACGCACGTAGCAGACTTTACGTCTTTCTGATAGTGTTGCTTTGTTTGCTTGTGTACTTTGAGCCATGCAGAGCGTGTAGGTGCCGAGGTTGTGGAGTGTGCCTGTTTGATCGAGCTTTCGGATCTAAAGGTGAGTTTGTCAATACTTTCAAGATCTGTCCGCTTATTTATATAACCAGAATACGTTTTGTTGAGTGACATCCTTCACATTAAAGTTCACGGTGTTTTTTGTGTGGTGACAAGAGTGGGTAGTGTTTCATACGAGAAACCCGAAGGTCGTATGAGGCTTATGTTAGTCAGTTTTCGATAAAAAGAAAGATTAAATTTCTCACGGTGTATGGTCTTGGCAATCTGCAGGGCCGTGAGAAACTGAAAGGCAAGCCCCTGTACATTCTGGTAGACTTCGAGGGAGAGTAACTTTCACATTTCTCCATTTTTGGTCCATGGCTTTTGGTACGGCAAGCTTTGAGCCGCTATCAATCCCACTGAGCTTGAGCGGTCCCACCGAACCGCGATTACGTTGGTGAGGTAGGGCAACTGCAGTAGATAGTTCACAGCCAAGCCATATTGGCATTTCTTTTTCGCGAGGCGAAGCCTCCAGAGCACCTAATATTTATTGAGTTTTTGATGCAATGATAATAACGAAATATATGAGGCCAAAGTAATGTCCATTCGGGTTTCATCAGACATTCCAACATAAGAGATAATGGGTAATAGTTATCGTCTTAAGTGTAGATCTTTTCCCATCCACCTGCAAGCTATCGTTGGTAATATGGGGACGGGACCAACGTAGAGGAGGTTAACTTTCCGGAGTTCAGATCCCTTCCATTCCACTGTGAGCTACTGATTCCAGCATAGGGGCCAACATAGAGGGAGCTAAATCTCATAGTCTGCAAGCTTCCTCATCCCTGAAGTTTTAACTGATGTACTTTTCTGATTCACAGCATCGGGATACTCTCCTTCTGGTTCCTCATGACTGATTAGGAGAGTGCCGTAGGGTTTGAAATTGTTGAAACACTTTGTTCAAGTACTCTCGAATTTGCTTGCTTGGCTTGAAAGCATGAGCCATAATGCAATGCCAGTGGTCTGGATCGTTTACCAAAAGTGCCAGACCGACGACCTCAATGATCTGGGTTCAGAGCGTGGACTTGAGTTATCGTTTTCGTTCATAGGCAACCTGTGAAATGGTTCATCAATCTGGACACCTAACATGGTTCCAAACCACAATCTGTCTGCCTTCTTTGCATCTAGAACAAATCATTGAGCTTCCGAATTTCCCAAGCACTAACGTACAAAGTCTCCACTCATAAGGAAAGTTCAAAGAAAACCCCATTAAAAACTGACCAGACATCCAGAAGTACAGTGTACCTAACCAGATACGAGACCTAGGAGGTTAATATCATTACTGTGTGAGACATCGTCACTTGGTCTGTTAGCTTTGACTTGTTGCTGTACATAGATGCGTGCAGTCCGCTGCCGGAGAACGATCTACTGATGGAATCGCAGAATCGAGAAGCATAGAGAGAGGACTAGGAGGAGCTTTTGGGTAAGGGAGGACTGACAATTGGCAAGTGCTTTACTGACTGGAGGATAACTTGTGCCAATTTAAGAGTTGTCCGACGTGGTCTGCAAGGTGGAATTCCAAGACCAACAAAATGACTAAGTAAAAATCTCACCGTGAAGTGGATTGCTGCAACTCTTTCATTCCTCTCATTGAAACAATGCCAAGTGAGCTTGAGCCTGGGCCTGAACTGGTGACTGTATTCTTGTGTGAAGAGAAAAAGGGTCGTTAATAAAACCCTTGAAAAAATGAGATCTAGCGCTGCATATGTTACAACCAGGACGGGTCAACAACACTCCTCCCTACTCGAACAGATCAAAATTCCGCCTGCTCTGCGCTTATATAACAAACCTCATCACCTCCTCACATCGAGCGTTTTTCCCTCCTCCTCCTCCTTCTCCTCGCGTGAGAAATTGACCGCAAATTCTCTGTCTACCTGTCTGATCTTGCAAGCCTCCCTCCTTCACCCAACCGTAGCTATGTATGTATCGATCTCTCTATCACCTCAGCCATGGATGAATTCTGGTTGCCCCCGACCTGCGTTATCTGAGAGAGAAGTTTTCACAAAACAACATGCTGCTGCTGCTCAGAGGAATGCATCCGCCGAGGCTCATATGAGGGCAGGTGTCACGGAGTGGGGGATGGTGGGGACAGGAGAGACGGGGGCATCGGTGTCCCGGACGATAGTTCTGGACGGGAGAATGACTGCTGCGATGGGGTTGGCCAGCATGCCTCCGCCCTCGTCGATGATGAGTCGTAAGCCATCCAGAACCAGGCATCCGTGGTGCCCACTGACCAGCAGCACTCGCTCGTCCGCGAGCTGCTGGGGGATGTTCCACACATTCTTGCGGCCATACAAGGGCTCCAGTCTGGCGATGGTGGAATCCTTGTTCACAAGAGGCCGCAGCTGATCTTCCAGAGGCTTGGTGCTCTCCAGGCCCGCATGCACCGCGATGAGCCTCGAGTAGCTGGTGGCGGGATCGCCCGTCTCTCCTGCTCCGTCCTCCTCATGGATCCACGACAGATTTCGCAGAAATTCTTTGTGGTGCTCCGGCACGGCGGCAATCAGACCTGCACGATCGCCGTGTGCCACTCCGTAGGACTCGAAGGTGGCAGCAGCATCGTAAGTGGAGCCCTGGTACAGAACCCCTTTGGCCAGATTCATCCTGATGCCGATGTTGCCGGCCCACCGGCGCCCTTGCAGATGAATGTCGTCCTGGCCTTCGCCCTGCCACCATCCTTCCGTCTGCTCGTTCTGCAGGTACTTGGTCCAAGTGCTGGAGTAGGAAAATCCAGCGGGAGGGCGAGGCAGAATTCCCAGGCAGGCCATGAAAGCGTAATCGTGATTGCCGCACAGGAACACATGCTTCTGCTGCGGGTAAGCTTTGGGCAGAGAGATGAGGAAGTCGATCACCCCTCGGGTCTTGAATCCCCGGTCGTTATAATCTCCCAGGAATATGACCGTGCAGCCGCTGAATTCCTCCGCTCCCAGTCGCAGCTCCAAATTCCGCCACAGCCTCTCGAGCTTCTCCAGATGCCCGTGAATGTCACCGACGCATATCGTCACCCCCCTCGTGGCCATCTCACTCTCTTCCCCTCCCTTTGTCCCTCGCCTCCTCCGCGTCGACCGCTCTTCTCCTCCCCGCTGCTCACCACAGAACTAAACGGTCGCCCAGCTCTCTCTGCAGGTGCGTGGCATCCTCGACCCCCCGAGACAGAATCCGTTCGGCTGGAATCTCTTTGGTGAAGGAGGATCCGCCACTGGCACTGCCAGCAGCAGGGCTGAAAGCGAAAGCGAAAGCGAAATCTCGAGGTCGAGGTCGAACCTTGTCTCGCCTCGCCTCTCCTCGCCTCTAGAGGAAAAGAAGACCTCTATCGGTTAGCCACACTTTTGTAGGAGAGTTGGAAGAGTTCCGAGTGTTAGAAATTGGTGGCACCTGTTCAGCATTCTTGCAGTCCGTCTGTGAATCTGCTAAGGGAGAGTTCACGGACGGTCTTGGCAATCGTCCGTGATGCGAAAACGGAATGAACGAACGAAATGCTCGCAGTAGTTCCCTGTCACTCTTCAGTGAAGGAATATAAAAGGTGATGGTATGATGTCAGAACTTCTCGACGAGAGTCAACGTAGAGCGCCAATGTCCCCACATCACATCACACCAGCTGGGGTCCGAATCCTCCCATCAATTTCACAGAGCGAACCACTGTATTCATCCCTGTCATTCTCCGACACCTGTCGTCTGAAACGACTGTGTCGTCTTCGACGACTCAAGATAGATGCAGCCTTGACTGCATCTTTGCTATTATTACCGACCACAAGTAGCAGATAAGGAATCAATGCAACTGCTGTCCTGTCCTGGACCTTTCTGCGGGTGAAACGTGCCAATCAAAGCCACGGACGCTGTGCACTGTTCGTACGTCCTTCACGCAGGTATCGAGTTACCAACAGTTCCTTCAAGTTCAGACATGCTCTGCAAAGTTTCATGCCCTCCGTAATTGAATGTGGTGCACACTGCTCTCGCCCCTTCGAATACGACTTCAAAGACAGATCGGTAGAAGGGTTCTTGGATTTTGTACTTGTCTGCTCGGTAGCTTATTTGGTTGAATACTAGATGCAGTTGTATGTGCTGCGCCTGCCTTCACTGATATGAAAACATAAGAACTCTACTTGTTAGTATTTGCCTTAAAGTACTTGCCTGACATGGCCCTGGCCCCATTCAACCAAAGCCGGGTCGATGATCTTCACTCCAACATTCAAACAAAGCCAACAGAATGGAACTCGAGGGGGAGAAAATAACCAGGAAACGATGTTGGAGTGGTCATGCAACGTCATATAGGCATCACACGAGAGATTCAAGGGAACGTAGCCTTCTGCATTGAATCAGAACTTCTGCACGAGGCTACAAAGCACATTCCAATGGCTAAGACTCGTATGACCAGAAGGTATAACACCACCAAATCACCGCCAGTGGAAACAGCATAGGAAAAGCGCCTGCTGACTGATCAGGCCTGGCATGTAGTGACTCATATTACTTATAGCAAGAAAGGCTGGAATTAAGACATCCGTATCAGTTATTTTCAGTGGGATTTCACGCAGAAGGGCCCTCCGGTACCCTATGATTGTCTACACTACAGCGGTGCAAGAAACAAGAAGCAGTAACTCACTGACTCCACTCGGGCTTCCATATAATAACAAAACTGTGGAGTCCGTGTGAACTCCGACTGTATTTACAGCTACCGACTCCAATTGGATGTCGACTTCACTCTGCTGCTCTGTACTATCTACTGCATCGGTCGGAAGAGCAACAACCAACGGCCGAGAATGAAAGTTTCTAAAAGTCGAACTAAGCAAAGTCATGATTCCACAGCTTGTTCGAGTCGAGTTGTCTGAATTTCAGTTATCTGGGTGACATAAGTGCCTGCAGCTATATGATACTCGAGGCATTTTGATCTCTGGTGTGGCAATTGTGGGTTTGTTGTTCAATCACTTTCCTGCCAGACTATCCTCTCCTTTGTCGAGACGACCGAATAATCGACCAGGCTCATAATGAGCTTGTTGAAAAGCAGCGAAACGTACACAGATGGCTTCCAAACTCCGTTATAATGTCCACCAAACCTCCATAACCTGCTATAGCAGTAGTCTGTCCAACAGGCCAAGTTTGTGAGTTTTAAAACACTTGGTTTTGGGATGCACATCGACAACCGTTAGTTGCCAGTAATCGTCATTGTTCCGAAGGCAGTCTTGACTTACCCCTGACGAGTGGACCGATACTGATAACGCAGACGGTGGAGCAATTTTCACTTGTGAAAGAAGGGTGCCTCCAAAACTCCAACGAGATAGATGTGGCTGGGCTCCAACAGTTACTATCTGCACGACGACGTATGTAGGAGTAGGAAAAATAAGACATTTCCTCCCACCTAATGATGTGAAGTTGCCTACTTGCTACCTTCTTAGGAATTAACATAATAAATTTGACGATTATTAAGGGTAATTTTGCGCAGTCTCCTTGAATATGTTTTTGCGCAGCCTGCGTTGCATGTATTCCACCGTGTTATTGCTTTTGACACTAAGCAGACACCATTGGAATTAAGATTGGCAAAAAAAGTTCACATTATAACACATGCAAGGACCTGGACCATCAGCTTCCCCGCATTCCGGCCAACATAATGCATGAGACCAGCAGCCACACGGCAGTTAGAAAAGATTTCAAACCTGATCATCAGTGATTGTTAAGGCTTGTGGAACGGCAAGAGTGGCAATGCGGGTCACGGCATCCAAACCAGGCAGGCTCCATAAAGTAACGCAGCGTCCTCCATTGCCACAAACCTTGCAATAGAATAAATTTCGATCAGTTGGACCAAGCAGGCAAAGCCATTGAGCAGAATGACAGAGCTAGTCTTCCCTTCAAGGGTTGCGCAGTTTCTTCAAATACAACATGTCAGTTCTTAGATTCTCAAACTAGCGTAGCATATAACTCTGATATTAGGCTTCGCCATGGAACATACCAGCTCCAGAAGAACCCGAGATATTTCGCTATAGATATTACACAATATGCATCTCTGCTTACCAGCCAATTTTCACTTGAATCCAAGGCCATGCAGCTAACCCACGGTGACTTATCCTTGGTACGCTTGGTCACTCTCACAGCTTTATAGGGATCTAAAGCAGCAACACGTTCTCCCGATCTGCAATCTGACGGCATCGTCAAGTATCAGGTCATGTAGGGACTTGACTTGCTAGAATATTAAGGTTTAGGCACAACATTCTGTCGTTGTCAGTGACTGCTGTAATGCAAGGTTTCCTTAAATAAGCGCAAATTTCACCTTCCAAACCACGTAAAAACTGTTGTCTAATCTTAACATCAAGTGGGTTTGCTTGTTGTCGATGACTTTTATGGACATACCCCATATAACGGCCGTACCGTCCTCAGAGCCCGTAATAATCTGTGACATTATAACTGAAATAAGGACATCGAAATGAACAAAATTTACTACACCATCTGCTTGAATCGAGGAATGCATGAGTTTGGAAGTGAATGGATTAGCTACCTTAAGACACACATTCGCCATCAGACACTATACGAATCAACCAGAACAATCGACAGGGGCATGACAAGGATAGTTCGATGGATTTCAGAAAAAACGCGCACCTGATTTTGAGAAGCTCTTGAAACTATGCAATGCAGATAGTCGGAGTGCCCGTCATAAACCATAACTGACTGCCCAGTTTCCTGAAGTATCAAGCAATTCACAAATCTGATTCAATCTTCGCTCTCAACTCAACCGCAAAGGCAACAATGAGCGAGAGCACAACTACCTAAAAACATGAATTATTCCTGGTCTCGGAGGTCAAAATGAACATTATCCTGCTCTGCAGGATAACCTCTCTGTGCCCTGAGCGCCAAAAGAACCTGTTATTTCACGAAATAATCCCCATGGGATATATCACATGAATCCATGGCAGAGAAAGTGCAAATAGAGGATGACCATACCATGTCCCATGCATATGCACATCCGTCACCAGCTGCCGAGTATAGACGATTGGCCTGAAATGGTTCTGTAAGTTAAATGACGGTGGAAGTAGTATAACGCATCGCCAAAACTTCAAATAAGTGAGGTGCACAAAACCTATCGTTTTGCTCATTGAACTGTGATTTCTAGTAGTGAAGGTTTCCTTGAACAGATCAATCACCTGTTCATCGGCTGCGAGGGCATTCGTTTCTGGAATTGGTGACAGAGCACTCCGGGGACCCCTGTGAGCTCACACAAGAGTATATCTGTAAATCTCTACAAGATTTTAATGTTTGTCCGTTGCACGTTTGATATATATATCACATTTCTGGCAACATCTTGACTCGCCAAGAAACACAGAGACTTCATACACAGATCTCAGAGAGTAGAGACTCGAGGAACTGCATTTAGGGAGACGAGAAAATATGTTGTCCGACTTTAAAAAAACAGCATGAATTACGTTGTATAAGCTTGGCATGATGCATGCCATGATATAGAAAACTTTCACATATAGGCAAAGTCCCCAAAACTAGCGCAAGCACGACAATTCTGCAGCAGCATACCAGTTGAGACACAGCCACTTCTGCTATGCAACGACAACTACCGAGGCTTACTTTTGTTGTGGATTCTTTAGGTCAACGATTGGATCCCCTGCCACATTGCCACAATTTCCCAGCTGGCACGTCTTAGTACCTAGATTCAGGAGTAAATCTGACTAGTCAACAGGTGGATCGTAAATTAAAACGTTCGTTCAGAGGACATCTCAGGATAGCTATTGACGTACACCAAAAGCGACCAAAACCAATCAACACACCGATGGGTTCAGCTCACAGACCGGACTTCTCTCCAGCTCGCAGACGTTCTAGGACTTGGTCCCACCGCCATCCCTGTATACGACCGTCATCGCCACAGCTGTGTAAACAGCAGCAGAGACTGAGTGAACCCGCCAGACTTGAACAGAAGTTATAATACTGTCCATGAGTTTTTACAAGATCACATCTGTCAGATGATTGATTGTGGTTCGAGATCAATCAAAATTTTCTGGTGAACACAGATCGCTTATCACCATACCTCAAAAGAAGCGATCTCCCTCCCTCTCCATACAAGAGCAAGTCATAGGCAGGGCCATCATGCTTTCCCAGAGTGATCAATGGCTCCGACGATGCTGGACTGCCATTAAGACATCCGAAGTGAGTCCAATTCACCAAAACCCAACTATCAATTCAACAACCCTTGACGTAAAAGCATACGAGCATTGAAGTCACTCAGGCATGTACCCTACACATTGCTTGACCGCATGCCAGAGAGGTTCTTCGCTGTCTCGAAGAAGATAATCTTACCATTGCAGTTGCAGTTCGCTCTCGTCCACTTTTTTCAGCTGAGAAAACAAAAGTAAAAAAAGTCACGTGGAGTTTAACTAGAGCAATGCATCTTACAAGAGGTTCTAGTCCTCACGTCCCTGTGCTCCATAGGCTATCGGCATATTCTCATCACGTTCGAAAACCTTCCAACATCAAAAAAACGAGCTGATCTTTGTGTGATAGTTGGGTTTCTGAGCTCCTGGTTACTACACATCATAAGCATCTTCCAGTACTTGTTTTGATGGAGATTTGGGGCCAAACCGAAGCATACAAAAATTGAAATTTTCTCGTCTTGAATTGCCCGTCCTTAGCCTACTTCCAAGACTCGAGGAATCCCACAGCTGACTGTGAAAATTCGGCGAACCTCTTAAAACTCTCGTGGTGAAAAGAGTAAACTCCAAAGCATAGAGCATGAAACTAGAATTCCAGGGATACCAGGTTCCGTCAGTACTTGGGAACAGCGGGGAGGCTCGATGGAGTAGGCTGCAACACGTCCGTCGCTGGAGGCCGTGGCTACCATTTCCGGAGAAGATGATTTACATGGAGTGAAGATGGCAGAAAAGACAGTCCGCGATTTCGCGATTCTTTCCGCTCGTAATGCAGTCCTGTACTCAGCTTCTCTCCAATTTCGGCAATCACCGAGTTTCAATTCTGCTCCCACCATTGCTCACCTTGCCTCGACGGGTGGAGCACTGCCGTGCAGATATTAGACCCCTGATTCTTCGAATCAAATTCCGCTCATCGACTGCTTGCGGACAACGCTGATTCAATGTCTTGCTCTCGATTTCGAGAGCTGATTTGTCATGAACATTATTATCGGCCGGGGAACGCTCTGAGGCATTTGAACCCCTAGCTCGCTTCTCTTTCCCTCCACGAGGTGCATAACACTCCTCGAGGGATGTAGCTCCAGGCCTCGCCTCAGACTGGACTCTATTCAAAGCAAAAATGTTTCTCGACTTTGCCCATCCTTGGCGATTTGTGGGCCTTTTCTTTGCCGGGATAGAAGCTCAGAATTAATACTGAGTGTCGCGAACCCTAGCACCAAGCCTTTCGTGTTCAGCTTTTTTAGTAAGGGACGGGAACTTGGCCTAGAAATGATTATTCTTGCTCCTGACAAAGTAACTCTGAAAAAAGATCATATTGGGGATTCGACAGACTCATGCACCTAAAATACTCGGTTCCATTGGAAAAGGATTGCATGACAATGAGAGAATACCTCTCGGAACAGATATGGCTTGACCATAAAGTACATAAACTTGTTAGCCATGATCTTACAACATGGAGTGTAAATACTTACACATCATGTTGTAAGATCATGGTTAACAATTACATTTCTCTGATTCTTGTATACAATTTCCTCTGGATGACAAATTTTCCGAACATTTACTGAACATGACATCCAGGGTTTCTACCCCAAGTTCTAAATGTTCTCGACAAGGAAGGGCATAGTAACTCTGTCACTCCTAATTGCGCCCATTAATCCCTCTGATTAAATGCAACCTGGCCACAGAATGTGTTTGTTTTAACCACTGGAAGAAGATCTCAATGTGGAGAGCAAAAGGGTAGTATCACAGAAGTTTCCATCCATCCTTGTGACTTGGTTTAAGTAACATTGATTTTATTTCTGATAAAAGTGCTCCGTGAGCACACCATCCTTACATGCGAAGATACGAGCAAAACAAGATTGCTCAATATTTTTATCTAAGAGTTATGGCCTGTAAGCATCATAGATGCAAAAGACAAACTGTTGCAATAAGGCTTTGCATATACACACAATAATTTTAACGATGTTCGAGGGCACCCTTGAACATTTTGCCCCAGGAGCGATCGTAAGGGACTTTCAAACTCTCCACGCAAATTCAGAATCAAGATATGCCAGTTGGGAGAATAGAGTCAAAGGCATATGTACCGAAGGTTCAAGTTCCCATACCAGCTCTAAACAGCAGTTCATCGTCGTATATCTACAAGACAGCGGTTCCTAGGGACTGCTTTTCTGCTGTTCTTTGCTATCCAGACCAAATGTTGAGAACATCGGAGACAACCTTGAGGCAGTAGAGGGAATAATGTAACATCTCAAAAAAAAAAGGTTTCATAAAGCTTACTACGATAAATGTTACAAATATCGTTCTGTCCTTATATGTACAACCGATGTCATGCCACCATCCCTTCCAACCTCTCCACTTTGGGGATATTAGCCTCGCTGTACATTCGAAGTCTGAGTTCGGTGCTCAGCGTTCCGTGGAGACAGTACAGACTGAGCTGTAACAGAGACGACCCTTGAATCCCAAACTTCTGAAGACATCGTCCTCGTGTACACTTCACCCGATTGGTGATGCTCTTTGCTTTGAAGGTGATGTAGGCTAAGTGTCTGCGAAAGTGGCTTCTGGCTCCAGACTAATATGGTCTTGTTCACCATACCTCTCAGCCTCCACGAAGCGTCAGCTTCAACCGCCAACTGAGGTTCACTACTCTTCGACAAGGTACTTACCTGCTGCACATTTTCATGACAGTTGACGGGAGAGTGAGACGACTATATTGACTGCTTTGATTTGGCGACTTTTCTGACAATGTTTCACATCTTCTGAGACTCCAAGACTGAAGGACTCCATGATTCAGTATGTGAAAATGCAGCACTGCTTCGTCCAACCAGCACAGGGTACAAAAAACTTTTTCAGATTTTAGTAGTAAAAGATCCTGCATTTCGACTAGCCGACTTTCTACTCAACAAAATGCTACCAATGGACCCAATAATTCTAGGTGCTAGTACTGAATCATGACATATAGCGTGAACCGATCGAGTTTGATTCAGACTCTCAGAATCACGGGTTTACACTTGCATTATGACGTTCACCAATATAATGATTACGTAGAAACAGATCAATGCCTGAGAAGCCTCCATCGTCCGGCATCACCATGCAATTCAAAACTTATGGTCTACTACGACATTTCCTTGAATTATGCTTCAAATGAATCTCCTATCTGGACATATCAACAACTGGTCTGCACACAAATTCCTGGTTCACCGTGTGTTTATAACTGTAATTTTACAGCTACATGCTGAGCTCAATAACTATCTGCCTGGCGATCCAAGGAACTCATTTCTCTTGCCACTTCAACGCAGACTGAGCCGACTAAGTTCTGCTGTGTGAGTTTCCATGTCTACGGCACAGCAAAACAAGAACTAATAGTATAAGCTGCAGCACTCTGATTCTAGTCACTCCAGGAGAATGGATGAGTCATTTTTTCAAAATGATAGATACCAGAAGTAAAAACATCTTACTTTCGGGTTCCCAAAAATTTCAGTCTCTCGCAGGCTCTGGAGCTCCTTTCAATAGACTCATGCTGACTCAATCAAATTTGATCATAGAGCTAACACTTGATTTGATAGCCACAATTCGTGATTACAACTCGATAGCCATTCCAACCAGTTATGGAGCAAGTTCAAGCAACACAAAGGTGCAAGATTACTGCATTGCTCGTAGACTGCATGATAACACAACCTGACTTTCCGAGGTGAAGAAAGCCTAAAGAAGTATATCAGGAGCTAAGTATCACTTGTCATGATTAGAGCAAATACCATGGAGAACAATAGTAACTCGAATGGCTGCCACCAGATTGATTTAGTTCTGTCCGATATTGTACAGATTCCTAATTAGTGTGAGGGAAAAAGGTCGTGATAGAACCCCAAATAGTTCGGAAAGGAAGAGCACAAACTTCTCCTCATGCTGACATGGACAACTATGTACAACACAGTTCAAAACTCAGCCCAAAAGCAAACAAACCATATCAGCCATCTCTTCAATACTTCGAGTCAGTTTCGATAGTCGTGTAGCTCGAGCTGGTTGATGACCATCGAGCATCGTTGCTCCAATTGCTAACAAACCACTCAAACCGTCAATCATGACTGGTGTGGAGGAACAAAAGGTCTCTATGACTTGAATACAAATTGATATTACTACATTATGGGTTGCAGAATATGCAACTCCATGCAGAACCTTACTGCTCAGAATGTATGAGAAGCCCGTTTCTACTAAAGATTTCAAAAGGTGTTTTAACAAAATCTCACAACAATGCTTCATGCCGACATACAATAGAGAATCACTGGTGTATACAACCTCTAGATAGAGATACTTTGTCAACATTGAATAACCCAGCAGTCATATGTTTGGACAAAAACCTAAAACGCTGTTTCTACATTTTCAAATAACTAACTAAACCGAGTCGCCTAGGTAGTTATCCACTGGAATGCACATACAGAAAACAACGTATGACGTATGACATATCGTTTGCTTACGTGTCATCCAGAGAGGTTTTGGCAATACTATATTCCAGTTCATCCAGCTCGTCAAGGTCCAACTCGTCATCATCTTCGGCCAGAAGTTGTGCATCCTCTTCGGTAATAAGGTCCACCGATGTAGCCATCGATTCGGCACCTCCTTGATTTTGCCTGTTGTGCTGAGACTGCAGCAACCATGTGAAGAACATAAGACCATAATCGAGAAGGGCACGAACTGCACTAAAAGACAGGTTGGTATTTTAATCTACAATAGCCAGGCATAGTAAAATCTGATGTGGGGCTTCAGGTACCTCAGCAGGTCGATCAGAAGGCCGAGAACTTTCTTGCTCCTCATCCTCTCTTTGGTATTGATCGAACGCCTCAGCATCATCCACAAACAGACTTGCGTCTGCTGCAAAAAGTTCGCGTCCACTGCACAAAAACGCAGCCACAAAGAATCCGTTCAAAACAAGCAAAAGAATTCACTCAAACCAAAATATGCAGAAAAGATAACCCAAGAACTTGTAGCACACAACATGCAAGAGTTTGTACCTCATCCTGTCCATCTTGGCTCTCTCAGCTCTCTTGGCGGCAAGTTCAGCTTCCTTTTCTTCTTGTTTCTTTCTCTTCCAGTTAGCAAAGAGTTCACCCGTAATTGGAGTAGACTGTTTGAGTTGGTGTCTCTGTGTACAAAACCAAGAAAAAAGTAACTTGATAAGAGTGTACTTTCATCCCACCGACTTGTTGGATGTTGTTCGTTGTCCATGGCTCCCCAAGACGTTAAGGTTCATTCGAAAACGATGTCAAACCATGACTTGCTATTTGGGAGGCAGTGAATCTTCTGAATACGGTGACAAAAAGGGGACTATCCGTACATACAAGTGCAAATCAGTGTCTTCTACGCTTTAGTTTAGGCAATATCAGACATGATCTGACGATATTATTCAACTTTTGTTTGCAGTAGTCTGAAAACTTTGGCTACTATTGAAGGACGCAGAAGAAGTTAAGTAGGAAGACAATTATTTGGAAGTGCAAAAGGCATTATAAGTTTATTTCAAAAAGAGTGGTATGAAAATGGAGACTCGTTAAGTTAGCTGAGGCTTGGAAACCAGCGGTATTCATTCGTATTAGGGAGGAATTGATAGACAATTAATTTGTCTAATAAGCTAGTGTCAGATAACGTGATACAATCATCCTTGAGAAGAATCAACCACCAAATTCGCCGGTTGTTAAATAACAAAGAAAAATATTCCTGAACGCATACAATCAGGGAAACCGAAAAAATAAACAGTTGTCTTATACCTGATTTTCAATCTCTTCTTCCACGGACAACTTCTCCCCTTCTTCTTCAAGAAGAGCTTTCATCTGAGACTTCAGAACATAGCCCGGAGGTAGGGCGTGTCTATAATGACAATCTTTGCCTCCATTTGGACAAACCCAAAACCAACCGTACTGCTTCTTCTCGACTGCATCCAAGAAATGCTTGCAAACCTGGACACAGAAGTAAACGTCAACAAAACTACAGAATACATTTAACCTTTTCCCATCAGCACAAGAGAAGGACTGGGATTTCATATGCAGATGCTAGAGAATTTGAGATGTGCAAAAGTGCTTACAATTTCCGTGGGTTTGTTGTGAGAGTATTCCTGTCCTTTTGACTCCACTACTTTCTCCAGGGTTTCCTGGTCCCACTCTTCCATGCCATCTTCTGTACCACGCGTGGAAAAAAGGAAGTCAGAATCTGAAAAGGAAATCGTCCCAGCTAACTTAAAGCGGAAATGCAATCAAGCTCTGTAGACGTACCATTGTCACGCTGATCACTGTAGAGATCAATCTTCTCTCCCTTACGTTCCACACCCAGGTCATGGGAATACTTGCATTTAAATCCCTTTGCACATTGCCCATGTCGGAAAAACTCGCAGACAACGGACTTCGGATCAACGCCTGCGCGGAGAAGAGGATGAGTTAGTGTGTTTTATAATGCTGGATTGTCCAATCCAAATTGGAAAAACCCTAATCTCTAAGAGCAGATTTCATACCACATCTTGGAACCAATGTAAAACCCTAAGTTGAACAAAACACTTCCCAGATGCATGATCTTCGATAGCAACACTTTACATTATCAAGGATAAATTCAGTTGGCCAGACACACATACAAAAGGAGTGCATGCTACTGCAGACACCTTATGAGAGACCTCAAACCCTAGCACTTAGGAAAACGACGAAGCTGACAAAGGTGTAGACATACCAAGCGGCACTTTCGGCTGGCTGATAGCAACCTTGAAAAGCTCATTCAACTCCTTCTCTCTCTGTGCCTCTTCTTCCTTCTTTTTCTGCGAATCAAAATCCAAAATCAGAATCTCCAACTCCTCCTCAGGCAATCATCAAAAGGAGGAAGATCTGCATGCCAAAACGAAACGGGCAAAGTGCACAAACCTTCGCTGCGGCCTTGGGATCGTTCACGGGGTTCGCCTTAGCAGAGACAGACTGGTGAAGGCTCTGCACATACTTCTGGACATTCTTACTCTTATTCTTGTTCTTGAGTCCAAAGGTCTTATCTTCAACAAGCTTCTGCTTCTTCGCTAGATCCGCCTTCGACTTCTCCTTGGCGCCCTTGGCCGGTGCTGCCTTGGGTGGCATCCTGCTTAGTCTATTCTACTACGCCGGATTTTCACAATCTTCCGCGCAGGTTTTAACACCTCCCTCCCTGCTTTTCCAGAATCTGCTCGGCCGATCGTGGTTGCTCTCCTAGGCTTTCAATCGTCGGACCGCATTCGGACATCGCCTCGCCTCCCGTCTCCTCTCCACTCTCGTCTACCAATGTTCAATCCGCAATCTCCATCTCCACATTGCCAAACAAAGCTCGTGTCAATCCACCTCTACAAACCCTCCCTCTCCCCGCCTTGCTTCCTTCCTCCCTCCCTGCTCTTTGGCGCAGTACTACAAGGTCCGGTGCTCTTTGAAAACCACGTTGCTGTGATCCACCACGTACAATGTTTCATATTTAGTCTAAGATTCTATTGGCTAATCTGCTGATTTGCACCCTTTGGGTCATCTTATGAATATATTCTACATCTTTACGTATTCGTCCACGCTTTAAGCGCTTCCTTCGATTATTACTAGTTTTTCTTTCTTTCTCTTTTTCTTTTGCCATCACTAAGGAGAACCAGAGGAGACCATCGTGGCAATTTACGCTCACTTTCATTTCTAATGGCTGTTAATAACCAAGATCGTCACTTTCTGTACTTACAGCAATGTTAATCGCACACATTAGTCCTATATGTAAGAGAAGAATAATAAAATACTAGAAAAGGTCTTTTCTAAGCCCTGCTACAAACCCACCCTTGAATGGTGTGAAGTGAAGCACATGACATGTGTCATGAAAGTGAAAATTCTTCAGAATCATTTTTGAGTTCTAAATGGTAAATCGCAGTTTATCGATTTACTTTATTAAAGTTTCCTTCTTGACATTCTATAAGATTTCTTACGGTTGTTTTCAGTTCAAATGGAAATTGAGTTGTGCTTTTCTTACTTTTTTCTTGTAGTCAGAATCATCAAACCATCCTTTCATGAGTTTAAAAATAAGGTTGGAACTTCCAATGGATGTTCCTAGTATTCTGACACATTAAAACCACATATATTATATATTGTAAACCTTAGGAAAGAAGCATCGTATGGAAATAACTCAGTGTATACATTTTAAACCTTTGGAAGTTAGATTAAATCAATATCCAAATCATATGAATGATGTTTTTTTCATTATAAAGGTATAATTTAACATTAAGTGCAAGTGAACATCTAAGCCATGATTAACAAACAAAATTAGAAGATGTTCAACAGATGAATTAAAAACACTCTTATATGACATGACAATATAAAATAAAGCAATCCATGCAAAAACAATGACTTTTATACCAAAGATTTTCAATTAAGCATCATTTTGAAATGGTGTAATGTATGCATCAATTTCTGTATTCGAATTTGAAATATAAAAAATTGTCCACAATTAATTTAAAATTTAAAAAAAATTCATTATAAAATTTCATTTTTTTAAAAAAAGTTTAGAGAATTCATAATGCAATAACTTGAAGATATGAATATAATAAAAAATCATTGTATTTTTTAAATAAATCATCAAAGATATTAGTAAACCCGATATTTTAATATGCATGTTAACGTAATTTATAAAGATCATATTATTCTCGTGAATATAAGAGAACATTTAATATAAAACTGTTTATTTAAAATAAATCTCAATTTCTATTAATTCATACATTGATATGTTATATAAATAATTTTTAATAAATAATATATATATAAGATTTTTTTTATTAACAATGTATAATTGATTATTATTAAAAATATTAAAATTAATATAATACAAATTTTGGAAGCATATAACTTTATGCAAAATGAGAT